>CM055061.1:47669769-47764743 GCA_029204045.2 Tillandsia leiboldiana | reverse complement strand
ACTATCGATAGCACGCAGTCATATGAGCTACCAATTTTTTAGCCCTTCGATTACGGGATGTGCGTTATGGTGATAGTGGTCCCCAGGTTTAGTGGTGGTTGTTTAATAGTAAAAATTCTATGGGATCACTATAATTTCAATGCTACTATATATATATATATATAATATATATATATTATAATATTATATTATATATATATATAGCAATGCTACTCATACATCCCAAAAGGGGTGTATATGCACACCCCCCCATCCAGGATAGGCTCCATCCACTGGTCATTTCGAATGACCAGTGAAATTCCACCCCATCCATCCAGGGGTGGGGTGTAAGATGTACACCCTTTTAGGTGTGCAAGAAGCATTTTTCATATATATATAGTGTGCCTCTTGGGTTTAGGGGGGGGTGGTTGGCAAAATAGTATAATCTAGGAGAGGAAAATGTCAAAGGGGTAGATTTCACGGCAGAAAAACTTGGTACGTACCAGTGGTTTTGGTGCTATCGATAGCATAGTAGCGAGACTATATATATATATATATATATATATTATATATATATATATATATATATATAATATATATATATATATATATAGTAGAGTCTTTATACTTTTAAAAACACATGCCCAAGCACATGCCCAATTACATGTGAATTTTTAATCATTAGATTTGTATTGAGATTTGTATTATTGTAAAGTGTCGGGTTATGTAAATAATGATCTAAATAGGGGAAAACAAAACACCTAGAAGGGGGGTGAATAGGTGTAAACAATAAACACTCAAAAATCTTTGCGCAATAAAACCCAATGCGGAAATGAAAACTAACACGCAAGATTTTTACGTGGAAAAACTCCAAAACCAGGAGTAAAAAACCACGGGACCGATAACACGGTGAAATCAACTAAGATTATAACACGTACAAAGGTGATATAACGCACTCACAGACGACTCAACCTTTTTCCATATGCTCCGAGTTGATCTTCTCCGCTCGCTCCGCAACGCTCCTCGAATCCACGATTAGCGTCCAACGACCGAATCCACAGTGTCTGACCGAATCCACGGTCTTCACCCAGTAGCACGTCTCGAATCCACGAACGTACCTCGCTCCGAATCCACGAGAGCGGTAGCACCTTGAATCCACAAGGCCACGCGAGTCCACGCGCCGATTTTGGGAAAATCGTTGTTTTTGGGTGGTGATGATCCGCCGAATACTTAGATTAGAAATAGATCGGAAATATCATCTAAGTATTCATTAATTTGATTCTACTCAAAATCTGAGTATGAAAACCTAGAATCAAATCAATCAATATAGATGAAGAAACATAGGATTAAATCTATTGATTTCCTTTCTTCTCTATAGGTGGATTTTTCTTTTTATGGCCGTATTTTGATTTATTCGGCTTACCCTAGAAAATGAATCATAGGGTTTATTTATAGGTTAGAAACCGTTGGAAGAGGATAAGAATCAAAAACTAACCTTTTCTGGAATTTTACAGGACGACGGTCCGGACTGGAATCATGGCGGTCCGGACTGTCGTAACGAGACAGACTATTTCCAGAAAAACAGACGTTCGGGGTCCGGACTGAAATGCCTGATCCGGACTGTTCATACATCTCAGCAAAACCCATGTTCGGGGTCCGGATCAGAAATGGCTTGGATCCGGACTGTTCATACATTTCAGCAAAACCCATGTTCGGGGTCCGGATCAGAAATGGCTTGGATCCGGACTGGATTTGCGTATGAACAAACACCGTTCGGGATCCGGACTGCCGTGCCTGATCCGGATCCTGAACATGTTCCATGTCCAGTTTTTAATTTTTATGCAATTAAAAATTCATCCAAGTGTTTCTACACTATACGAAGTATTCAGATCATCAAAAATAATTAGTTAAACGTACCTGATCCTTTTGAATTCTTCTTTCTTGAGATTGAGGTATATGATCCAAACTTCTTCATCTTCAATCTTCAAGACTTAAAACTTTCACGAAATACGCCAAAACAAATTCCTTAACAATCTCCCCCTTTGGTGGTTTCGTGACAAAACAAAAATCCACTCAAGAAAATTCGAAAAGATATTTTTGTTGATATCACCATACAACAAAAATTTACATTGGATAACCAATAAATAAACACATGAGATAAACTCCTAAAACAGACTCTAGACTTAGACATCTGTACTCTCTGCAAAAATAAATCATTCTTGACAAACAAAAGATCGTTAGATACCTCAAGAATATTTAGCATTCAAAACATAACAGAGATAGAGTTTATATTCACCATGACATTCACGAATTCAGATATGTAATAAGATCACAATCAAACATCGACATATCTTCTAAGCAATAAAATTCCAAATGTCATAACTTTGTTAGTAATTAAACAACTTGTTAGTAATATTACATGCCCAAATAGTTAGTCGAATAGTTAGTCGAGACATGCATGCAATCACAATACAAAACCAAAAGTTGTGATACTTACCTTTCAAGGTTCATAGTTCTCACACAAGCATTGTTCAAAGTAGTCATTGTTCAAGTAGTTCTCTTCTCTAGTTCTCTGCTCTCTCCCCCTTTTTGTCACAAAATAAGCCAAACAATTACAAAACGGAGAGGTGAAAAGTACTAAAACAAGAAAAATCAGAGACCTAAAAAAAAACTGAAAACTAAGCCTGCACAACAAAACGATATGTTAGAAGGAAGTTCAAGTGTCAGACTCTGATCCTTCTGAGCTACTGCAGTCCAGTTTGTGTAGAATCCCTTTAAGCATTTTTGATAATTTGGAGCAGTTCTTTTCATTTTGTGAATGTCAGCCGACATTCTTTCTTGTGCTTCAGACATTCTCCTTTGTGCTCGTTGCATAGACAGTATATCAGCTTTTGTGGTTATTCTCTTGGAGGTAGAAGGAGATTGTGCGGATGCTGAAGGTTTATTTGGAGATTCTTTAGGCAGAGAGCGTTCTCTGGCGAGTGGTTCATTAAGCTGAGTTCCTCTGCCTCTCGAATTCTTGCTCCTTGTGGGATGTTTGGTTGTCGAGGAAGACGTTGTCAGCTTTTTTCCTCTAGATAGAACCTATCTTCGTCATCCATCGCTTGTTTTGATTCTTTACAAAATATTTCCCAATCCTCTTCATCCTCTGATTCTGACTCAGCTTGAGGAACAGTGTTTATCTTCTCCTGACTTGCTTCAGCTTGTTCCTTTTTGACAGATGCGCGAGTTCCCACTAATGCTACAATGAGCGCAATAATCCAAGCAAAAACCATTTTGCTACTCGTGCTCAGATAATAGAAAAGCCTGTGAGCAATACTCAAGAACACGAGAAAAATTGTTTATTTTCAAAAATTTCCAAAATTGTACCTAAACAATCATTATCATGTAGAGAGACTAAGAATCAAATTAGTTTTCCAAAAAGAATTTTAAAAATAGATCAATCCCATGATTTTCAAAAATTCCTATTATATGCCCTAAAACCGAAATTTTACAAATCGAAGCCTAAAAATCCGTTAATCAGGAGAATACCTAGCATATAATCAAAACTAATCAACCCAGAGTTCTTATTTCAAAAGAAATTTGATAAAAAACCAATCCAAAATGAAAAAGATACAAAATTTTCATCATGTTTTGAGGAAAAATATGAAAAACTGTGAAAAACCGAGATTTTGATCACAAGAACTCACTTTGAATCGAAGAAGATGAGTTTGGAAGCCTCCAAAATGGATGAATTCTAGAGAGAGAAGCTCTGGAGACTTAGGAACAAAAGATTGAAGTAAAAAGAAATCAAAACCCTTTTGTTCTATAAAAAACCCTAGCCACGGTCCGGATCGGATCGTGAATACAGTCCGGATCGGCTACCCGCAGGAAATACCTGCGTTCGGGATCCGGATCGGCTTCAAACTTTTTCTTCAGAAAAATTCCAAAAAATTATAGAAAATCCAGAAAAAGATTGTAAGCACTTTTATGTATCAACTTTAAATAAAAATCATCGTTTCATACAACAAGAAATAGATTATGCAAAATCTATCAACAATATCCAACAAATGAAACGAAAATTTATAAAAATTAAATCCCTTAAAGTTGAACAACTTCAATCACATCTAACATGATCTTATGAGTAATGCCTTTATCAAATCATCAATTTGGTAAAGAAAATGAAATACCAAGATCAATAGATGTTTGAAATCCCAAATATGTTAGATAATATATCTAGTCAAATTATTGTAAGGAGTGGCTCTTTGAGCATCTTTCAATAAAAATCCCTACCTTATACCAACCTTGGAATTTGACAGAGTCAAGTATTCCAAAAAATATTTTATTTAATTAACTCGAACAACCATGCTTGGTATACATGTGGTAGCTGCACACAGTACTCGGACGACCGAGGTGGTAGCTCTTTCCTCCATGTGGTGGTAGTTTTCACACTCCTTATTGGGATGTAACTCTTTCCACATCTTTTGAGCATAACAATTTTCATTAACTCCCCCTCAAATGGCTATCAATTATTTAAAATATAAAGTATTCAACCAAAAATTGATCTCAATTTCATACTCGACTCAATTGTCAAATAAGATAAAAACTAAACCAAGAGATCATTTGAGAGAGAAATTGACTTTGATCAAAACAAAGATGATTTAATTGACATAAATGATCATTGCATCAAATGAATTATTAAGATATCCACAGCATAATAAATTTCTAAATAAACGAAAAGATGCTATTAAAGTCAATAATACACATGCTCAATTAATGTTCTATGTCAAGCATAGATAATGAACAAAAACACAAAAACAAAACCTAACCTAAGCAATGATTTCAAAAGGAATTATTTCAAGGAAAGCATTCCAATTGCCTTGCGCAAATGAATAAATCATTTTAGATCCAAGGGTTTTGTTAAGATGTCAGCTAATTGATCCCCAGTTGAAATGTAGGAGATTTGAAGAATATTTGATTCAACTAGCTCTCTTAGAAAATGATATCTAAGTTCAATGTGTTTTGTTCTCGAGTGCAACACAGGGTTTTTTTGAAATGTTTATAGCACTTGTGTTGTCACAAAGAATCGTTACCGAAGTTGCTGAAATTCGGAAGTCGCTCAACACACTTTTCATCCAAATGAGTTGGGTTGAACAACTACCTGCTGAAATATATTCCGCTTCAGCAGTCGAGAGTGCAATGCAGTTTTGCTTTTTACTATGCCATGCAACAAGGCAATGGCCAAGATAAAAACATGCACCACTCGTGCTCTTTCGATCATCCACAGATCCTGCCCAATCGGCATCTGAATATCCTATAATGTCAAGCGTTGTTCCCATAGGATACCAAATTCTGAAATTCAAAGTTCCTTTGATGTACCGAATGATCATTTTCACCGCTTTCAGGTGAACCTCCTTTGGTGCTGATTGATATCTCGCGCAAATCCCAACACTAAAGGATATATCCGGGCGACTAGTTGTAAGATAGAGTAGACTTCCTATCATGCTGCGATAAAGCTTCTCGTCTACACTCTCACTAAGAGATTCACTTCCTAATCCCTTATTGCTAGTTCCCATAGGAGTTGGAAAATCTTTAGAGTTTTTTAAATTGAATTTCTTCACCAACTCCCTTGCATACTTGGATTGACACAAATGGATGCCATCATCATTTTGTTTCACTTGCAATCCAAGAAAGTATGTCAGTTCGCCCATCATCGACATCTCAAATTCGTTTTCCATGGTTTCAGCGAATTTAGAAGCATCATTGTCTCTAGTTGCCCCAAATACAATGTCATCGACATAGATTTGTGCCACAATGAAATTATTCTGATAATGCTTCACAAAGAGAGTCCGGTCAGCTCCCCCTCGAGTATAGCCCTTTTCTAATAGGTGCTTTGTCAATCTTTCGTACCACGCTCGCGGTGCTTGTTTTAGACCGTAAAGAGCCTTTTTCAAACGAAAAATATGGTTAGGTTGTTTACAGTCTACAAAACCTTTCGGTTGAGCCACATAAACTTCCTCATTTAAAAACCCATTTAAAAATGCGCTCTTGACGTCCATTTGAAAAAGTTTGATTTTAAAATGACAAGCAATAGCGAATAAAATACGAATTGACTCGAGTCTAGCTACCGGGGCGAACGTTTCATCAAAGTCTATACCTTCTATTTGAGAGTAGCCTTGAGCAACTAAGCGTGCTTTATTCCTGATGATGGTACCATCCTCGTTCTTCTTATTCTTGAAAATCCATTTAGTACCAATCACGTTGTGTTGCTTCGGAGGCTTTGTTAATTCCCAGACTTTATTTCGTTCGAACTGATGGAGCTCTTCCTGCATAGCTTCAATCCAGTAGTCATCCTGAAGAGCTTCATCGATGTTCTTTGGTTCAATCATGGAGACGTAGCATGCGACTCCACAAACCAACTGTCTCCGAGTTCTAACTCCTTCTTGTGGGTCTCCAATAATGTTAGATTCCGGATGATCCTTGGAGATGCGTAACGTTTGCGGTAACGGAGTAGTCGGAGGTACATGTGATAATTCCTGCACATTAGATAAACTTGAAGAACCATTAGATGCATCAACTTTATTGAAAGAGTTATTACGAGAAGATGCATTTACAGGAGTATCATCATCTAGAGACATATCAAGGGTAGATTTATCAGATGCAAAGTGGAAAGGTTCATCTACTTTAACATTTATAGATTCTATCATCGTTTTAGATTCCAAGTTAAACACCCGATATGCTCTACTGTTAGTAGAATAACCCATGAAAATCCCTTCGTCGCTTCGAGAGTCGAACTTACCAAGGTTTTCGCGATCACGCAGAATAAAACATCGACTCCCAAAGATACGAAAATATTTGATATTCGGTTTTCTACTAAACCACAGCTCATATGGTGTATTTAAAGTTCCAGGGCGCAAATACACTCGATTAATTACATAGACAACGGTGTTCACAGCTTCAGCCCAAAAATATAATGGTAAATTCCGGCTATGAAGCATCACACGCGCCATCTCTTGAACAACCCTGTTTTTGCGCTCAACAACACCATTCTGCTGAGGTGTATAGGGTGCTGAGAATTCATGTTTTATCCCATTGGAAGTGCAAAAATTAATGAATTTAGAATTAATGAATTCTCCACCTCTATCACTTCGAACACGAACGATCTTTTCATTTCTTTCATTCATAATACGATGACAAACCTCATGAAAAGAGTCGAAAGTATCCGCTTTCTTTTTTTAAAAAGTTACCCATGAATACCTAGAGAAATCATCAACCAAAAGAAAAATATAACATTTACCTCCCAAAGATGGTTGACGTATCGGCCCCATTAAATCCATATGCAGTAATTCCAAGGGCCGTTTGGTACCGACGTGGTTCAAGTTCTTGTGTGCAACTCTTGATTGTTTTCCCTTTTGACAACCACCACACACAATGTTTTCTTTAAATAAAAGTTTAGGAACCCCCTTAACCACGTCCTTATTTGAAATCCTTGCTAGTTCTTTAAAATTCATGTGACCTAGTCTTTCATGCCAAGCAGTTTCATTATCCAAAGAACCTAGGTTACATTTTTCAGAAACTTTGTTTGAAACAACATAGCAATTATTTTCCGATCTAACCCCTTTTAAAAAGAATACCTGGTCCTTATCAGTTACAACACATTCTACAGAAGAAAAATTAACTGAGAACCCATTGGCACAAAGTTGACTTATACTAATGAGGTTAGTCTTTAGGCCTTCAACAAATAAAACATTGTTCAAAACCGGGCCTTCAGGAATAGCGATTGTTCCCTTTCCAACAATTTTGGAAGAACGACTGTCTCCGAAAACAACATGTCCTCCGGAGATTTTCTCTAAAGTTTGAAAACTGTTTTTGTCACCGGTCATGTGACGAGAACAACCACTATCCAAATACCAAGATGAATTATCATAAGCGTGTAAAGAAGTATGAACAACAAGACAAGGGAAGATTTCACCTTTGCGTACCCAAACCTTTTTAGTTTTGGAGTACGTCGGAAATGATTGTGAAGTTGATACCTTTGGTGAAAGCGTCTTGATTGATTCATCGCTTTTCCTTGACGTCGTCGTCTTGTTTGATGTACTACCAATGTTCTTTCCTTTTGAAAGATCCTTCTTTGATTTGCGGGAAATGAACTTATTGGTAGTAGTTGCAAGATGTGCTTGATTTGATCTTAGCGCTCCATTCTTGCAATTTCTTCTTATGTGCCCTGTATAACCACAACGAAAACATACCTTTGTTCTTGACGATCCCGAAGAGGGTGAGGTAGGGTTGTTGTCGTTGTATGCTGAGAATTCCGTCGTCGTCGGAGGAGTTACCGACTGGGGCACAAAAACTGTTCCACTCGAACTAGGAATGTCTCCAGTTTGAGTGTATCCGAGGCCGAATCGGTTTGTTTGGCCAAGACCAAGTAATTTATCCAACTTGCGCCTTCCAGAAGAGAATCTCTTTAAATCATCCTTGAGTTGGAAAATGGTCTTTGTCATCTCCATTTTTTCTTGTCGGGCCTCGGTGTAGAGCTTCAAGAAGTAACCAGCTTTGTCAATCATCGTTACATGTATCTTCTCGAAATGCTCATTTTTCTCTTGAAGTGAAGTATTTGCTTTTATCAGGTTATCCCTTTCCACTTCAAGACCGGTCGAGAGAGAAGTTACCCTTTTTACTTCTTCTTCGAGATCCTGCAATCTCCCTCTTAACCCCTTGTTTTGCTTAGCCAGTTTCTTTGAATCCCTCAAAAGTCTGTGGTAGGCTAGAGCAAAATCTTCACCTTCAGAGTTACTCGATTCGTCGTCCGTTGCAGTTTTTTCAACCTGGGAGAAGTTGGACAATGAATCGGATGTACTTGCCATTAAGCATATGAAGGGTGAAGATGTGGACGCGTGGAATGCCGTTGCGTTGTTCTCTTCATCACTTGAAGATGACTCATTTGTCGTTGAGGTGTCATCCCAAGTGACGGCTTGCATCGCCTTCTTCTTGGACGGATTCTTATTTGGACACTCTGTTGAGATATGGCCGTATCCTCGGCACTTGAAGCATTGGACTTGTCCTTCTAAGCTTTTCTTATCCTTTGAAAAACTTTCTTGCTTTCTTGACTTTTGGCTTGAAAAACCTTTGCTTTTCTTCCACTTTCCGGAGGATGAAGTTTTACTTGAATTACCTCTTCGAAAGTTTCGGCGAAAATTTCTTGTCAAGAGAGCAAGCTGCTTCTCAAAGTCCTCCATAGATAGGTTCTCGTCATCGCCTGAGGAGGATGAATCCGCGTCTTCTTCTTTTGTAGTTTTCAACGCAAAACCTGAAGACTTAGTAGTAGATGCTTTTCCAGAAGAATAGTTAGTAGGAAATGTCATTTCATATGTTTGTAATGAACCAACTAATTCTTCTACACGGATTTCGTCCGGGTGTTTAATAGTTTTAATGGCCGTAACCTTGGAACGAAATCTTTCAGGAAGAGTTCTTAAGATCTTTCTTACAATTTTAAATTCTGGAATCTTCTCTCCCAAGTTAGCACATGTGTTTACGATGTCTTGCAATCGTGTATAGTAGTCTGTGAATGATTCATTTTCTGTCATGAAAATAGAGTCAAATCTGCTCGTAAGCATTTGCAGCTTTTGAATCTTCACGAGGTTAGTTCCCTCATGTGTAACCTGAAGAACATCCCAGATTTCTTTCGCAGTCTCACATGCCGAGACGCGAGAGAATTCAGTTTGAGATAAGGCATTAAAAATAGCATTAATTCCCTTGCCATTGTAAGAAGATGAATCTAACTCTTCCTTGGTCCACTTCGACCTAGGTTTGATGGTGCGAACATCAACAATAATTTCAGTTGGATTAGACCATCCTAATTCAATTGATTGCCACACCCGTTCGTCGATGGAAATTAAAAAGGCTTTCATCCGTACTCTCCAGTACGCATAATTTGTTCCATCAAAGAATGGGGGTCTGTTGATGTTTCCACCTTCAACCATTGTTTACAACCCTATTCCCGCTCTGATACCACTTGTTGGGTTATATGTAATAATGGATCTAAATAGGAGAAAAAAATACCTAGAGGGGGGTGAATAGGTGTAAACAATAAACACTCAAAAATCTTTGCGCAATAAAACCCAATGCGGAAATGAAAACTAACACGCAAGATTTTTACGTGAAAAACTCCAAAACCAGGAGTAAAAAACCACGGGACCGATAACACGGTGAAATCAACTAAGATTATAACACGTACAAAGGTGATATAACGCACTCACAGATGACTCAACCTTTTTCCATACGCTCCGAGTTGATCTTCTCCGCTCGCTCCGCAACGCTCCTCGAATCCACGATTAGCGTCCAACGCCGAATCCACACCGTCTGACCGAATCCACGGTCTTCACCCAGTAGCACGTCTCGAATCCACGAATGTACCTCGCTACGAATCCACGAGAGCGGTAGCACCTTGAATCCACAAGGCCACGCGAGTCCACGCGCCGATTTTGGGAAAATCGTTGTTTTTGGGTGGTGATGATCCGCCGAATACTTAGATTAGAAATAGATCGGAAATACCATCTAAGTATTCATTAATTTGATTCTACTCAAAATCTGAGTATGAAAACCTAGAATCAAATCAATCAATATAGATGAAGAAACATAGGATTAAATCTATTGATTTCCTTTCTTCTCTATAGGTGCATTTTTCCTTTTATGGCCGTATTTTGATTTATTCGGCTTACCCTAGAAAAAGAATCATAGGGTTTATTTATAGGTTAGAAACCGTTGGAAGAGGATAAGAATAAAAAACTAACCTTTTCTGGAATTTTACTGGACGACGGTCCGGACTGGAATCATGGCGGTCCGGACTGTCGAAACGAGACAGACTATTTCCAGAAAAACAGACGTTCGGGGTCCGGACTGAAATGCCTTGTGATGACCTGGATCTCTGCAGAGCTGTGGTAGAGTCATTGGTGACATCTGGGGAGCCTGTACTGTGTGTTGGAGGTGTTTGTGCACCAATTGGATACTAGTGTTGGACTTCGGGCTTAAAGTGGATCACGTGAGTGATCGGAGGACCCCGTTGAGTGTTTAGAGGTGTACTCGCGTGGAACAGATATTAAAATTGGACTCAGCGCGAAGTTTGGATCAAGGAACACCTTTCCGGATGCCTTCGGCAATTTTTAGAGTTATAATTTGGCAAATTGGACATCAAATTCGGATTCAGCGCGCGAAAACGGTCAAAATGGACTACCTACTTGAGATTTTGCGCAATCGGTTACTGTTCATGCCGGAACAGTGATTCCGGCGGCCGGCGGGCAGCGGCGGCGGCGGCGGGCAACGGCGGAGCGCGGCGGACGGGCTCGGGCAGCGCGCGGGCAGGCGCGCGGGCGCGCGGTCCACGCCCGGCGTGCACCAGGGGCAGGACACGTGGCATCGCGTGGTTGGGTGGCGCTGTGGGCGCGGTTCACGGGTGACGTGGGGTGTGCGGTGGACCGGGCGGGGCCACGTGTGCCCGGTCCACGGAGCTGGAGTGGCGGCCTCGGGATTCGCGCATGGCAGGGGGCGCAGGCGGCACGTGGGCGCGCTGACCGGGCTTTCCCGCACTCGGGCCCGCCACGTGTCGTCGCCGCGTTGGTCCACGTGTCGCGCGGTCGTCGGCCCGCGCGGCTGTCCGCTGTTCGGGGGCGACGTGGAGGCCCGAGGGAGTTTCGGGCCCGCACAGTGTTGGGCCGGGCCCAACACTGTAGCAGCCCGAAAATCTGAGCGCCCGGAAGTTGGGACTTATGCGTCATTTTCCGAATTGTTTCTTCCAGCCTATAAATAGGCCCTGTTCAAGCCCGAATAGCTCTTTCCCTGTTCCTCCTCTCACAGTGCCACTTTCACGAGATCTCTTCCTCTCCCAGAGCCGGATCTATCTGCAGATTCCAGGATTTTTCTGCGGCACGCATCCCGAGGTTTGCATTTTTACGGCGCGGCGCGACGCTCGTTCGTTTGTGATCTTCTTCGTCGCGTTTTGGTGCGAGGACTCCCCCGGCTTACTCCGACCACCGGTTTTGTCGATTTTTGCGCCGTCGGATTCACGACAGGTAGGGCTTTGATCTTCG
Source organism: Tillandsia leiboldiana (assembly GCA_029204045.2). Classification (NCBI taxonomy): domain Eukaryota; kingdom Viridiplantae; phylum Streptophyta; class Magnoliopsida; order Poales; family Bromeliaceae; genus Tillandsia; species Tillandsia leiboldiana. Next base: position 47,752,702 of record CM055061.1, on the reverse strand, counting down.
TGTTTTGAGATCCTCCTAATTTCGAGTTTATCTTGGAGTTCCCCGAGCTTCCATTTGACCCTTTTTCTTGGGCGGAGTTTTGGACAGCACTGTGGTATTTCCGCTGTATCTTTGCGCATAGGCATCGGATTGGGGTGATTCAAAAGACATTTTTCATCTACACAGCGCAAGGAACACACTCAAATTTTCTGGGAATTTTCGGAATATTTTTCGAAGGTGAGAAATCTCTGTTTACAGGAAGTTGAGCTACAGTTTTTGAGATTGGTTTATTTCGGGGTAGTTCCCTTGTCGGATTTGTTTCTCAGCGTAGCAAACTCGGATTTGAGCGTGCAGGAACTCGTTTCGACGGGTTCGTCGCGTGGATCGTGACAGTATTTTTCTTGGAATTTTCTGAGCATTTTTCGCAGGTGAAAACAGGGAAACATTGGACTGTGTATTTGGGCAGATTTTATTGGAGCATTGTAAGATTATTTATGTATGTTCTTTTGGGGAATTTTGTATAGTGATCGCGGCGGCTTATTGGTTTGGGCGAGAGCACTATTTGGACTTGGAATTAGCGATCGAGGTGGGTGGTTGTTGTTTACCTCTATTTTGCCATGCTCACTAGGAATATTAGAGTGATCCCTTTATTTGGACATGCATGCTTAAAGTAATATAAAATTGTGAGCCTATCATATGGAAAATACTATTGTGGATATCTGATAGTGGTTGGGACTTGTACATGTTTGTATGGATAGAATGTTAGCGTCTAACCTTGCATGTGGAATGGAATATTTATTTTGGACTATATGATTATCCTGTTAGTGGTTGATACTATTTGAGGATTTTATGAGATGCATAGGTGGATAGTGATGCTTTATTATGGAACATGGATTATAGACATGTGTGGTTGGATAATGTTTTAGCATGATGGTTATATCTATGCGGAGCTATTAATTGTTACACATGTGGAACCACTATTGGACACCTTTTCCTTTATTTCCTTGAGAACACTTGCATGCTTGTGTGGACATCTAGATCGGCCATCTTTTATCGCTACACTTTCTTGCTGGAACTTGACTTAGGAGAAACCTCGTTTGTTTCTTTTCTCTTTTCGTTAGTCAGGTGGTATTTGTTGCTCGGGTTTGAGCATGGGTTTGAGGATAGTGTAGCCGGGGCCTGGATTATGGATTATGGGTTTTGGCGGCGACCGCGGATATTGGGCGATTGACCGGATGTCGGTTATAGGACATCGGTGATAGGGCATGATTATGGACTAGAGGGTTTTGTGGCAACCGCGGATAGTAGACGGTTGACCAGATGTCGGATGTGGGACATGATTGTGATTGTGGGTTATTCCGGCGACCGCGGATATTGGGCGGTTGACCGGAGGTCGGTGGTGAGACTTGGTTGTGGATTGTGAGGTATTGCGGCGATCGCGGATTTTGGGCGATTGACCGGATGATCACTTATGCATCAGATTGGGGATCAGTTTTCTTTTAGTGGAGGGTTGTGTTCCACTGGGGCTTTATAGTTGTGATCCAATCCTGCTTTTGTTACTTATCACACCGGCGCGGTTATTGCCCGGTGATGCTTTATTCGTGTGGGTCGCTCCCCTCGAGATCCCCTCCGGAGGCCGGGGCCAGACAGTTATGGACAGTTTTGCTATCACATCGGCGCGGCTTATTTGCCCGATGATGAGGGCGGCAGCAGGAGTTTTGCTATCACATCGGCGCGGCTTACTTGCCCGATGATGAGGGCGGTACAGATTTGGTTCATCTGGGACGGTTGGTTATTGTTGCATACGGTTATTCCAGTATAGGACTGTATTTTAGAGGCATAGTAGTGGTAGATTTTCCTTTTTCAGCGGTTTTATTTCTTACCACTCTTCTTTCCTTTTTGCCTCTGGTAGACCTAGTGGGTGTGTCAGAGTTTGAGGTTTTACCCACTAGGGGAGGCTACTGGTTTACTAGTAGTTCTCACCCCCCATTATTCTTTTCTCTTTTTCTTCTCCCTTGTTTTGCAGTGTCTTCTGCTGGTGCTGTTGGGCTTTCAGCGGTGGGTCGAGGAGAGAGGACGGCTGAGTAGATAGATCTCGAGGCAGGAGGAGCGGGTTAGCTGGACTGTTGATGTACCCATGTTTCCTCAGACGGTTGTACTTTTACATTTTGGACTGGCTTTGCCAGCAGGTTGTATTTATTTTGGTGAGCTGGGAGAGACTGATGTATCATTTATACAGATGTATTGTATTTTATTTCCAGCTTCAGTCTGAGATGTATTAGTTTTTAGTTCAGCTCTGTTTTTATTGCTCTTTTATTATTATCTCTTTTATCTGAGCAGGTTTGGCGCTTCGTGTACGCGGGAAATACCGTGTGCACGGCGGATCTGTAGACGGGCCCGGGTTCCGGTTTACACCCGGGGCGTGACAGATTAGTTGGTATCAGAGCTTAGGGATAGGTCATTTGGGACTTAGGAAACCCTAGGCTTTTCGGCGGACCCTAGGATGTTAGTGCGTGAGAGACGTGACATTTTGTGAAAGTCGGTGATTTATTTGTTTGACTCTTCCTGTGAGTGAAGAGGGATCGACATATCCTATTTTTGTGGGACAGTTATGTTGGCTGCAGACAACATAAAGTTACAAAAATAGAGGGATGTCTTTGACTTTTGCTAGATTGGGTCGAGTGTTTGGGGTGTGCTGATTTGCGGTTTTGTCGTGGTGAGCGGTGTCTCCCCGACGTTGGGCCCTGACTCGGGTGCACCTTGGTGCGGCAGTTGGGTCTGAGCTGGTTGTTTCGGGCCGGATACCGAGATTGGAATCTGAGAGCTCCGGACCCGAAGGGTAGGTGTGTTGGAGGCAGATCAGCGGAGCGGTGGCACAGTTGTCGGATCAGCGCGGTGGCACAGTTGTCGAATCAGCGCAGTGGCACAGTTGTCGGACGAGTGACACAGTTGTCGGATCAGCGCAGTGGCACAGTTGTCGGATCAGCGCAGTGGCACAGTTGTCGGAGTAGCGAGTAGCCCCCTCCGTCCCGATGTTTAGTGCTGGGGCACCAAGGAAGGGTGGACAGTTGACAGCGGGTAAGCTTTGGGATTGCTTTGATCAAGTGAGCCAGTTTTGGCGGATGAGTCACCCCGAATTGTGGGAGTGAGTATGGAGCCCTTGGAGGCAGGGTCTTGTTCGGTGGGGGGGATAGAGAGTACTTGGAGGCATTTTATGTCAAGAGTTAACGCAGTTGCTGAACTGCACGCTCCATGTGTAGAGGGACGGGGCGCATAGGATATGAGTGTTTGAGAGTGGATTGCGCCAAGATACCTTTTAACTCATTGGGTCCCTCCAGTACGGATTAGGGACGCCTCATTAGAGTAGGCGCCGGGTGTGGAGCGTGGTATTGTAGTTCCTTTGGAGTGGGATCTACCGCCTGAGACGAGTTCTGATTGAGGTGCTTGGCGCCGGGTGATGGAGGACAGATCAGTCGGTGGAGGCATTCCCGGTTTCTTTTTCCAGGATAGTGGATTTCTGAGACTGTCGGAGCACATATGTTACAGCGGTCGGTGTGGTAGTACTTGTTGGGCTGGCGGGTTCAGTTTTCTTTCGCGGCGGTTGATTATGCCGCAAGGACAGTTTTCTTGGGGAGCCAGGCCCGGAGGTGTTGGTGCACTTGGGTTGCTTGAGGGTTATCTTCGCCTCTATAGTTTTGACTTCGGGAGCGAGGCGGGTGTTTCGCAGTGGATGAGTAGACTTTGGCTGGTGTGGTTGAGGGACCTACGGCGGCGCTGGGACTCGGGGATACCCCCTTTGGTTGCGAGTTCCCAGCTGTTCTCCTATCGGAGTGGTCTTGCATGTCACTAGTTTGGGAGTTGAGGACACAACTCCAGGATTCGATGTTTTGGAAAGTTTGTCAGACCAAGTGTGTCGCCTTTGGGGGCGCCGGTGCTATTCGAGTTGTGGATGGTTGGTTCACTTCGGCTTTGTGTGGATCCCTGGGAATTTGATGAAGTGACCATCTGGAGCTAGCACCCTTGTCTAGCATGGAGGATTTGATTTACCAGCTGTAAGGGTCCCGGGTCTTCCTGAAGGTGGATTTGTAATCTGGTTTTCTCGACTGCATATGGCTGTGTGTTGATGCCGGAGAGTTGGGGAATTGCTTCTACATCCCGACGGTTTAGAGATTAGAGATCAGAGTCTACGTGATCAGTTGGGGGACTTATATTGGATACCTTGGGAGTACAGAGGTATTGGGATCAAGCTTTTGTGTCGATGGACTTGTGGTTGGATTATCGGGGCCCTGGGAGGAGCGGATGCCTGTACCGATGCAGGCTACTTGGTAGCTCGAGCGGTTAGCCCAGCTGTACTTGGATGAGGTGGTGCGGTTTTCTGGAATGCCCGCCTCTACTTTGTTCTAGTTAGAGACCCGAGGATTGTATCGCGTCTCTGGAGGAGGTATTAGACAGCCTCGGGAGCTTGAGTGGTGGATGATTGGATATTTACCCCCTCTACTTGGTTGAGGTTCCGGATTGAGGAATAACTTTAGTTTCGAGGACGAAACTTTCTTTTAGTGGGGGAGGATGTGATGACCTGGATCTCTCCAGAGCTGTGGTAGAGTCATTGGTGACATCTGGGGAGCCTATACTGTGTGTTGGAGGTGTTTGTGCACCAATTGGACACAAGTGTTGGACTTCGGCCTTAAAGTGGATCACGTGAGTGATCGGAGGACCCCGTTGAGTGTTTAGAGGTGTACTCGCGCAGAACAGTTATTAAAATTGGACTCAGCGCGAAGTTTGGATCAAGGAACACCTTTCCGGATGCCTTCGGCAATTTTTAGAGTTAGAATTTGGCAAATTGGACATCAAATTCGGATTCAGCGCGCGAAAACGGTCAAAATGGACTACCTACTTGATATTTTGCACAACTGGTTACTGTTCATGCCGGAACAGTGATTCCGGCGGCCGGCGGGCAGCGGCGGCGGCGGCGGAGCGCGGCGGACGGGCTCTGGCAGGCGGCGGAGCGGCCGCGGGCAGCGCGCAGGCGCGGGCAGGTGCGCGGGCGCGCGGTCCATGGGCCGGCGTGCACCAGGGGCAGGACACGTGGCATCGCGTGGTTGGGTGGCGCTGTGGGCGCGGTTCACGGGTGACGCGGGGTGTGCGGTGGACCGGGCGGGGCCACGTGGCGACCGGTGGTTGGTTGGTCCACGTGTGCCCGGTCCACGGAGCTGGAGTGGCGGCCTCGGGATTCGCGCCTGGCAGGGGGCGCAGGCGGCACGTGGGCGCGCTGACCGGGTTTTCCCGCGCTCGGGCCCGCCACGTGTCGTCGCCGCGTTGGTCCACGTGTCGCGCGGTCGTCGGCCCGCGCGGCTGTCCGCTGTTCGGGGGCGACGTGGAGGCCCGAGGGAGTTTCGGGCCCGCACAGTGTTGGGCAGGGCCCAACACTGTAGCAGCCCGAAAATCTGAGCGCCCGGAAGTTGGGACTTATGCGTCATTTTCCGAATTGTTTCTTCCAGCCTATAAATAGGCCCTGTTCAAGCCCGAATAGCTCTTTCACTGTTCCTCCTCTCACAGTGCCACCTTCAAGAGATCTCTTCCTCTCCCAGAGCCGGATCTATCTGCAGATTCCAGGATTTTTCTGCGGCACGCATCCCGAGGTTTGCATTTTTACGGCGCGGCGCGATGCTCGTTCGTTTGTGATCTTCTTCGTCGCGTTTTGGTGCGAGGACTCTCCCGGCTTACTCCGACCACCGATTTTGTCGATTTTTGTGCCGTCGGATTCACGACAGGTAGGGCTTTGATCTTCGTGTTTTGAGCTCCTCCTCATTTCGAGTTTATCTTGGAGTTCCCCGAGCTTCCATTTGACCCTTTTTCTTGGGCGGAGTTTTGGACAGCACTGTGGTATTTCGGCCGTATCTTTGCGCACAGGCATCGGATTGGGGTGATTCAAAAGACATTTTTCATCTACACAGCGCAAGGAACACCCTCAAATTTTCTGGCAATTTTCGGAATATTTTTCGAAGGTGAGAAATCTCTGTTTACAGGAAGTTGAGCTACAGTTTTTGAGATTGGTTTATTTCGGGGTGGTTCCCTTGTCGGATTTGTTTCTCAGCGTAGGAAACTCGGATTTGAGCGTGCAGGTACTCGTTTCGACGGGTTCGTCGCGAGGATCGTGACAGTATTTTTCTTGGAATTTTCTGAGCATTTTTCGCAGGTGAAAACAGGGAAACATTGGACTGTGTATTTGGGCAGATTTTATTGGAGCATTGTAAGATTATTTATGTATGTTCTTTTGGGGAATTTTGTATAGTGATCGCGGCGGCTTATCGGTTTGGGCGAGAGCACTATTTGGACTTGGAATTAGCGATCGAGGTGGGTGGTTGTTGTTTACCTCTATTTTGACATGCTCACTAGGAATATTAGAGTGATCCATTTATTTGGACATGCATGCTTAAAGTAATATAAAATTGTGAGCCTATCATATGGAAAATACTATTGTGGATATCTGATAGTGGTTGGGACTTGTACATGTTTGTATGGATAGAATTCTAGCGTCTAACCTTGCATGTGGAATGGAATATTTATTTTGTACTATATGATTATCCTGTTAGTGGTTGATACTATTTGAGGATTTTATGACATGCATAGGTGGATAGTGATGCTTTATTATGGAACATGGATTATAGACATGTGTGGTTGGATAATGTTTTAGCATGATGGTTATATCTATGCGGAGCTATTAATTGTTACACATGTGGAACCACTATTGGACACCTTTTTCTTTATTTCCTTGAGAACACTTGCATGCTTGTATGGACATCTAGAAAGGCCATCTTTTATCGCTACACTTTCTTGCTGGAACTTGACTTAGGAGAAACCTCGTTTGTTTCTTTTCTCCTTTCGTTAGTCAGGTGGTATTTGTTGCTCGGGTTTGAGCATGGGTTTGGGGATAGTGTAGTCGGGGCCTGGATTATGGATTATGGGTTTTGGCGGCGACCGCGGATATTGGGCGGTTGACCAGATGTCGGTTATAGGACATCGGTGATAGGGCATGATTATGGACTAGAGGGTTTTGTGGCAACCGCGGATAGTAGGCGGTTGACCAGATATCGGATGTGGGACATGATTGTGATTGTGGGTTATTCCGGCGACCGCGGATATTGGGCGGTTGACCGGAGGTCGGTGGTGAGACTTGGTTGTGGATTGTGAGGTATTGCGGCGATCGCGGATTTTGGGCGATTGACCGGATGATCACTTATGCATCAGATTGGGGATCAGTTTTCTTTTAGTGGAGGGTTGTGTTCCACTGGGGCTTTATAGTTGTGATCCAATCCTGCTTTTGTTACTTATCACACCGGCGTGGTTATTGCCCGGTGATGCTTTATTCGTGTGGTTCGCTCCCCTCGAGATCTCCTCCGGAGGCCGGGGCCAGACAGTTATGGACAGTTTTGCTATCACATCGGCGCGGCTTATTTGCCCGATGATGAGGGTGGCAGCAGGAGTTTTGCTATCACATCGGCGCGGCTTACTTTCCCGATGATGAGGGCGGTACAGATTGGGTTCATCTGGGACGGTTGGTTATTGTTGCATACGGTTATTCCAGTCTAGGACTGTATTTTAGAGGCATAGTAGTGGTAGATTTCCCTTTTTCAGCAGTTTCATTTCTTACCACTATTCTTTCCTTTTTGCCTCTGGTAGACCTAGTGGGTGTGTCAGAGTTTGAGGTTTTACCCACTAGGGGAGGCTACTGGTTTACTAGTAGTTCTCACCCCCCATTCTTCTTTTCTCTTTTTCTTCTCCCTTGTTTTGTAGTGTCTTCTGCGGGTGCTGCTGGGCTTTCAGCGGCGGGTCGAGGAGAGAGGACGGCTGAGTAGATAGATCTCGAGGCAGGAGGAGCGGGTTAGCTGGACTGTTGATGGTACCCATGTTTCCTCAGACGGTTGTACTTTTACATTTGGGAGTGGCTTTGCCAGCAGGTTGTATTTATTTTGGTGAGCTGGGAGAGACTGATGTATCATTTATATAGATGTATTGTATTTTATTTCCAGTTTCAGTCTGAGATGTATTAGTTTTTAGTTCAGCTCTATTTTTATTGCTCTTTTATTATTATCTCTTTTATCTGAGCAGGTTTGGCGTTTCGTGTACGCGGGAAATACCGTGTGCACGGCGGATCTGTAGACGGGCCCGGGTTCCGGTTTACACCCGGGGCGTGACATGCCTGATCTGGACTGTTCATACATCTCAGCAAAACCCATGTTCGGGGTCCGGATCAGAAATGGCTTGGATCCGGACTGTTTATACATTTCAGCAAAACCCATGTTCGGGGTCCGGATCAGAAATGGCTTGGATCCGACTGGATTTGCGTATGAACAAACGCCGTTCGGGATCCGGACTGCCGTGCCTGATCCGGATCCTGAATATGTCCCATGTCCAGTTTTTGATTTTTATGCAATTAAAAATTCATCCAAGTGTTTCTACACTATACGGAGTATTCAGATCATCAAAAATAATTAGTTAAACGTACCTGATCCTTTTGAATTCTTCTTTCTTGAGATTGAAGTATATGATCCAAACTTCATCTTCAATCATCAAGACTTAAAACTTTCACGAAATACGCCAAAACAAATTCCTTAACATAAAGCCAACTAAAGAGAGAAAGAGAGAGTATAATAGTACGAATTCCAATACAAATCTAATGGTAAAAAATTTATAAGCACACTTGGACTTATACTTTTAAAAATATATAAGCTCTACTCTATATATATATAGACCTAGGCTACTATACTATTAATAACACCATGTTATTGGTGCTATTAAGTTTTTAACCCTTGATTTAAGGGATGTGTGGTTACGATGGTAGTGATTCCCTAGGCCCCGTTTGATTCGAGCATAAATTTAAAAGGTATAAATTTTTTTATACCTGGGATATGTATAAGCTCAGGAATAAGCAGGAAGACGATCAATTTGCGTTCGGATGAAAATTAGATTATTTTTGGGAATAAAAAAAATATCGTTTGGATAGTTAGATTGGAATAGTAAGAGTAAGAGTAATTATAATTTTAAAATAATAATATTTTATCTAATTAATTAATATAAAATATTAATTAAATAATAATTAATATTTGTATAAATTAAAGTTTAAATTTTAGCATTTAAATAATAGCGTTTAAATTTTTTAATTTATTAAAAATTAAAGTTAAAAATTTAAAAATTTGTATAAAATTTAAAATTAATAAATTTTAAAATTTTATAAATTTATAAATTTATTAAAAATTAAAGTTGAAAATTTAAAAAGTTATAAAATTTAAAATTTCTCTAAATTTAAAAATTTGTAAATTTAAATTCTAATTGTTTTGAAAAATGTGCAAAATAGGATGTAAAAATTTTAATTTTTAAATTTGTATAAATTACAAAATTTCTATAAAAAAATTTAAAATTAAAAATTTTGTATATAAAAAATTTGTATAAGACAACAATTCCTATCAATTTTTTTTTTTTTTTTTTTTTGTTCGGGGGATAAAGGGATCTCCCTTTATCCCCTTTATTTTTTTTTTTATTCCCCAACCAAACAGGACCCTAGGGTTTAGTGGTTGGTTGGAGGAATAAATTGATCTAAGAAATAAAAATAGTCAAATGTATATATTCAACGGTAGAAAATTTAATAGTACCAAGTGCTTGGTACTATTGATAGTATAGTAGCCGGACTATATATATATATATATATATATATATATATATATATATATATATATATATATATATATATATATATATATATATATACTATCTATGCTACTATACTATTAATAGCACCAAGTCATTTATGTTATTGTCACGCCCCGAGTTCAAAAATCAGTGTATAATTTTTTTTTTTTTTAATCAGAGTTGCAAAAACAGCCATGGCAATGACAGACCGCCACATATATAGAAGAGTCCCAATCCCCTATGGAATTGAGCCTTTTCTATATATGCACGGCTAGCTTGGCAACAACATCAAAGTACTAACTACGTACTACAAACAACAGTAACAAGTAAACTTACAACTATCTTTACAAATATTCAACTGAAATACAATTTTCTTTCTCTCAAACATCTATTACATAACTTTTCGGCTGTCCAGGGTCAACCTCTATATTGATACCTCGCCAATTCGTCCCGACATCCCAACACCCGCTCGACCTGAAAAACAGTCACTCGAGGGTGTGAGACATACCGGAGTGTATCCCAGTGGGCACGACGAGCCGAGAAATAGCAGATCGTACCTACTGGTATACAATACTAGCAGATAGTAAAGATCACATTAGGTAAGCATTTATGAAGCGAATGAATAACCAACAGGAATATGTATAATCTTGACAGGATATAATGAACCAAGCATGCTGAATAATTGAATAGGCAGGTATCAAACAAATGAATATCTTCAAACCGAAATCAGGAATCATGAGATAAAACAAAAGCATACTAAAAGCAACATATGCATCAAATAGATGATATATCAAGTTACCCAATCACAAGCCACCATATTGGTTCCACAAAACCTCAGGCGAATTTGCCCACTTGGCACCAGCTGGTTGACATTTCCCTCCACAAAGGGTCACGGGTTGCCACTGCTAACCACTTTACCGGTAAAGAACATTTCCACGGGGCGCGACCCCGGCAATGTTCGTGAAGTACAATGGTGCGGGCGATCAAATGCAAATGCTCAAACTCACGGTCCACTGACCGGGTAATCGGCAATAAGCCGGGAAATCCCCACTGGGATGCAATCAACTGAATCTCAACTCTCATGCAGGAATAATCAGCAACTAATCAACTAAATCTCAACTCTTATGCAAGATCAAAGGCAAATCTCAACTCAATATAAGATCAACAGCAAATCTCAACTCAATCATGCAGACCAACCAAACATACAAAACTAAACACATATTTTTGAGAAAACTATTTTGAAAACAGGTTTTAGGCCCAAACTTCGAAGAGCAATGCCTTTGTCCTATCAAACAAGAACAGACTCAGGTGACCCTACGACGTTCAATAAAACATTTAGTTGATTAAAATTATGTGTTCAGCAGTGTAATATTTGATCAACAGGAAAGCAGGCTCAATCATAATGCAAATGCTCAAGCTCTCGGTCCACTGACCGGGTAATCAGCAACACGCCGGGAAATCTCTACTGGGATGCAATATCAGAATCATCTGAATCTCAACTCACATGCAGGAATAATCAGCAACTAATCAACTAAATCTCAACTCTTATGCAAGAATAAGCAGCAATTATATATCATGGATCAGATATAATCAGGAAGTACTGATAATCAGGTATTTAACCTAGCAAATGACCAATCAGGCATGGCAAATGTCCAGAAATAAAGTCATAATATCTGGAAGCAACTCAGAATCAATCATGCAAAACTAAAAATCTTTTTAGGAAAACAATTTTGAAAACATGTTTTATATCCAAACCTCGAAGAGCTATGCCTTCGTCCTATCAAACAAGAACAGACTCCGGCGACTCTGCGATGCTTGAAGACAAAACATTGGTTGACTAAAAACATGTTTATAGCAAAACCAAAACTGATCAAAAGGAAGGCAGGCTCAAAGTAATAGTTAAGCTACCAAAAACAGGGGTCCAACCAATACCGTACACAGAGGGCCGAAATGATAAAGCCCGGACCGAAGATAAACCCACCTGTCAAATCGCAGGCGACTAGACTGAATCGACTGTACGCTCAGAACCAGATGCAAACTGGACAGACCTGAATCAACATATTGATCAGGGATCAACTCTAATTTATTTCAAGTCAATCTTAAACCTTTTAATTACATAACCAATTTCAATTCTGTTTGAAATGTATGCTTAAAATACCTTATAAATCACTGTGCTTGCCCTAGTGCAGCACAGAAATGGCTGGATCAAAAGATCCATCAACCTTGCTCAGTAACATAAAGCACAATGCTCCAAACCTCTGTCCACACAGATCTAACTTGATCTGAAGTGAGCGTCAAGCTTAGGGGGTTATTTGGAGCATCTTTCATATTTAACTCGAAGCTTAACTATGTAGAAAATCTCTTTGTGGCATTTAAACAAACAGGTGGTGTGCACAATTCACACACAAGCACACAACACCTTCCCAGGCTTAGTTCTCTGCAATTACTGGACCAAAACCTTTAAAACTTGGAGGGAAATGATCCTCCAGGTTGCAGAAGTGTTTCCAGCAACTTGGAGCATCCATGCTGCATAGGTTAGCCGAGATTCCCAAGGTTGAAGATGATGCCATTGCATTGAAATTCGTGACCAACCAACCATAGCATCTGGGACCAAACCAAAATCACCAACAGGTGCTAAAACCCTCATTGAACCTTCCTGTGCCAGTGGCCGGCAGCAGAACACGGTGGCGGCGCGGCGGAGCCAAAAGCTCGGTTTGGAGCTTTCACCTCTAATGGTGGATTTCACCAGAGACAACAAGGAGCCTCCCAACATGGATGTAAAGTCTCTAACCCATCTCAGGAAGCTTCCTGACCATCTCATCCCGGCCGGAGATGGCCGGGGCGCCGGCGGCCGCATTTAGTTCACTCCTCGGGTCATCCATGGAATCTTGATTTTCAAGATGCATGGAAGCCATGAAAGTACATGGATGCACTCCCCTTGGTCCCAGCAAGTGTTCTGGGTAGGTGGCCGGCGGCGGGGAAGCGCGCCGGCGCCGGAGCACAAGGATTGGCCGTGGTGCAATTTTCCCGAAAACTAGGGCATAAATCTGCCATTGATCCGCTCGATCATACTCCACCAAATTTGGTGGGGTAGATCCTCATCCCCTACAGTCCATGCCTACCAACTTTGGCTCATTTTGGTTTATTGGTTGTGGAGTTATGACGAGGCGGAGCTAATGCTAGGTTTCCGGCGAACTTTTTCTCCCGCCGGCCAACCCACATGCATGGGGGCTCGGGCTTGTGCAGGGAGTATCCTAATAACTTCACTAACCTACTGCTAGTGGTCTAGGGTGCAAACAACCAGTGGTTTAGTGTCCTTACCTTGGCCGGAGTTGGTGAAGGCAAGGATGAAGCCGGTTACTTCCTCCTCCTTCGCGCAGCCTCAGCAAAACTCCAGGAGAGTCCTCAGGTGCAGGGAAGCTCCACAGGATTTCCAAATCCAAGTTTGATTGAAGTTGGTTCAAGGTTTCTTCCCCCTTTCTCTCTCTCGGGTTATCTTCCCTTGGATGATGTCCTCGGCCAACTCCAATGCACCAGCAATGGTATGGGGAAATCAGAGGAATTTTGTGATGCCTTAACATCTCTCAGACCCCTCGTGTACTGAGCCAAGGAACCCAAAAGCCACTTCACACTTAATGCATTGATTCCTTTGCGAATAACCCTAAACCTAGTTCACACTCAACCTCAACCTCTGGAATCTTCACAGGAGATGCAAAAATGCACCCAGAACCTTGATACATTAAGCTTGAAGTATTCGGTACATAAAATATATAGGTTCTTTAGAAAATAATTGATTTTCGACACTTTACGCAATTCGAGAAAATCCGCTCAGCGAATTGCGAAACCGACTTCGCCACGACGTCCGGCTCGTCGAGACCTGTCAAGTAGCGTATTTGTTTGATTAATTTGGCGCTCGGATAAAATCTCGGGCCAACTAGTTCTTGTAGGTCGCAATCCGACGCACGCACTTCGATGCACTCGGATCGCCAAACGCGAAATCCGTAAGTGCCATTGCGCTCAGAACGTCGAAATTAGCTAAGTTCGACTACTCATACCCCAATGTCAGGGTTTCAGACAGTAAATCGGCCAATAGTGGTCGAAAGGGGATTAAAAATACAAGGTTACTATTCACAACTTAAGTTGTGGGACCCGTTCTTCTTCGCTGTTTTGCGGAAGATCCGACCGTCAGATCGTCGACAAGTGAATATGAACTTTTCATGTTTCGTCGAGACGATCGCAATGGTGCTCTCGGATTTTCGAGATCAGGCCCCGATCAAAAGTCGATATTTCTGGGCCACTATTGATCCACTAAGTCCCTATTTTTGCCAAAAATTATTAATTAAATAATTTTCAAAGTAAATTTAAAGTCTTTAAATTTTTTAGATTACTACAGTTATTAGGTTTTTGATTCTTGGATAAAAGGATGTACGGTTAGGATGATAATAGGGCCCTAGGATTTAGTGGATGGTTGGAAAAATAGTATGATTTAAAGGGTGAAAATAATCAAAAGTGTAGATTCAATAGCGAAAAATTTGATAGCACTAAATGCTTGATGCTATTAATAGTATAATAGCAGGGCTCTCTCTATATATAAAGAGAGAGAGAGAGAGAGTGAGCTAGGCTAGAGTGCTTTTACAAGCCTGGAGACGTCTGTGATATCAAGTTGCTTTCGATGATTGGCAGAATGGATATTCGGTTTCATTAGGTTTTGATCTAAAGTATTTAAAGTATTTAAAATATAATTTTTTTAGTTTTTTAATATTATTTATTTAGTGTCTAAAATAAATTTTAAAATAATAATTTTAATAGTAGAGACGAGTTGTTTGCAAGTCGTCATCTTGAGCTGTTGGTTCCCATTGTGGTTAAATCAATGTTCATACGAGGCACCTGAGGATGGGCTTTGATCTTTCCCCTCAACCGCATCAAGATTGTACTTTGTAGTGTCATTATTAGATGCATCTTGACCTCAACCTGATGGGAGTTTAATTTGGGTTGGTTGACAATTGGGTTCACTTAGGAATTGTTTCTAAATTTATAACTCGATTTTAAATATTGGAAGAATTACCTATAATTTGTGTTGTGTTCGAAATGTGTTATTTTTGCATTAGGCAAGTTTGCGTTGCTCTTTGGAATGTGTTGGGCTTGGAATGCGGTATGTTGTTGTGACCCATGATTAAAAAAATCTGATATTCCATCCGTCCGATCGTGATCCAGTCTACAAAGTGATTCACTCTTAAGAAGCGGTTAAAAAATTGTTGAGTTGTTGAGTTGTTTGAATGGACGGTTCAACCATCAAACTAGTAAATTAGTTCAGTTTTAATTATTCGTGGTAATAAAATATTGAGGTGATATAATTTTTATGCTGATGACACAACTCTTTTATTTTTAGAAAAAATTAGTAACTAATATTTTTAATAAAATTTAAAAATTTGATGAAAATATATAGTAAGTAATTAAAATATTTTATTGTTAAAAAAAATAAATATTTTATATGTGTCCATATTAATACTAATTGATATGTGGGCGTATTATAATATGTAAGTTATTTTTTTTTGTACGATCCAATGCTATAGTACTTAAATATTCAAATATATATATATTTTTTATATAATAAAATTTAAAAATAATAATTACAAATTTATAATATTATATAATTTTTTATTCAAAATTATTTTTGAATCGCTATTACGTCTAAATTTTAAAGGTTAATGCTATTTGTACATTCCAAGTGGGGTGTACATTTTACATCCCACTTATTTAAGAATGGAATAAATTTTACGGGTCACTCCGAAATGATTGATAGATTACTCTCCACTTTTGAATGAATAAAATGTGTGATATATATTTTATTTGGATGTATATGTACCATTGCTCAATCTTAAAATATTGGTTGGGTCGGGGATTGCGGGCGCTACTACTGGCCTCGCCACGCCAAAATTACTAGATAGGTAGGTGCCTAATTTCTAGATAGGTAGGTCTATTTACTGTGGATTGTCCCACCCACAGAAAATATTTTCTCTACTTTTATACTGTCCATTTCGGACTATTTAAAACTTTCAGTTTACTATCTAATTTTTTATTTAATTTAATTTGAGATAATTAATAATATTTTAATTTATAAATTGAATTAATATTTTAATTATTAATTACGAAAATTATATAAAATATATTAATTAAATTTGTAAAGATAAACCACGTAGTAAAAAATTACAGTCAAATATTATTGGCTGACTCATGTCAAACATATTGATAGTAATATTAAAATTTTAAAAAGTTGAATAATCAATTATTTATAGTTCATATAAATTATTTATGTTTTTACTAATATTTTATATATCGGTCTTTTTTATGGAGTTCGCTTGTTATGCTTGCACAAGCACCAAAAAATTAATATTTGTAAATTTTTTATCATTAGATTTATTTCTTTAACTAATTTTATATTTTAGATCATTCTATTTTACCAATACTTACTTAACCTAAGGGGCCCATTATCATTCTAATCATATATCTTTTCATCCGAGAGCTAAAAATCCACTAGCACCAAACTTTTAAAAGTATAGGAACTCAATTCCTTCTTTATGTACAAAAAAAAAAAAAAATTTTATAATATTTGGTAGATAAAATAAATAATCAAATATTCAAAAAAACATGCTGTATTCGGTTTATAAATTATTTTTTCAAAATAAAATATGTCACATTGCATTGTATAGCAGCTAAGATTTGTAAATGAGTTGAAAGTTGCTCGAGTTGAAATCCAAAGTCTCTACTTCCGATCGTAAAAGAAAATCATTATAGCGTGTAAGTTATTGTTGGACTTCAATCATAAAAGAAAATCGTTATAGCGTGTAAGTTATTGAAATAGGGCCTTAGAACCTCCGGAACGAGGTATTTGATACTTAATTATCTTGAATGAGGCTTTTATATAGTGATTATTCCATCAGAGTTGGACTATTAGTCCCATGCTAGGGCCCAGTAATCACTCAAGAAGAAATTATTGGTTTCATTGGGTGAATATATATTTGATCAATTTTTAAAAATTGAGTTAAATAGCAATCTGGTAATATTACTGGATAAAGAGTCATTGGTTGGACTATTGATTGACCTCACTATGATTTCGTAAATATTTAATTATTATTTTTAATTTTATTATATAGAAAAAAAAATATATATTGTTATTATTATCTGACTTAATTATAAAATATTGATTTTCACAGCATATTAAGTAGATTTAAGTTTTTAAGTTTGACTTTTTTATAAAACTAATTCATAGTAATAGAAAATAAAAATAGTTAAGTTGATTTTTAGTTATTGAATTTTAATATGAGTTGATAAAAAAAATTTAGCCGGTTTGATTAAAATCAGACTAGTTCATTGGTTCGATGATTGAACCACCGGTAGGAACGGTTCAAAACATTTTTTTGACTTATTCAGTTAAAATGGTTGAATCGAACCGCTGTACAGACTAGGTAACGATCGGATCAGTAGATTTGCTCCAATTTTTAAATCATTCTATTTTATATATCACATCCTTTAAACCCTATGATAGAGATCTCAAAATTTAAAATTAAATAATTTCGATGTCTCATATGATATTTCAAATGCATACGCATAAAAATGATGACTTTTGGATACCAATTCAACAAATTAAATGATAGTTTGGTTTTCACTGTAGATTTCTCACACTATTCACTACCTTAATAATTGGTTTTTGAAATACATAATTTTTTACATATAGACTATTTAGATGGCATAAATAACATGTGATGATCCGGATCTCCGCAGAGAGCTTGCAGTGCGATCAGTGACTTCTGAAGACCTATGATGTGTGTTGGAGATGATTGCGCGCAAATCGAACCCCAGATTTGCACCCGGCATGAAAAACGGATTAAGTTTGCTTTTTCGGGAATTTTTGAAAAATTTTGGAAGTGGAATTTGGCAAAACGGACATCGGATTTGGATTCAGCGCGCGAAAACGATAAAAATGGACTATTTACTTGTATTTTTCGAAGCCCGGATGCCCGTACACTGATTTCGAGGTACGATTTACTGTTCCGGCTGGCGGGGCAACGTCGGCGGCGGCGCGGGCGCGGGCGCGGGCAGGTGCGCGGTGTAGCGAGGGCTTGTGCCACGTGGCGTCTTCCTGTTGGCGCGGTGTGGACACGTGGCAGCGTGGGATTGGCTGGTGCACCGGCTCGGTCCACGGAGCAGAGCGGGCAGTTGCCTCGGGATGCGTGCGCTCAATGGTCACCGGCAGCGCGACGTGCGCGCACGTGGGCACGCCGACCGAGACGCTGAAGCGCGCGGGGGCGAGGCCGCGTGTCGCGAGCGGAGTGGCCGCGTTTGCTGTTTGCTGTGCGGGGACACGTGTCGCTCTGTGGATGATCCGGGCGCTGATGGCCGGCTGCAGATCGGGCCATCTTGGCGGGCACTGTAGCAGCCCGGAATCAAATCGGGCGCCCGAAATCGGCGACCCAAAGGGGATTTTCTGATTTGTTGGGTTGAGGCTACAAATAGCCCCTTTGCTGCGCGTTTTAGCCCTTTTCCCGAGCTCTTCTCCTGGGAGAGCCTTAAGCAAAGTTGTTCCTTACCTTCTCCTCCACCCCTTGATGTATTACCAGAATTTTTGGAGGCCGCGGCATCAGTGTTTTCAGCGACGCGGCGCACTTCGACGCTCCTTCGATTTTGGCTTCTACCGTCGCATTTCAGTGCGCGAGACCCTTTGGGCTACCCCGATGTACTTTTGAGCTGATTTTTGCGGCATAGGTTTCACGAGAGGTAGGCCTTCGATTTCCGTATTGATTACCTTGCTTTATTCTAAGTTCTTGGCATGGTTTACGAGGCATCATTGAACCCCTTTGTTGCTGGTGAATTTCTGGATAGCGGAGGCTTGTCAGATTTTTATATCTGCGCTCCGTTATCGGATTTCGACATGTGAGGACTCCATCGATATCTACTCTTCGCGAGGATCGTCATCGTATTTTTATTAGAATTTTTGGAGGAATCTTCGAAGGTGATAATTAAGCTTCTTTGGGACTGTTTTGCTGCAGGCTTGTGTTTATGAGGGAGTTAACATACCGCGATGTTTTATTTTTATCTTGGCCTACAGGTGTCGGATTGAGGAGTATAAATACTCGATTTGGGGCTACTCGTCGCGAGGATCGCAATGGTGATTTTTTTGGATTTTTCTGAGGACTGGACAGAGGTGAAATTCCTCGTTTTCTGTGCTGGTTTTGGCAAACAGCAAGTGCTGTATTTGGAACTTCTACCGTTGATGCTGTGTGTGGTACCTTTTGCGGTGATTCGCAGATTTGGGTATCTTACGGAGAGTTGGGCAGAGAGGAGGTTATTACTGTTGTGGAACGCGCATTTTTCAGGTGGGTTGCTTCGTCTCCAAAATTGATGGACTATTCATTAATTCTATCGTATAGTAAATCATACATGATTGCTAGATGTATTAGGAAGAATGCTAGTTATAGAAAGGATGATCTCGTGTTGTTATCATGATCATGTTATTGTATGCTACCTATCTGTGTCAACTCGTTTACCACTATTTGGAACTTGACCTAGCACCCTGTCATATGATGTATGTTCAACCAGACTAGTAGAAAACCCTCACTTGGGCTAGGTTTATTTATGCTCTAGATATCCACACTTCGTATCCTACTCTTGGACATACTGTTTTCCTCGCCCGGATAGTGGGCCGAGTGGTCGGGATCTATTTTAGTGTGGGATGCATGGTACACTCGTGCTTGGGGGCAGAGTGGAGTTTGGTAGGTGTAGCTAGTCTTGTAGCTGTGTCGGGAGCCGTTTGGGTAACGGTGGTCCCGGGTTGTCGTATTTCTCTGTCTTATTTGTCGTCACCATGTTTGTGACCGTGGTATACTAGTGATAGCAGGACCTAGAACCCAGACTGTTTTTGGACACATATAATTTCTGTAAACTAATATTTTCCTTCCAAACTTCGAGCGGGTCGCCGGAGCCTGTTCTTGTTTGATTTGGGTGAAGGCAATAGCCCTTCGGGGTTTGGAAAATAAAACTTACTTGAACTGATTTTTATTAAAGAACTAAAATATATTAAATTGGATTTCTCAGATTAAAATAGTTTTTAGTAATAATTATCATCTTTTTATTACAACTTCCTCATCCGAGAGAGTTTGGGTGATCTAGGTTCTAGGACGAAAGCGACGGGGGCCGTGCGTGGAACCTGTTCTTGTTTGATAGGGTTGTAGGTGTTGGTCTCCCGGAACTTTCGGACCCTGGTTGGTGTCTTCCGCATGTTGTACCGAGGTTGTCGTGTTCCCAAACTGTAAGGGGCTCGGGAACTTCGATAGGCGGAGCCTGGAGTCTGTTCTTGTTTGATTGGGGTTCTAGGCACCGACCTATCGGGATTTCCGAACCCTTATGGTGTCGGTCCTTTCCTGTGTTATCTGTGAGTTTGGTGTTCTCTTGTGGGAGCTGTCGGGTTGACGGTGGTCCCGGCTGTGAGTATTTCCAGCCAGTGAGTTAGAGATGTGATGTTAGTTACTGTCGATCTTGTTGATCGTGGATTTGGACTATAGCCTGTAGGTTTATGGATCCCCAAGGATCTAAATAGGTTCTATCAAATACCTATAGGGGGGAGGTGAATAGGTGTAATAAACAAAATTCCAATCTCATGTGCAATTTTTAAAAAAATACGGAAAGTAAAAACAACACACCGAGATTTACGTGGAAAACTCCAATCCAGGAGTAAAAAACCACGGGACCAACACGCAATAGCAATCCACTAAGAATAGAAGAATAACAAGGTGATTACCGACTCCACGGACTCCAACCCCTCCTTCAACTTCTTCGGATCTTGCGCTCACCGACTGCACGTCCACTGCATATGTTCGAATCCACGAACGTCACTCGAATCCACGAGCAACACGTTTCGAATCCACGAAACGCCTTCAACACATCGAATCCACGATGCCGATTTTGGGAAATCGTTATTTTTCTTGGTGATGATAATCTGCCGAATACTTAGATCAAGGATAGATCAGAAAACACCATCTAAGTATTCATCAATTTAATTCTACAAGAATTAGGAGTTTGGAAACACTAGAATCAAATTGATCAATATAGATGAAGAAACATTAATTAATCGTGTTTTCCTTTCTTCTTTATATGTGGATTTATCTTTAAAACCTTAACCCTAAAAAGATGAATGTTAGGGTTTATTTATAGGTTAGAAACCTTTAAAAAGAGATAAGAATAAAAAACTACCTTATCTGGAATTTTCGGGCTCGACGGTCCGGACTGGATCAGTCTGATCCGGACTGTCGTCATTAAACAGAATTTTTCCAGAAAAATAA
Organism: Tillandsia leiboldiana; assembly: GCA_029204045.2. Lineage (NCBI taxonomy): Eukaryota > Viridiplantae > Streptophyta > Magnoliopsida > Poales > Bromeliaceae > Tillandsia > Tillandsia leiboldiana. The sequence continues at coordinate 47,731,700 of CM055061.1, read as the reverse complement.
GTTTGGGGTCCGGACTGGATTTCTCTGATCCGGACTGTTCATGCAATTTCAGCAAAACCATAGTTCGGGGTCCGGACTGAATGGAGGCTGATCCGGATTGAAATGCCGCATGAACTAAACTATGTTCGGGGTCCGGACTGGAATGATCTGATCCGGATCCTGAACATCCAACATGTCCAGTTTTTTATTTTTATGCAATTAAAAATCATCCAAGTGTTTCTAAACTACAAGAATGTATTCGGATCACCAAAATTATTTAGTTAAACGTACCTGATCCTTTTGAATTCATTCTTCTTGAGATTGATGCAAATGATCCACAATTCTTCAACTTCAATCTTCAAGACTCAAAACACTGAGTGTCAACTTGAGCTCTTGTTGAATCTTCTCTGAGTCTTCGATTGCTGATTGACAATTTGATCACCTCAAGGCTCCGACTCAACTCACGAAATATGCCAACACAAAAAAGCCGTAACAATGTCTGCATGAGCCATATTGAGCTCGACAGAGATGCGCTGATACTTTCCTTGGCGGGGTCGCACCCCTCGAGTGCCACTCCGGAGCTGGGCCTGTTACTTTACTATCGCGACTTGTCGATGCTGTCCCCTGGCTGGGCCTTTTTTAGGCAGTCACGGACGTAGTCCCTCTGGCTGGGCCAGTTTTGGCAGTCACGGACGCCCTACGTAAGTCCAGTTCTCCGTGGATGTACTGGCAGTAGGTGGGCGCAGGTTTGACTGGACCCTATGTGGCAGTCAATGTGATTGGGTTGATTGAGTATACTGGGTTTGAGTCGATGCATCATTTTCATCTGTATCACCCTTTGAGCATAGTAGATAGAGGCATGGTAGCTGTAGAGTTATTTTCAGCTTTCCTTTCTTCAGTTTTCTGTTATCTTATGCCTCTAGTAGACTTAGTGGGCAGAACGTCGGGTTTGGTTGCTGTACCCACTGAGAACTACTGTGGGATGTAGTTCTCACACCCGCTGTGGTGTATTTTCCCCAGGGACCCCTTCTTCTGTTCCTGTTGCTCCAGTTGCTGATCCTTCAGACCGAGGCGAGGGAGTCGCGAGCTAGTTCCCTACCTGTCTTTGGAGTATAGCGGTGTCCCCTTTTTGGAGATTTGTAGTACAGTCAGTAGATTAGTTTTATTTCCACTTTTGAGAGACTATTGTATTGTGAGGATCTGACTTGTACTGAGAGCCTGTACACTGATGTATCATTTTTGTTTACCTCCCTGTAGAGTTCTGAGTTTTTGTATCAGAGGATTTTGTATATGATCGTATTTGGAAGATGGATATTGTATCTTTATTTCCAGTTGTACAGTAATTGGATTTTAGTTTTACAGTAGTTTTCTTTATAGCTCTGATATCTGTTTAGCTGTAGTACCTTTTCTTACAGGTTGGACGCTTCGCCTATGCGGGGTTTTGTATAGGCGGCGGATCTGTTGGCGAGCCCGGGTCGCAGTTTCGACCCCGGGGCGTGACAGACTAGAGTGGTATCAGAGCCTAGGTTGTAGGTCGTTGTGGACTTAGAAACCCTAGGCTTGTGGGTGGACATTAGGATGACTACGTGAGAGTCGTGACTTTTAGCGAGAGTCCTGATTGAGTGTTATACCTCTCCCAAGAGACGGGATGAGTGATTGGCATGTTTATTCTCCTAATCGATTATGTTGGCTGCAGACAATATAATGCTATGGAATGGATGACATGTCTTAGACTTTCGCTGAATTGGGTCGTATGGTTATTGTGTCCTGATGTTTGTTATTGTGCAGTGGACTACGATGCCCTGAGACGTCGTGTATTGAAGAGGGCACATCCCACATCAAATGAGGAACCCGAGCAGCAGGAGGCAGAGCTATCAGAGCAGAGCGAAACCCATGAGTTACGGGCCCAGATGGCATAGATGTCGGAGGCTGTCCGATGCCAGGAGGAGGCCATGGAAAGTTTGATGCGCCTGTCGGAGCAGAGAGCACAGCTAGTTGTAGTACCGTCTGAGTGTCCTCCAGCACTTTCTTCCCATGCAGTGGCATCTCCAGTTGTACCAATGGCACCGATTGAGCGAGCAGCCCCCTCCGTGCCGACGAGTAGTGCCGAGGCACCGAGGCAGGGTGGATAGCGGATAGTAGATGAGCTTTGGGACATCATTGATCGATGGAGCCAGTCCCGGCAGTCTGATCCACCCCGATTCGCAGGATTGAGCTCGGAGCCATGGGAGGCTGAGTCTTGGATCACAGCGATGGAGCGACTCCTTGAGACCCTTTTTGTTGAGGAGCAGTTTCAAGTTCTTTTGGCGACAAACTTGTTGGAGCACAATGCGTAGGCATGGTGGCGCCGAGTGTGATGACCCGGATCTCCGCAGAAAGTTTGCAGTGTGATTGGGGACTTCTGGAGACCTATGTTGTATGTTAGAGGTGATTGCGCGCAAGATCGAACCCCAGTTTTGGACCCGGCACGAAAAACGGATCAAGTTTGCTTCTCCGGGAATTTTCGGCAAATTTGAGGGTTGGAATTTGGCAAAACGGACATCGGATTTGGATTCAGCGCGCGAAAACGATGGAAATGGATTGTTTATTTGTATTTTTCGGAGCCCGGATGCCGTGCACAGATTTTGTTACGGCTTTTTGTGTTAGCATATTTCGTAAGTTGAGTCGGAGTCTTAAAGGGATCAAATTGTCAAATCAGTTTTCGAAGACTCTTTGAAAATTCAACTTGAGCTCAAGATAACACTCAGGTATGGTTAATTAAACCATGGTGATTTAAGTTCATTTATAATCATTGGAATCTGGAAATGATTGAAACCCGGTTTAGACTTGGTTTTAGGAACTTGGTTTTAACTTACAACCTATTTTAAGTTTGGATTCCGGTACTAGGTTTGTTTTGGATAAAGCTTATCTTGGAAAAATCAGTTTTTACATTGAGTACCGGAACCACACTTTGAGTTCCTCAAACCCGACACAGAATTTTCTGTAATTTGCATTGCGTACCGGAACACAGACTCGCGTACCGGAACACAATAGAAAAATCTGTGTTTGCACCATTGCGTACCGGAACACGTAATTTGGTACCGGTACACAATGCCTTATCGGGATAAAATTACTAAACCGACTTTTATCTTTTTCCAAGGGTTATAAATAGATACTTAGGGTTTCTCGAGACTTACCGATCAATTCAGAAACACTCGAGAGCAACCCTAGAGGCTGGTTTTTACCGTTCTTCTCTTTCGCCTCTTTTAGGTCAATTCGACGGTTCTTCCAAGATCTATCTTTTGTTGAATTGATCTAGTCTTTGCTTGGAGATTCCTTCTACGGTTCCTTAATGATAATCTAAGCAAAGGATCACCATCGAAGCCAATATTCTTATCGGCTGAGTTTGCGTCGTGGATTCGACGTTGCATCGTGGATTCGGTGTGTTAAGGGCGTTTCGTGGATTCGAAACGTGTGCTCGTGGATTCGAGTGGCGTTCGTGGATTCGAACGTGTGCAGTGGACATGCAATCGGTGAGCGCAAGGTCCGAAGAAGTTGAAGGAGGGGTTGAGTCCGTGGAGTCGGTAATCACCTTGTTATTCTTCTATTCTTAGTGGATTGTTATTGCGTGTCGGTCCCATGGTTTTTCTCCTGGATTGGAGTTTCCACGTATATCTCGGTGTGCTATTTTTTATTTCCGCATTGGTTTTTATTTTGCACTGAGATTTGTTTTTAAGTATTACACCTATTCACCCCCCCCTCTAGTTGTTTGATAGTACCTATTTAGATCCGTGTGGATCCTTACTATTATAAAAACCAACAATTGGTATCAGAGAGGGTTTTAGGTTTATCTATCATGTCGGGTGAAAGTGGTAATATTTTTAGACCTCCTCTTTTTGATGGGACTAATTATGCTTATTGGAAAGTGCAGATGAGGGCTTTTCTCATCGCAATTGATGAGCGGGTATGGCAATCCATGGAATACGGTTGGGTACATCCTGTTGAGGAAGTAGGAAATTCTACTACCCCAACACCTCGCTCTAGATGTTCCAAAGAGGAATTCGAAAGATCTTCTTACAATGGGAAAGGTATGAACGCTCTATTTAATTCTCTTTCCTCGACTGAGTTCACACGAATTTCCGCATGTGAAACCGCGAAGAAAATTTGGGATATTCTCAAAATTACACATAAGGGTACTAATCTTGTAAAAATTCAAAAGCTCCAGATGCTTACAAGTCAATTTGACTCTATTCATATGGATGAGCATGAATTGTTTACAGATTATTACACTAGACTTCAAGATGTGATCAATACTTGTGCTAATTTTGGAGAAAAGATCCCGGAGTCGAGAATTGTAAGAAAGATACTTCGGACTCTTCCGGAACGGTTTAGTGCAAAGGTTACCGCCATTGAAACCGTTAGTCATCCGGATGAGATGAGAGTAGAGGAATTAGTAGGTGTTTTGCAAACTTATGAAATGACTTTTCCTACTAATCAAGTTTCTTCCAAGTCTTCTTCTAAGCTTACAGGTATTGCATTCAAATCAACAAAGGAAGAAGATAGCGAATCAAGTTCCGACGATGAAATCTCTTTTGCCGATTTTGAAGAACAATTGGCACGGATCGTAAAGAAATTTCGTCGGAAATTTTGGAAGAATCGAACCGATGGATCTTCATCCACGAAACCATCTAAAGGATCATCGGGTTCTAAATCCTCTAAACTCAAAGGCGTTGCAAAACCTTCTAAAGAAAAAGAAAGAGATGATTTCGAAGGGAAAATCCAATGCTATAGATGCAGAGGCTACGGCCATATTTCAACGGATTGTCCTTCTCCGAAATCATATAAAAACAAGGCTTTGCAAGCAAAAACTTGGGACGATTCTACTTCTAATGAATCGACCTCAAGTAAAGAGGAAAAAGTTGTTGCTTTTCATGCCTCTCAAATTCCCTCTTCTAATTTATGTTTATTATCTTTAGTCACTGACTCTACTCCTTTGATTTTGTATGAAACATCAACAACCGGCGGAGAGTCATCAAGTGAGGGGGAGTCGGACGAAGAAGAACTCGTTGAGGCATACCAACAACTTCTTGAGGAATCAAAGAAGATGGCCAAGCATATCAAGAAGTTGAGGAAGCAACGACTTGAAGTTCAAGACGAGAATCAAGCTTTAAAGATAAAACTTCATGATCTCGAGGAGGAACAAGGATGTTTATTGGATAACAATAAAATCCTCCAAGAAAAGCTAAACCAATCGGAGACAAACGCCAAATCATATATGGACAAGATTGGTTTTCTAGAAAAACAGTTTGAGGAGATTCATGTCACCAACCAAGCATTGACCAAGCAAGTTCATGAACTCAAATCCGACATACAAAGGCTTTCAACCGTTTCCAAGAAACTAGATTGTATGTGCGGATTAGGTCAAACAAGCAAGGTTGGTTTGGATTTTAAAAAGGATCAAACTGTGCATGCTTCAAGTTCCACATTCAAATTGAAAGGAAGAACGTGTCACCTTTGTGGACTTGAAGGACATTTGGTGAAGGATTGCCCGAAAAAGAGAAAGAAAAATCCTTCGGCAACTTCATCTATGGAGCGGACTCAAGGGACTCAAAAGATACATCAAGTCAAAGGAGTTCACTCATTCCACCAAAGGTCCGAGCCGCAACATCAATCATACAAGTGGATTATTGTGAGGCAAAGACCTAAGGTGGATCAACAGTCAAAGCGGACAACCCCCGGCCACGACGAATTAAGACAACCCAAAATCTAGCGATTTTGGATTCGGAAAGGTGATATCTTTCCTTGTCTTAAGTTCTAAATAGCTTATGACTGTATGTAATGCCTTGATTGGTTTTTCCTTCATATTTTTTTTTAATCTCTGCATTACATGTTTTCAATGCTCTTTATTTTTATGTTTTGTTTTTGAACAAAAAGTTTTTAATGAACAAGTGCATTGAATAAAAAAGGGCTTCACGTTCATTCACTCCAAATTAATTTTATATGGATTATCAACTTTACTCCATAATCATAATCTTGAAGATACTTCATTATAGGAGTTTTTGATAGTTATAAGCATCAAATTTTAGAAATCATGTGTGATCTTTAGATGCTTAATCTATCTCGGTTGTGTGAATTCATTGTGATAAACGTGAGACAACCGATAGACTAAAATTTGAGATTTAATTCTTTCACGTAAGAGATTGCATTCTTACAAGGGTAAATAAATGAATTGTAAAAGATGTGGAAAGAGTTACATCCGAAAGGAGTGTGAAAACTACCACCACATGTTGGAAAGAGCTGCCACCCCGGTCGTCCGGTTTGTGTGTGAAGCTACCACATGTTATGGATGCTTGGAAAATATTTTATGAGAATTTTTAGTTGAAGCATTCGGAGATTTATATTCTAAGTTCTTATTTTGAACAATCTCCTGGTTGGTATAAGGCGGGATAGTTAAAAAGATGCTCAAAGAGCCACCCTTAGGTATTTTAGTGGTTATCTCAATTTGAAAGGGTAGAATTCAAGATTGATGTCACTTGGAAATCTCCGTAAGTCATTTTTGTAAATCCGTTACATCTTGATAGAGTTTGGATCTCAAGATTATTTTTGATGACTTGTGTTTGATGAATATAACATGAAAAACGGTTTATAATGTTTTACCTTTATTTTTCATGATTTTGGAGTAAATCTTTTTAATTTTTATAATTAATTGGATTGAATGACATCTATGTGAATTCATTGTTTTTCAAAGCACTTAAATGGATTTCTTGATGGTATACAAATCGGTATTTGAAAAGATTTCAAAATTTGGATTTGTTTCAAGAAATTTTTGCTTTTTGGCTCTGTTGTTCCGGTACCTGCTTTTTAGTACCTGAAAATCCAATCCGGATTAGAAAATCCAATCCGGAACCCGAATGTGAATTTTTCTGGTTTTTCACTTGCGTACCGGTACTACATTTTTAGTACCGGAACTACGTTGCGGATCCGGATCATCCCATGCCTGTCAATCCGGAACCCGAACGAAGGTTTTTCGGTTTTTACACTGCGTACCGGTACGCGACTTCTTGTACCGGTACGCGATCTGGAATTCTTTATATTCCGAAACTCCAAGATTTTTAATTCATCTCTCCCACTTCAAAACCCTCCCTCTCTCTCTCTAAAACATCTCTAAGGGTTTTCTCTTCAAGATCAAGAGATTTGTGGCTCTCATTTGTAAGTTTCTACATTAATCTTGCTTTCTTTAACTTCAAAACCCTAGTTTTTAGGTTTTGATGTTGTCTTTAGGGATTTTTGAGTTGATCCTTACTTCAAATGAAATCTCTTGCATAAATTACCATTAATTCATGTTTAGAACATAAATGATTGCTTTCTATGTAATTAGATTCATGTTTCCATGCTTATTTGATTGAATCTAACATTTACATATATTTTTAGCATAGAAGAAATTGAGAATTAGGGCTTTTAATGTAAATGATTTTTAAATGATGAATCATCAATTGTGACATGTTTAGAATGTTTCTTAGACATGTTTAAACCTTCCTATAAGATCAAATCATAGTGCATTGTGTTCTTTGTAGGAAATGGCATTTTCGTGGCTTCTTGCACTAGTGATTTTGATGGCCACTGGAAGTGGACGTGGTCACGGTTCTGGAAAGAAAAAGGCTACGAAACGATCACGTAATGAGGATTCAACTAGCTCAGAATCTGAACATTCCTCAGAATATGAAGAGGAATCAGTCCAAGGAAAGGGGAAAGCACCTTTGGCTCCAGGGAAAAAGAAGGGAGCGGATTCTCCTCCGCGTAGAAGTACCGGTGGACCGGTAATACGCGAGCGCTCTCAACGGAGATCAAATGTTGATGAAAGTGAACCACATGTGAGTGCAAAACGATGTGCCAGATTTGCAAACCGCACATGCATTGGAGAGCGACACGTGAATTTTAATGAGCTACGTCGTGAGGTGCCAGACTTTGCAAGGCTTTTGGAACGAAGCCATATTCGGCCACTTGGCAGAGTTCAACCTAAGATGGGTTTTTGTGTGGAGATCATCATGGAATTCTACATGCGAGGTAACATACTTCAAAAAGACCATGCCACCGGAGCCTTCGTCTTTGAAACAACAGTTAGAGACGTCAAGTTTGACATTACTCCAGCAGTAATTGGTGCAAACCTTGGATTAGCTGTTGACACTACTGGTCTTTATTACACTAATGGTAATTTCCAACATGATACCCATTGGGATATGGTTGTGGACTCTATTTGCAAGACAGGGACGCACACGAACAGATCATATGTTGAATCAAAGGACCTAAAACCAGAGTATCATATTTTGTCCTTAATTGTATGCTACAACCTATTGCCCACACTGGGGACCAAAAGGATTCGATGGGATCGATTGTTACTTCTCTTTTTCCTTGGTCACCCGGAAAGTGCAAATGGAATTAACACCAACATTCCATTTCTCATTTGGCAGCAAATGGTACATGTCATTGAAGGATCAAGGCAACGTGACCTTCTACCGTATCCAATCTTGATTACTTGTATTCTGGAAGATCACGGAGTGGACATTTCTTGTGCCAAATATGATTATGGCTTGGGGGCAATTGATGGAATCACTTTAGCCAAGTCAATTAGCACTTTGAAGACATTTGGGCATACAAAAGCCTATGCAAGTGAAGCGACAGTGAGTGCACCACCTCGTCAAGAATCTCCTGAACCAGATGAGGTCGTAACTCTTCAAACCTTGCATCGGGATGTTCGTTCATTAAAGCAAAGGATGGAGCAAGGCTTCAAGAAACTTGAGGATAGTTTAAAGAAAATGTTCGATATCCTTGGGTGTAAACATGATGATGTGGTCACCGGAGCAACTGCACCGAGTACATCGCATGGACCAACATCACATGATGATGATGATGATTCAAATGAGGATGAGTGATTTCTTTTCCTTCTTGTTTTTGGTTTTCATTTTCTTTTCTCTTTGTGATGAACAAGAACTCTAATGGGCATGTAACTAAGAACTTATCCTTCTAGTATGTTTCTTTCTGTCTATTTAACTGTTTGACAATTTGTGACAAAAAGGGGGAGAACAGAAATGAGATGGACGTATCATAAAAAGGGGAGAATAGAGATGCTCAAGATAGACGTATCATAAAAAGGGGAGAACAGAGATGCTCAAGATAGGGGGAGATAAAGAAAAGACTGAGAACAATAGCCACAAAATAAAAGAGCCGGAAAAACAAAAGAACCAAAAGGAAGACGAATCAAATGTAGGATTTTAATTTCTAACAACTAACGTTTGATTTTGTTTGGAGTTTTATTTTGCAGGAACTACATTACTTTAAGACTCCAAGTCCTAAGTCATAGAGTATGTTCTAGGACTGTTTGGTTCAAATGTAATTTATATTTATTGGATCTTTCACGCAAATAAAAACAAAAGAACCAAAAGGAAGACGAATCAAATGTAGGATTTTAATTTCTAACAACTAACGTTTGATTTTGTTTGGAGTTTTGTTTTGCAGGAACTACATCACTTTAAGACTCCAAGTCCTAAGTCACAGAGTATGTTCTAGGACTGTTGGGTTCAAATGTAATTTGTATTTATTGAATCTTTCACGCAAAGAAAATCAATGTTTTGGTGATAACATTGAATTTCGATTTTCTGGTTTAAGATGAGTGACTTGAGCGGTTTTATGTATTTTTGGGTTTTGTCACGAAATTGCCAAAGGGGGAGATTGTTACGGCTTTTTGTGTTGGCATATTTCGTAAGTTGAGTCGGAGTCTTAAAGGGATCAAATGTTACGGATTTTGTTTTGGCGCATTTCGTGAAAGTGTTAAGTCTTGAAGATTGAAGATGAATGAAGTTTGGATCATATACCTCAATCTCAAGAAAGAAGAATTCAAAAGGATCAGGTAAGTTTAACTAAATATTTTTGGTGATCCGAATACTTCTTGTAGTGTAGAAACACTTGTAAGAATTTTTTACTGCATAAAAATCAAGAACTGAACATGGGACATGTTCAGGATCCGGATCAGACAGTCCAATCCGGATCCCGAAGGGTGCTTGTTCATTGGAAAATCCGATCCGGATCATAGTCATTTCGATCCGGATCCCGAACATGGGAATTTGCTAGAATACATGAACGATCCGGATCGTGCATTACAATCCGGATCCCGAACCCTGTTTTTCTGGAATTGCCTGACTCGTTACGACGATCCGGATCACAGCTAATCCGATCCGGATCGCCGTCGTGAAAATTTTCAGAAACGGACAGTTTTTGATCCTTATCTTCTTCTTAGGGTTTCTAACCTATAAATAGACCCTATGATTCTTTTTCTAGGGTTAATCCAGAGAAGCCGTAAATCCACATACAAGCCGCCATCTTTTATACGGCCTAAGATCCACATATAGAGAAGAAAGGAAATCATTAGATATTACTCTATGTTTCTTCATCTATATTGATTAGTTTGATTCTAGGTTTTCATACTCACATCTTGAGTTGAATCAAACTAATGAATACTTAGATGGTATTTCCTATCTATCTTTGATCTAAGTATTCGGCGGATCATCACCACCCAAACAAACAACGATTTACCCCAAAATCGACGCGTGGACTCGCGTGGACTTGTGGATTCAAGGTGCAACCGCTCTCGTGGATTCGGAGCGAGGTACGTTCGTGGATTCGAAGCGTGCTACTGGGTGAAGACCGTGGATTCGGTCAGACGTCGTGGACTCGACGTTGGACGCCGTGGATTCGGCGTTGGACGCAGATCGTGGATTCGAGACGCGTTGCGGAGCGAGCGGAGAAGATCAACTAGGAGCGTATGGAAAAGGTTGAGTCGTCTGTGAGTACGGTATATCACCTTGTACATGTTTAATTCTAGTGGATTTCACCGTGTTATCCGTCCCGTGGTTTTTTACTCCGGTTTGGAGTTTTCCACGTAAAAATCTTGCGTGTTCATTTATATTTCCGCATTGGGTTTTTATTGCGCAATGATTTTTTGAGTGTTTATTGTTTACACCTATTCACCCCCCTCTAGGTATTTTTTTCCCCTATTTAGATCCATTATTACATATAACCCAACAAGTGGTATCAGAGCGGGAATAGGGTTGTAAACAATGGTTGAAGGTGGAAACATCAACAGACCCCCATTCTTTGATGGAACAAATTATGCGTACTGGAGAGTACGGATGAAAGCCTTTTTAATTTCCATCGACGAACGGGTGTGGCAATCAATTGAATTAGGATGGTCTAATCCAACTGAAATTATTGTTGATGTTCGCACCATCAAACCTAGGTCGAAGTGGACCAAGGAAGAGTTAGATTCATCTTCTTACAATGACAAGGGAATTAATGCTATTTTTAATGCCTTATCTCAAACTGAATTCTCTCGCGTCTCGGCATGTGAGACTGCGAAAGAAATCTGGGATGTTCTTCAGGTTACACATGAGGGAACTAACCTCGTGAAGATTCAAAAGCTGCAAATGCTTACGAGCAGATTTGACTCTGTTTTCATGGCAGAAAATGAATCTTTCACGGACTACTATACACGATTGCAAGACATCGTAAACTCATGTGCTAACCTGGGAGAGAAGATTCTAGAATTTAAGGTTGTAAGAAAGATCTTAAGAACTCTTCCTGAGCGATTTCGCCCAAAGGTTACAGCCATTGAAACTATTAAACACCCGGACGAAATGCGTGTAGAAGAATTAGTTGGTTCATTACAAACTTATGAAATGACATTTACTACTAACTATTCTTCGGGAAAGGCATCCTCTTCTAAGTCTTCAGGTTATGCTTTGAAAACAACAAAGGAAGAAGACACGGATTCATCCTCCTCAGACGATGACGAAAACCTATCTATGGAGGAATTTGAGAAGCAGCTCGCTCTCTTGACAAGGAAGTTTCGCCGCAACTTTCGAAGGGGTAATTCAAGTAAAACTCCATCCTTCGGAAAGTCGAAGAAAGGCAAGGGTACTTCAAGTTACAAGTCAAGAAAGCAAGAGAACTTTTCAAAGGATAAGAAAAGCTCAGAAGGACAAGTCCAATGCTTCAAGTGCCGAGGATACGGCCATATCTCAACGGAGTGTCCAACTAAGAATCCGTCGAAGAAGAAAGCGATGCAAGTCGTCACATGGGATGACAACTCAACATCAAATGAGTCATCCTCAAGTGATGAAGAAGAAAGCGCAACGACATTCCACGCGTCCACATCTTCACCCTTCATGTGCTTAATGGCAAGTACTTCAGATTCATTATCCAACTCCTCCCGGGTTGAAAAAACTGCAACGGATGATGAATCAAGTAACTCTGAAGGTGAAGATTTTGTTTTAGCCTACCACAGACTTGAGGGATTCAAAGAAACTGGCTAAACAAAACAAGGGGTTGAGAGGGAGATTACAGGATCTCGAAGAAGAAGTAAAAAGGGTAACTTCTCTCTCGACCGATCTTGAAGTGGAAAGGGATAATCTGATAAAAGCAAATGTTTCCCTTCAAGAGTCCAATGAGCTTTTTGAGAAGGAACATACAAAACTGGTGGATAAAGCGGATCACTTCTCAAAGCTCTACATCGAGGCCCAACAAGATAAATTGGAAATGACAAAGACCATTCTCCAACTAAAGGATGACTTAAAGATATTTTCTTCAGGAAGGAGTAAGTTGGATAAGCTTCTTGGTCTTGGTCAATCAAACAAGTTCGGCCTCGGATACAATCGAACTGAAGACAATTTTAGTTCGGTTGGGACAGTTTTCGTGCCTCAGTCGGTATCTCCTCCTCCGACACCGGAATTCACGACAAACAACGACAACAAGCCTACTTCTTTCTCTTCGGGATCGTCAAGCGCAAAGGTATGTTTTCGTTGTGGTATTTCAGGGCACATAAGGAGATATTGCAAGACAGGAGCCAAACGCTCAACTCAGACATTTCTTGCAACGACTACCAAAAAGGTGATTCCTCAGAAATCAAATGCAAATCATACAAAGGAAAAGAGACTTGGTAGTTCACCGCACAAGACGACATCATCAAGGAGCAGCAATAGATCTAACAAGACGCCTTCACCTAGGAGAATAACCTCACGACCATTACCGACGCATTCCAAAAGGTTTTGGGTGCGCAAAGGTGAAATCTTCCCTTGTCTTGTTACTAATGTTTCCTTGCATGCATATGATAATTCGTCTTGGTATCTGGATAGCGGGTGTTCCCGTCACATGACCGGTGACAAAAATAGTTTTCAAAACTTTGAGAAAATCTCCGGAGGACTCGTTGTTTTCGGAGACGGTCGATCTTCCAAAATTGTTGGAAAAGGAACGGTAGCTATTCCAGATGGCCCGATTTTGAAAAATGTGTTATTTGTTGATGGCCTTAAGACTAACCTCATTAGCATAAGTCAACTTTGCGACAATGGTTTTTCAGTTAACTTTTCATCTGTTGAATGTGTTGTAACTGATAAGAACCATGTCTTCTTTTTAAAAGGGGTTAGATCTGAAAACAATTGCTATGTTGTTCCTAATAAAATTTCAGAAAAATGTAACCTAGTTTCTTTGGATAATGAAACACTTTGGCATGAAAGACTAGGTCACATAAATTTTAAAGAACTAGCAAAGATTTCAAATAAAGACGTGGTTAAGGGGGTTCCTAAACTTCTATTTAAAAACAACATTGTGTGCGGAGGTTGTCTTAAGGGAAAACAATCAAGGGCTGCACACAAGAACCTGAACCACGTTGGTACCAAACGGCCCTTGGAATTACTGCACATGGATTTAATGGGGCCGACCCGTCAACCATCTTTGGGAGGTAAATGATATATTTTCTTATTGGTTGATGATTTCTCTAGGTTTTCTTGGGTAGCACTTTTAAAAGAGAAAGCTGATACGTTTGATTCTTTTCATGAGATTTGCCATCGTATTATGATTGAAAAGAATGAAAAGATCATTCGTGTTAGAAGTGATAGAGGTGGAGAATTCATTAATTCTAAATTCATTGATTTTTGCACTTCCAATGGCATAAAACATGAATTCTCGGCACCCTATACACCTCAGCAGAATGGTGTTGTTGAGCGCAAAAACAGGGTTGTTCAAGAGATGGCGCGTGTGATGCTTCATAGCCGGAATTTACCGCTACATTTTTGGGCTGAAGCTGTGAACACCGCTGTCTATGTCATTAATCGAGTGTATTTGCGCCCAGGAACTTTAAATACACCATATGAGCTGTGGTTTAGTAGAAAACCGGATATCAAATACTTTCTTATCTTTGGGAGTCGATGTTTTATTTTGCGTGATCGCGAAAATCTTGGTAAGTTCGATTCTCGAAGTGACGAAGGGATCTTTTTGGGTTATTCTACAAATAGCAGAGCATATCGGGTATTTAACATGGAATCTAAAACGATTGTAGAATCTATAAATGTTAAAGTAGATGAAGCTTTTCACTTTACATCTGAAAAATCTACCCTCGATATCTCTCTTGATGATGATACTCCTGTAAGTGCATCTTCTCATGATAATACTTCCAATATTAATGATGCATCTAATGGTTCTTCAAGTTTATCTGATATGCAGGAATCATCTCATGTACCTCCGAGTACTCCGTTACAACAAACGTTACGAATCTCTAAGGATCATCCCGAATCAAACATCATTGGAGACCCACAAGAAGGAGTCAAAACTCGGAGACAGTTGGTTTGCGGATTCGCTTGCTACGTTTCCTTGATCGAACCAAAGAACATCGATGAAGCTCTTCAGGATGACTACTGGATTAAAGCAATGCAGGAAGAGCTCCATCAGTTTGAGCGAAACAAAGTCTGGGAATTAACAAAGCCTCCAAAGCAACACAATGTGATAGGTACCAAATGGATTTTCAAGAATAAGAAAAATGAAGATGGTACTATCATCAGGAACAAAGCACGTTTAGTTGCTCAAGGCTACTCTCAAGTAGAAGGTATAGACTTTGATGAAACTTTCGCCCCTGTAGCTAGACTCGAGTCCATTCGTATATTATTCGCGATAGCTTGTCATTTTAAAATAAAATTGTTTCAAATGGACGTTAAGAGCGCGTTTTTAAATGGGTTTTTAAATAAGGAAGTTTATGTGGCTCAACCGAAAGGTTTTGTAGACTGTAAACTACCTAACCATATTTTTCGTTTGAAAAAGGCTATTTACGGTTTAAAACAAGCACCGCGAGCATGGTACGAAAGGTTGACAAAGCACCTATTGGATAAGGGCTATACTCGACGGGGAGCTGACAGGACTCTCTTTGTGAAGCATTATCAAAATAACTTCATTGTAGCACAAATCTATGTCGATGACATTGTATTTGGTGCGACAAGAGATAATGATGCTTCTAAATTCGCTGAAACCATGGAAAGCGAATTTGAGATGTCAATGATGGGCGAATTGACTTATTTCCTTGGATTGCAAGTGAAACAGAGTGACGAAGGCATCCATTTGTGTCAATCCAAGTATGCTTTGGAGTTGGTCAAAAAGTTTGATCTAGAAAATTGTAAATATTTTCCAACTCCAATGGGAACTAGCAATAAAGGATTAGGAAGTGAGTCTTTTAGTGAGAATGTAGACGAGAAACTTTATCGGAGTATGATTGGAAGTCTACTTTACCTCACGGCTAGTCGCCGGGATATATCTTTTGGTGTTGGGATCTGCGCGAGATATCAATCTGCACCAAAGGAGGTTCACCTGAAAGCGGTGAAACGGATCATCCGATACATTAAAGGAACCATAAATTTTGGAATTTGGTATCCTATGGGAACAAGTCTAGATATTATTGGATACTCAGATGCCGATTGGGCAGGATCTGTGGATGATCGGAAAAGTACGAGTGGTGCATGTTTTTATCTTGGTCATTGCCTTGTTGCATGGCATAGTAAAAAGCAAAACTGCATTGCACTCTCGACTGCCGAAGCGGAATATATCTCAGCGGGTAGTTGTTCAACCCAACTCATTTGGATGAAAAGTGTGTTGAGCGACTTTCGGATTTCAGCAACTTCGGTAACAATTCTTTGTGACAATACTAGTGCTATAAACATTTCCAAAAACCCTGTGTTGCACTCTAGAACAAAACACATTGAACTTAGATATCATTTTCTTAGAGAGCTAGTTGAATCAAATACTCTTCAACTGTCATATATTTCAACTGAAGATCAATTAGCTGACATTTTAACAAAACCTTTGGATCAAAAACGTTTTATTCATTTGCGTAAAGCAATTGGAATGCTTTCCTTGAAATAAACTTCTTTTTGAAACTTTTGCTTAGGTTAGGTTTTGTTTTTGTGTTTTTGTTCTTTATCTATGTTTATACATAGTACATTAATTGAGTATGTGTATTATTGACTTTAACTGCATCCTTTTATATATTTAGAAATCTATTATGCTTTAGATGTCATAATATTTCATTTGATGCAATGATCATTTATGTCAATTAACTCATCTTTGTTTTGATCAAAGTCAATTTCTCTCGATGATCTCTCTGTATAGTTTTTATCTTATTTGACTGTTTAGTCGAGTATGAAATCGAGATCAAATTTTGGCTAAATACTTTATATCTTAAATAATTGATAGCCAATTGAGGGGGAGTCAAAGAAAAAGTATTATGCTCAAAAGATGTGGAAAGAGTTACATCCCAATGAGGAGTGTGAAAACTACCACCACATGGAGGAAAGAGCTACCACCTCGGTCGTCCGAGTACTGTGTGCAGCTACCACATGTATACCAAGCAAGGTTTTTCAAGTTTGATTAAATAAAATGCATGTTGAAATACTTGACTCTGTCAAAATTTCAAGATTGGTATAAGGTGGGATTTTTAATGAAAGATGCTCAAAGAGCCACTCTCTTCAATAAATTGACTAGATACATTATCTAATTTATCTGGGATGTTAGACATCTATTGATCTTTGTATTTCATTTTCTTTACCAAATTGATGATTTGATAAAGGCATTACTCATAAGATCAAGTTAGATGTAATTGAAGTTGTTCAACTTTAAGGGATTTAATTTTTATAAATTTTCGTTTCATTTGTTGGATGTTATTGATAGATTTGGTATAATCTATTTCTTGCTGTATGAAACGATGTTTTTCATTTAAAATTGATACACAAAAGTGCTTACATACTTTTTCTAGATTTTATTGAATTTTTCTGAATTATTCTGAAGAAAAAGTTGGAGCCGATCCGGATCGGACATGAATGATCCGGATCCCGAACGCAGGTGTTTCCTGCGGGTAGCCGATCCGGATCGAAATCTCGATCCGATCCGATCCGAATCACGGCTAGGGTTTTATTAGAACAAGAGGGATTTTGATTTCTTTTATTCCAATCTTTTGTTCTTAAGACTCCAGAGTTTCTCTCTCTAGAATTCATCCTTCTTGGAGCCTTTCAAACTCGAGTTCTTCGATTCCAAGTAAGTTTTATTGATCAAAATCTCGGTTTTTCACTGTTTTTCCTTGTTTGCTCAAAACGTGAGTAGAAATCATGGAACTTTTTCATTTGTGAATGGTTTTTGGTCAAATATCTTTTGAAATAAGAACTCTGGGTAGATTAGTTTTGATTATATGCTAGGTATTGTCAAGATAAACGGATTTTTGGTCTTCGATTTCAAAAATTTCGGTTTTAGGGCATATAATGGGAATTTTCCAAAATCATGCAATTGATCTATTTTTAAAATTCCTTTTGCAAAACTAATTTGATTCCTAGTCTCTCTACACGATAATGTTTGTTTGGGTACAATTTTTCAAAATTTTGAAAATTAACAATTTTTCGTGTTCTTGAGCTGTTGCTCACAGGATTTCTTTTCACAAGAAACCAATAGCAATGGTGATCACGTGGATCATTTTTCTTCTAGCTGCTATGGTACATACGAGAGACACTGTCAAGCCCAAGAGGGCCAAGAAAGCGCAGAAAACTAAGGATGATTCTGACACTGAATCAGAGACGGCCTCGATTGACTGGGATAACATCGAAATCGAGGGAACTATTCCAATTGTCTCCAAAGGGAAAGCCCCTGCTGAAACCTCAAAGGCTCCGGCCACTGCAGCTGAAAAAGGGAAAGCGCCAATGGACCCAAGTCCAATTGGGACAAAAAGAAAAACCGGTGCAAGAAAAAGAGACAGTGCTCAGGGAATTTCCATTGAGCAACCAGTTGCCAGCCAGCCTCCTCCACAGGACTTCATCAGCTCCGCAAGAATCAAAGATTTTGAGAAGAGAGAATGCATTGGCGAAAGACATGTCGATGTCAATGCAATGAAGGAACGGTCTACACTCTTTGGGACTTTGTTTGACCAGGCCGGTCTTGGTCCCATATGCAACTTCACTGAGAATACTGGGTATTGTCCTCACTCAGTACGGATGTTCTATCAGAACGCTTCAAGTCTAGTTAATCAGGACCAAGGACGTCGAGAATTTCACACATTGGTCAAGAATATCAAGATCAAAGTCACCCCTCAATTGATTGGGGAGGTGTTAGGGATGAAGGCCAGAGTTGATGGAGCTCATTATCTGAAAACTCAAGTCTTCAACGACAACTCTTGGAGAGTAGTGGTTGATGGAATATGTCTTCCAGATACTCGGTCGACAGGAAACTCTGTTTTCTCAAAAGAACTTCGAATAGAGTATCGCTATATAAACTTCATTGTCTGCTACAATATCATTCCAAACATGAATACGAAGGTTCTTCGATGGGACAGGATGTTATTTCTTTATCTTCTTGGACACCCCGCAGCATCAATGGGAGCGAACTTAAACATTCCTTACCTCATTTGGTCGAGGATGGCGCGTTATGTGGAACATTCTCATCCCACAGAGAGACTCCCCTATCCAATGATAATTATGCGCATCCTTAGAAAGTTTAAAGTCGACACCAGTACAAGCTCATATATGTACAGTTTGGGCACAATCAATGAGACGACAATTGTGAAGTCTCTCTCGACGAAGCCAGATGAACCCATAATTCCTCCTCACCGACAAAGAGCACAACAACAAGCAACAACCTCTGCACCGGCAACACAACCAGCACCTCCATCAACGTCTGATGATGATGCGTCGGTTAGCTCAATCTTTAAGGAACAACAGCGACTCTCAAACGAGCAAGAACGCATGTCTATTGAGTTCGCTGAAATGAAAGAGGATCTCAAAGAAGTTAAGAAAGAACAAGCTTTGATGGTCCAAGATCTTAGAGAAGTTAAGAAGGAGCAAGCTTCTATGAACAAACGGATCAAGAAAATGTTTCAGAAGCTTGGGTGTATCAGCTCCGACGACTCTGCATAAAGTTTTTGTTTCTAATCTTTCTTTTGCAGGTTTTAAGTTTTTGCATTTATGATTATTTTATTCAGCTCTCAAGTTTCTTTATTTTGAACTATTTAACTCTCCTTAAATTTTGTATGTTTGGCTAATTTTTGTGACAAAAAGGGGGAGAGAGTTTAGAGTGAACTCTGTGAGAACTTTGACTTTTGGTGAGAACTTTGAACAAACTTTGACTTTGGTGAAAGGTAAGTATCACAACTTCTGGTTTTATCTTGTGATTTGTTGCATGTCCCTACTAACTATTCGACTAACTATTTGGACATGTATTATTACTAACAAGTTGTTTGATTACTAACAAAGCAAAGTTATGACATTTGGAATCTTATTGCTTAGAAGATATGTCAATGTTTGATTGTGATCTTATTACATATCTGAATTACTCAATGTCATGGTGAGCATAAACTCTATCTCTGTTAGGTTTTGAATGCTAAATATTCTTGAGGTATCTAACGATCTCTTTTTGTCAAGAATGATTTCTTTTTGCAGAGAGTGCAGATGTCTAAGTCTAGAGTCTGTTTTAGGAGTTTATCTCTTGTATTGGATCTCCATTGTAAATTTTTGTTGTATGGTGATAGCAACAAAAATATCTTTTTTGAATTTTCTTTAGTGGATCTGTGTTTTGTCACGAAATCGCCAAAGGGGGAGATTGTTACGGATTTTGTTTTGGCGCCTGTCGGAGCAGAGAGCACAGCTAGTTGTAGTACCGCCTGAGTGTCCTCCAGCACTTTCTTCCCATGCAGTGGCATCTCCAGTTGTACCAATGGCACCGATTGAGCGAGCAGCCCCCTCCGTGCCGACGAGTAGTGCCGAGGCACCGAGGCAGGGTGGATAGCGGATAGTAGATGAGCTTTGGGACATCATTGATCGATGGAGCCAGTCCCGGCAGTCTGATCCACCCCGATTCGCAGGATTGAGCTCGGAGCCGTGGGAGGCAGAGTCTTGGATCACAGCGATGGAGCGACTCCTTGAGACCCTTTTTGCTGAGGAGCAGTTTCAAGTTCTTTTGGCGACAAACTTGTTGGAGCACAATGCGTAGGCATGGTGGCGCCGAGTGTGATGACCCGGATCTCCGCAGAAAGTTTGCAGTGTGATTGGGGACTTCTGGAGACCTATGTTGTATGTTAGAGGTGATTGCGCGCAAGATCGAACCCCAGTTTTGGACCCGGCACGAAAAACAGATCAAGTTTGCTTCTCCGGGAATTTTCGGCAAATTTAAGGGTTGGAATTTGGCAAAACGGACAGCGGATTTGGATTCAGCGCGCGAAAACGATGGAAATGGATTGTTTATTTGTATTTTTCGGAGCCCGGATGCCGTGCACAGATTTTGTTACGGCTTTTTGTGTTGGCATATTTCGTAAGTTGAGTCGGAGTCTTAAAGGGATCAAATTGTCAAATCAGTTTTCGAAGACTCTTTGAAAATTCAACTTGAGCTCAAGATAACACTCAGGTATGGTTAATTAAACCATGGTGATTTAAGTTCATTTATAATCATTGGAATCTGGAAATGATTGAAACCCGGTTTAGACTTGGTTTTAGGAACTTGGTTTTAACTTACAACCTATTTTAAGTTTGGATTCCGGTACTAGGTTTGTTTTGGATAAAGCTTATCTTGGAAAAATCAGTTTTTACATTGAGTACCGGAACCACACTTTGAGTTCCTCAAACCCGACACAGAATTTTCTGTAATTTGCATTGCGTACCGGAACACAGACTCGCGTACCGGAACACAATAGAAAAATCTGTGTTTGCACCATTGCGTACCGGAACACGTTATTTAGTACCGGTACACAATGCCTTATCGGGATAAAATTACTAAACCGACTTTTATCTTTTTCCAAGGGTTATAAATAGATACTTAGGGTTTCTCGAGACTTACCGATCAATTCAGAAACACTCGAGAGCAACCCTAGAGGCTGGTTTTTACCGTTCTTCTCTTTCGCCTCTTTTAGGTCAATTCGACGGTTCTTCCAAGATCTATCTTTTGTCGAATTGATCTAGTCTTTGCTTGGAGATTCCTTCTACGGTTCCTCAATGATAATCTAAGCAAAGGATCACCATCGAAGCCAATATTCTTATCGGCTGAGTTTGCGTCGTGGATTCGACGTTGCATCGTGGATTCGGTGTGTTAAGGGCGTTTCGTGGATTCGAAACGTGTGCTCGTGGATTCGAGTGGCGTTCGTGGATTCGAACGTGTGCAGTGGACGTGCAATCGGTGAGCGCAAGGTCCGAAGAAGTTGAAGGAGGGGTTGAGTCCGTGGAGTCGGTAATCACCTTGTTATTCTTCTATTCTTAGTGGATTGTTATTGCGTGTAGGTCCCGTGGTTTTTCTCCTGGATTGGAGTTTCCACGTATATCTCGGTGTGCTATTTTTTATTTCCGCATTGGTTTTTATTTTGCACTGAGATTTGTTTTTAAGTATTACACCTATTCACCCCCCCTCTAGTTGTTTGATAGTACCTATTTAGATCCGTGTGGATCCTTAATATTATAAAAACCAACAATTGGTTATCAGAGAGGGTTTTAGGTTTATCTATCATGTCGGGTGAAAGTGGTAATATTTTTAGACCTCCTCTTTTTGATGGGACTAATTATGCTTATTGGAAAGTGCGGATGAGGGCTTTTCTCATCGCAATTGATGAGCGGGTATGGCAATCCGTGGAATACGGTTGGGTGCATCCTGTTGAGGAAGTAGGAAATTCTACTACCCCAAAACCTCGCTCTAGATGTTCCAAAGAGGAATTCGAAAGATCTTCTTACAATGGGAAAGGTATGAACGCTCTATTTAATTCTCTTTCCTCGACTGAGTTCACACGAATTTTCGCGTGTGAAACCGCGAAGGAAATTTGGGATATTCTCAAAATTACACATGAGGGTACTAATCTTGTAAAAATTCAAAAGCTCCAGATGCTTACAAGTCAATTTGCCTCTATTCATATGGATGAGCATGAATTGTTTACAGATTATTACACTAGACTTCAAGATGTGATCAATACTTGTGCTAATTCTGGAGAAAAGATCCCGGAGTCGAGAATTGTAAGAAAGATACTTCGGACTCTTCCAGAACGGTTTAGTGCAAAGGTTACCGCCATTGAAACCGTTAGTCATCCGGATGAGATGAGAGTAGAGGAATTAGTAGGTGTTTTGCAAACTTATGAAATGACTTTTCCTACTAATCAAGTTTCTTCCAAGTCTTCTTCTAAGCTTACACGTATTGCATTCAAATCAACAAAGGAAGAAGATAGCGAATCAAGTTCCGACGATGAAATCTCTTTTGCTGATTTTGAAGAACAATTGGCACGGATCGTAAAGAAATTTCGTCGGAAATTTTGGAAGAATCGAACCGATGGATCTTCATCCACGAAACCATCTAAAGGATCATCGGGTTCTAAATCCTCTAAACTCAAAGGCGTTGCAAAACCTTCTAAAGAAAAAGAAAGAGATGATTTCGAAGGGGAAATCCAATGCTATAGATGCAGAGGCTACGGCCATATTTCAATGGATTGTCCTTCTCCGAAATCATATAAAAACAAGGCTTTGCAAGCAAAAACTTGGGACGATTCTACTTCTAATGAATTGACCTCAAGTAAAGAGGAAAAAGTTGTTGCTTTTCATGCGTCTCAAATTCCCTCTTCTAATTTGTGTTTATCATCTTTAGTCACTGACTCTACTCCTTTGATTTTGTATGAAACATCAACAACCGGCGGAGAGTCATCAAGTGAGGGGGAGTCGGACGAAGAAGAACTCGCTGAGGCATACCAACAACTTCTTGCGGAATCAAAGAAGATGGCCAAGCAAATCAAGAAGTTGAGGAAGCAACGACTTGAAGTTCAAGACGAGAATCAAGCTTTAAAGATAAAACTTCATGATCTCGAGGAGGAACAAGGACGTTTATTGGATAACAATAAAATCCTCCAAGAAAAGCTAAACCAATCGGAGACAAACGCTAAATCATATATGGACAAGATTGGTTTTCTAGAAAAACAGTTTGAGGAGATTCATGTCACCAACCAAGCATTGACCAAGCAAGTTCATGAACTCAAATCCGACATACAAAGGCTTTCAACCGTTTCCAAGAAACTAGATTGTATGTGCGGATTAGGTCAAACAAGCAAGGTTGGTTTGGGTTTTAAAAAGGATCAAACTGTGCATGCTTCAAGTTCCACATTCAAATTGAAAGGAAGAACGTGTCACCTTTGTGGACTTGAAGGACATTTGGTGAAGGATTGCCCGAAAAAGAGAAAGAAAAATCCTTCGGCAACTTCATCTATGGAGCGGACTCAAGGGACTCAAAAGATACATCAAGTCAAATGTGTTCACTCATTCCACCAAAGGTCTGAGCCGCAACATCAATCATACAAGTGGATTATTGTGAGGCAAAGACCTAAGGTGGATCAACAGTCAAAGCGGACAACCCCCGGCCACGACGAATCAAGACAACCCAAAATCTAGCGATTTTGGATTCGGAAAGGTGATATCTTTCCTTGTCTTAAGTTCTAAATAGCTTATGACTGTATGTAATGCTTTGATTGGTTTTTCCTTCATATTTTTTCTTAATCTCTGCATTACATGTTTTCAATGCTCTTTATTTTTATGTTTTGTTTTTGAACAAAAGGTTTTTAATGAACAAGTGCATTGAATAAAAAAGGGCTTCACGTTCATTCACCCCAAATTAATTTTATATGGATTATCAACTTTACTCCATAATCATAATCTTGAAGATACTTCATTATAGGAGTTTTTGATAGTTATAAGCATCAAATTTTAGAAATCATGTGTGATCTTTAGATGCTTAATCTATCTCGGTTGTGTGAATTCATTGTGATAAACGTGAGACAACCGATAGACTAAAATTTGAGATTTAATTCTTTCACGTAAGAGATTGCATTCTTACAAGGGTAAATAAATGAATTGTAAAAGATGTGGAAAGAGTTACATCCGAAAGGAGTGTGAAAACTACCACCACATGTTGGAAAGAGCTGCCACCCCGGTCGTCCAGTTTGTGTGTGAAGCTACCACATGTTATGGATGCTTGGAAAATATTTTATGAGAATTTTTAGTTGAAGCATTCGGAGATTTATATTCAAAGTTCTTATTTTGAACAATCTCCTGGTTGGTATAAGGTGGGATAGTTAAAAAGATGCTCAAAGAGCCACCCTTAGGTATTTTAGTGGTTATCTCTGTTACGGAATTTGAGTTGGCGTAGTTTCGTGAAAGTTTCAAGTCCTGAAGATTGAAGGTGAAGAAAGTTGGATCATTTAACTCAATCTCAAGAAAGAAGAATTCAAAAGGATCAGGTATGTTTAACTAAAGAATTTGTGTGATCCGAATACTTCTTGTAGTGTAGAAACACTTGGAAGAATCTTTCATTGCATAAAAATCAAAAACTGGACTTGGGACATGTTCAGGATCCGGATCAGGCTGTTCGATCCGGATCCCGAAGGTGGTTCGTTCATACATCGTCGCAATCCGGATCGTAGTCTCTTGATCCGGATCCCGAACGTTGAGTTTACCATCTACCTTGAACGATCCGGATCTTGCTTCGCAATCCGGATCCCGAACGTTGATGTTTGGTGAACTGTATGAACGATCCGGATCGTAGTCACATGATCCGGATCCCGAACCTTCGTTTTTCTGGAATTGGCTGTTTCGTTATGACGATACGGATCTCAGTTATCACGATTCGGATCGCCGTCCGTAAAATTCCAGAAATGGCAGGTTTTTGATTCTTATCTCCTTCCTAGGGTTTCTAACCTATAAATAGACCCTATGTCTTTCTTTCTAGGGTCAATCCACATAGCCGTCATTTTCATATATCATCTTATACGGCTATAGATCCACATATAGAGAAGAAAGGAAATCATTAGAGAATACTCTATGTTTCTTCATCTATATTGATTAGTTTGATTCTAGGTTTTCATACTCACATCTTGAGTTGAATCAAACTAATGAATACTTAGATGGTATTTCCGATCTATCTTTGATCTAAGTATTCGGCGGATCATCACCACCCAAAAACAACGATTACCCCAAAATCGGCGCGTGGATTCGCGTGTCCTTGTGGATTCAAGGTTCAATCGCTCTCGTGGATTCGGAGCGAGGCACGTTCGTGGATTCGAAGGGTGCTATTGGGTGAAGACCGTGGATTCGGTCGGACGTCGTGGATTCGACGTTGGACGCCGTGGATTCGGCGTTGGGCGCAGATCGTGGATTCGAGAAGCGTCTGGAGCGAGCGGAGAAGATCCTCTAGGAGCGTATGGAAAAGGTTGAGTCGTAAGTGTGTACGGTAAATCACCTTGTACGTGTTTTAATTCTAGTGGATTTCTGCCGTGTTATCGGTCCCGTGGTTTTTTACTCCGGTGATGGAGTTTTCCACGTAAAAATCTTGCGAGTTATTTTCATTTCCGCATTAGGTTTTTTATCACAACGATTTTTGAGTGTTTATACGTTTACACCTATTCACCCCCCTCTAGGTGTTTCTTCCCCTATTTAGATCCGTATTATATACGACCCAACAAGTGGTATCAGAGCGGGAATAGGGTTGTGAACAATGGTTGAAGGTGGAAACATCAATCGACCCCCTTTCTTTGATGGAACAAATTATGCGTACTGGAAAGTACGGATGAAAGCCTTTTTATCTTCCATCGACGAAAGGGTGTGGCATTCAATTGAATCAGGATGGACTAATCCAACTGAACTTATCTCTGATGTTCACACCTTAAAACCTAGGTCGAAATGGACCAAGGAAGAGTTTGAGTTATCTTCTTACAATGGCAAGGGAATTAATGCTATTTTTAATGCCTTATCTCAAACTGAATTCTCTCGCGTCTCGGCATGTGAGACTGCGAAAGAAATCTGGGATGTTCTCCAGGTTACACATGAGGGAACTAACCTCGTGAAGATTCAGAAACTGCAGATGCTTACGAGCAAGTTTGACTCTATCTTGATGGCAGAAAATGAATCTTTCACGGACTACTATACACGATTGCAAGACATCGTAAACTCATGTGCTAATCTGGGAGAGAAGATTCCAGAATTTAAGATTGTAAGAAAAATCTTAAGAACTCTTCCTGAACGATTTCGCCCAAAGGTTACTGCCATTGAAACTATTAAACACCCGGACGAAATACGTGTAGAAGAATTAGTTGGTTCATTACAAACTTATGAAATGACTTTTAATACTAACAATTCTTCTGGAAAAGCATCCACTTCTAAGTCTTCAGGTTATGCGTTGAAAACAACTAAGGAAGAAGACGCGGATACATCCTCCTCGGACGATGACGAGAACCTTTCTATGGAGGAATTTGAGAAGCAGCTCGCTCTCTTGACAAGGAATTTTCGCCGCAACTTTCGAAGGGGTAATTCAAGCAAATCTCCATCCTTCGGAAAGTGGAACAAAGGCAAGGGTACTCCAAGTCACAAGTCAAGAAAGCAGGAGAACTTCTCAAAGGATAAGAAAAGTTCAGAAGGACAACTGCAATGCTTCAAATGTCGAGGCTACGGCCACATTGCAACGGAGTGTCCTAACAAGTATCCGGCAAAGAAGAAGGCGATGCAAGTCGTCACTTGGGATGACAACTCAACGTCAAATGAATCGTCTTCAAGTGATGAAGAAAAGAGCTCCACGGCATTCCACGCGTCCACATCTTCACCATTCATGTTCTTTATGGCAAGTACGTCTGAATCATTGTCCAACTCCACTGTTGAAAAGAATGCAATGGACAATGAATCGGATGATTCGGAAGGTGAAGAGTTTGCTCTAGCCTATCACAGATCTTTACAGGATTTAAAGAAACCGGCTAAGCAAAACAAGGGGTTGAGAGGGAGATTGCAGGATCTCGAAGAAGAAGTAAAAAGGGTAACTTCTCTCTCGACCGATCTTGAAGTGGAAAGGGATAGTTTGATAAAAGCAAATGTTTCCCTTCAAGAGTCCAATGAGCAGCTCGAGAAGAACTATATAGATATGGTGAACAAAGCAAACTACTTCTTGAAGCTCTATGGCGAGGGCCGACAGGAAAGACGGGAAATGACAGAGACCATTCTCCAACTCAAGGATGACTTACAGCAATTCTCTTTAGGAAGGAGTAAGTTGGATAAACTCCTTGGTCTTGGTCAAACAAATCGGTTCGGCCTCGGGTACACTCAAACTGGAAACAGTCCAACTTCGAGTGGGACAGTCTTTGTGCCTCAGTCGGTATCTCCTCCTCCGACACCGGAATTCAAGACAAACAACGACAACAAACCTACCTCATCCTCTTCGGAATCGTCAAGCTCAAAGGTATGTTTTCGTTGTAATTTTGCAGGGCACATCGAAAGAAATTGCGAGATTGGAGCTCAAAGAACAAATCAACCACATCTTGCAATTGCTACCAATAAGCTCACTTCCCGGAATTCAAGGAAGGATTTTTCAAAAGAAAAGAACATTGGTAGCACCTCAAACAAGACGATGACAAAAGAAAAAGATCAATCATACAAGACGTCGTCTTCAAGGAGAATCTCTCAACCTTTACCAACATACTCCAAAACTCAAAAGGTTTGGGTATGCAAAGGTGAAACCCCTCCTTGTCTTTAATCGTTCTACGATTAAATCTTGTATAGTTTATGTAGACTATTTTCTTTTCTTCTTTTTCTTTTGGCCAACTCGTCAACCATCCTTGCAAGGTAAATTGTATATTTTTTTCTTATTGGTTGATGTTTTCTCTCAGTTTTCTTGGGTAGCATTTCTGAGAGAGAAAGCTGATACGTTTGACTCTTTTCATGAGATTTGCCATCGTATTATGATTGAAAAGAATGAAAAGATCATTCGTGTTAGAAGTGATAGGGGTGGAGAATTCATAAATTCAAAATTCATTGACTTTTGTACTTCAAATGGCATTAAACATGAATTCTCGGCACCCTATACACCTCAGCAGAATGGTGTTGTTGAGCGCAAAAACAGGGTTGTTCAAGAGATGGCGCGTGTGATGCTTCATAGCCGAAAATTATCGCTACATTTTTGGGCTGAAGCTGTGAACACCGCTGTCTATGTCATTAACAGAGTGTATTTGCGCCCAGGAACCTTGAATACACCATATGAGCTGTGGTTTAGTAGAAAACCGGATATCAAGTACTTTCGTATCTTCGGGAGTCGATGTTACATCTTACGTGACCGTGAAAATCTTGGAAAGTTCGACTCTCGAAGTAATGAAGGGATCTTTTTGGGTTATTCTACGAATAGCAGAGCATATCGAGTATTTAACATTGAATCTAAGACGATCGTAGAATCTATAAATGTTAAAGTAGATGAAGCTTCTCATTTTGAATCAGAAAAATCTACCCTCGATATCTCTCTAGATGATGATTCTCCTGCTAGTGCATCTTCTCATAATAATACTTCCAATATTAATGATGCATCTAATGGTTCTTCTAGTTTATCTGATGTGCAGGAATCATCTCGTGTACCTCCGAGTACTCCGTTTCAACAAACGCTACGAATCTCCAAGGATCATCCGGAATCGAACATCATTGGAGATCCACAAGAAGGAGTTAGAACTCGAAGGCAGTTGGTTTGCGGATTTGCTTGCTACGTATCTTTAATCGAACCAAAGACAATAGATGAAGCTCTTCAGGATGACTACTGGATTAAAGCAATGCAGGAAGAGCTTCATCAATTTGAGCGAAACAAAGTCTGGGAATTAACGAAGCCTCCAAAGCAACATAATGTGATAGGTACCAAATGGATCTTCAAGAACAAGAAAGATGAAGATGGTACTATCATCAGGAACAAGGCACGACTAGTTGCTCAAGGCTACTCTCAAGTAGAAGGTATAGACTTTGACGAAACTTTCGCCCCTGTAGCTAGACTCGAGTCCATTCGTATATTGTTTGCTATTGCTTGTCATTTTAAAATCAAATTATTTCAAATGGACGTCAAGAGCGCATTTCTAAATGGGTTTTTAAATGAGGAAGTTTATGTAGCTCAACCGAAAGGTTTTGTAGATCATAAACAACCTAACCATGTTTTTCGTTTGAAAAAGGCTCTTTACGGTCTGAAACAAGCACCGCGAGCATGGTACGAAAGGTTAACAAAGCACCTTTTGGAGAAGGGCTATACTCGAGGGGGAGCTGACAGGACTCTCTTTGTGAAGCATTATCAAAATAATTTCATTGTAGCACAAATCTATGTCGATGACATTGTATTTGGTGCAACAAAAGATAATGATGCTTCTAAATTCGCGGAGACCATGGAAAGCGAATTTGAGATGTCCATGATGGGCGAACTGTCTTATTTTTTTGGATTGCAAATTAAACAAAATGATGAAGGTATTCACTTGAGTCAATCCAAGTATGCACTGGAGTTGGTCAAAAAGTTTGATCTAGAAAATTGTAAAGATTTTCCAACTCCAATGGGAACTAGCCACAAGGGACTTGGAAGTGAATCACATAGTGAGAATGTAGACGATAAACTGTATAGAAGTATGATTGGAAGTCTACTTTACCTCACGGCTAGTCGCCCGGATATATCCTTTAGTGTTGGGATTTGCGCGAGATATCAATCAGCACCAAAGGAAGTTCACCTGAAAGCGGTGAAACGGATCATCCGGTACATCAAAGGATCAATTAATTTCGGAATTTGGTATCCTATGGGAACAAGTCTGGACATTGTTGGATACTCAGATGCCGATTGGGCAGGATCAGTGGATGATCGGAAAAGCACGAGTGGTGCATGCTTCTATCTTGGCCATTGCCTTGTTGCATGGCACAGTAAAAAGCAGAATTGCATAGCACTCTCGACTGCCGAAGCGGAATACATTTCAGCTGGAAGTTGCTCAACTCAACTCATTTGGATGAAAAGCGTATTGAGTGACTTCCGCATTTCAGCATCTTCGGTAACAATTCTTTGTGACAACACAAGTGCAATTAACATTTCTAAAAACCCTGTGTTGCACTCTAGAACAAAACATATTGAACTTAGATATCATTTTCTTAGAGAGCTAGTTGAATCAAATACTCTTCAACTTTCATATATTTCAACTGAAGATCAATTAGCTGACTTTTTAACAAAACCTTTGGATCAAAAACGTTTTATTCATTTGCGAAAAGCAATTGGTATGCTTTCTTTGAAATAAACTTCTTTTTGAAACCTTTGCTTAAAATAGGTTTTGTATTTGTTTTGTTCTATTCAATATCTATGTTTATACATAGGATAGTAATTGAGCATAGATCTTAATTGACTTTAATTGCATCTGTTCACACATTTAGAAATTTATTATGCTTTTGCCATCATAATATTTCTTTGTTGCAATGATCGTTTATGTTAATTAAATCATCTTCTAAAGTGATCAAAGTCAATTTCTCTCTCAATGATCTCTTGGTATAGTCATTATCTTATTTGACTGTTTAGTCGAGTATGAAATCGAGATCAATTTTTGGTTGAATACTTTATATCTTAAATAATTGATAGCCAATTGAGGGGGAGTCAAAGATAATGTAAAATGCTCAAAAGATGTGGAAAGAGTTACATCCCAATGAGGAGTGTGAAAACTAC
Organism: Tillandsia leiboldiana; assembly: GCA_029204045.2. Lineage (NCBI taxonomy): Eukaryota > Viridiplantae > Streptophyta > Magnoliopsida > Poales > Bromeliaceae > Tillandsia > Tillandsia leiboldiana. The sequence goes on along the minus strand of CM055061.1, from coordinate 47,700,923 downwards.
CACCACATGGAGGAAAGAGCCACCACCTCGGTCGTCCGAGTATTGTGTGCAGCTACCACATGTATACCAAGCATGGTTGTTCAAATTTTTGATTAAGTAAAATGCATGTTGAAATACTTGACTCTGTCAAATTTCAAGGTTGGTATAAGGTGGGATTTTAAAGAAAGATGCTCAAAGAGCCACTCTCTTCAACAGATTGTCTAGAAATATTATCTACCATATTTGGGATTTCAAACATCTATTGATCTTTGTATTTCATTTTCTTTACCGAATTGATTATTTGATAAAGGCATTACTCATAAGATCAAGTTAGATGTAATTGAAGGTGTTCAACTTTAAGGGATTTAATTCTTGTAAATTTTCGTTTCATTTTTGGATATTACTGATAGATTTGGCATAATCTAATTCTTGTTGTGTGAAACGATGCGTTTTGTTTAAAGTTGATACACCTTTGTGCTTACAATCTTTTTCTGGTTTTTCTTGAATTTCTCTGAAATTTTTCTAAAGAAAAAGTTGGGGCCGATCCGGATCGGGCAAGGTGATCCGGATCCCGAACGCAGGTTTTCTCCTGCGGGCTGACGATCCGGATTGGACCTGCCGATCCGGATCCCGAACGCAGTTTTTTTTTCACTGCGGGTAGCCGATCCGGATCGCAAGCTCGGGAGGATCCGGATCGCGGCTAGGTTTTTATAAAGAACAAAAGGGTTTTGATTTCTTTTACTCCAATCTTTTGTTCAAAAGTTTCCAGAGCGCTTCTCTCTAGATTTCATCCTCCTTGGAAGCTTTCTAACTCAAGTTCTTCAGTTCCAAGTAAGTGTTATTGATCAAAATCTCGGTTTTTTCACCGTTTTTTCTCTTTTCCTCCTCAAACGTACGAAATTCTTGGATCGATTTTGTTTGTGGATGGTTTTTGATCAAATTTCTTTTGAAATAAAAACTCTGGGTTGTTTAGTTTTGATTATATGCTAGGTTTTTTCCTGATTAACGGATTTTTAGGCTTCGATTTCTAAAATTTCGGTTTTAGGGCATATAATAAGGTTTTTCGAAAATCATGCAATTGATCTATCTTTAAAAGTCCTTTTGCAAAACTAATTTGATTCTTAGTCTCTCTACATGATTATGATTGTTTGGGTACAATTTTTTCAATTTTTGAAAACTAAGAATTTTTGTGTTCTTGAGTTGGTTTTCACAGGACACCTTCTTAATCAAGCACTTTGATCATTGTCACTCTCTTGGTTAATCCTGTTACTAGTCACAATGGTGCACAAGAGTACATCTGAAAAAGAGGAACCAGATATTTCAACAGGAGATAAGACAACCGAAGGCAGGGAGGACAGCTCAGAGTACGATACTGAAGAATGGGATGAATTCTTCAAAGATGTTCAACAGAAGATTGATGAGCAAAACAGGAAATTTGTCAAAGGCAAAAGGCTCATGAAATCTGCATCAACAACTAAGCAATATACAAGACGAAAGGATGTCTTAAGAAGTGAAAGTTATCATAGTGGGCCTCTTACTAGAGCTCGCTCACTCTCTGGGGTTCTACAAACTGAATCTCCATGGGTTAAGGGATTGGATGCACCATCTGCTTCTAGACAGCATCCATCACACTCGAAAAGACAGGGTACAGACGCTGTTGTATTGGAATCGCTTCGCCAGGAACAACAAAGACTCTCGGCTACACAAGAGAGGACATCGAAAGAACTTCAGCGGATTTCCTCTGATCACAAGAAGATCAAGAAGAAGTGTTCAACTATTTCGACAATGCTTAAAGGGATTTTGAGCAAGCTGAGTTGTACCAGCTCAGACTCCTCCGACTGAACTGCACCTTCCTTTCCTTTTGTGCAGGATTACGATTTTAGGATTTAGTTTTATACTTACGTTAGCTTAGTTCTCAGGTTTTACATTTTATTGGAACTTTTTACTCTCCTCACATTTCGTAGTCTTAACTACATTTTGGCTTTGTTTTGTGACAAAAAGGGGGAGAGAGTTAGAGAGAACGTTGAACAATGTTGACTGCATGAAACATCAAGGTAAGTGAACAATGTTTGATATGAAAACTGGATGAACATCAAGGTAAGTATTACTCCAACTTCCATTCTCAACTTGAGGTTTTTCAGCTGTATGAATGCATGCCTCGACTAACTATTTGCTAACTATTTGGGCATGTAATATAACTAACAAGTTGATGTTCACTAACAAGTTTGTGACACTTGGTTTTTGATTGCATAGAAGATATGTTGGTTCTTAACTCTGATCAATTAATATCTATATATATATAAGTTTGTCACAAACATGTTCATGACATTTGGTTTTTACGTGCAAAGAAGATATGTTGGTGTTTTTTAACTATGATCAGTTTACATATCTGAATATAAATGTCATGATAAGTATAAATGAGTTTAAACTTCATCTCTGTTTGTGGTTTTTGAATGATACAAAATTCTTGAGGTATCTAACGATTTCTTTTGTCAAGAATGATTTCTTTTTGCAGAGAGTACAGATGTCTAAGTCTAGAGTCTGTTTTAGGAGTTTAACTCATGTATTGTATTTTGGATCTCCATTGTAAATTTTTGTTGTATGGTGATAGCAACAAAAATATCTTTTTGAATTTTCTTTAGTGGATCTGTGTTTTGTCACGAAACCGCCAAAGGGGGAGATTGTTACGGAATTTGAGTTGGCGTAGTTTCGTGAAAGTTTCAAGTCCTGAAGATTGAAGGTGAAGAAAGTTGGATCATTTAACTCAATCTCAAGAAAGAAGAATTCAAAAGGATCAGGTATGTTTAACTAAAGAATTTGTGTGATCCGAATACTTCTTGTAGTGTAGAAACACTTGGAAGAATCTTTCATTGCATAAAAATCAAAAACTGGACTTGGGACATGTTCAGGATCCGGATCAGGCTGTTCGATCCGGATCCCGAAGGTGGTTCGTTCATACATCGTCGCAATCCGGATCGTAGTCTCTTGATCCGGATCCCGAACGTTGAGTTTACCATCTACCTTGAACGATCCGGATCTTGCTTCGCAATCCGGATCCCGAACGTTGATGTTTGGTGAACTGTATGAACGATCCGGATCGTAGTCACATGATCCGGATCCCGAACCTTCGTTTTTCTGGAATTGGCTGTTTCGTTATGACGATCCGGATCTCAGTTATCACGATCCGGATCGCCGTCCGTAAAATTCCAGAAATGGCAGGTTTTTGATTCTTATCTCCTTCCTAGGGTTTCTAACCTATAAATAGACCCTATGTCTTTCTTTCTAGGGTCAATCCACATAGCCGTCATTTTCATATATCATCTTATACGGCTATAGATCCACATATAGAGAAGAAAGGAAATCATTAGAGAATACTCTATGTTTCTTCATCTATATTGATTAGTTTGATTCTAGGTTTTCATACTCACATCTTGAGTTGAATCAAACTAATGAATACTTAGATGGTATTTCCGATCTATCTTTGATCTAAGTATTCGGCGGATCATCACCACCCAAAAACAACGATTACCCCAAAATCGGCGCGTGGATTCGCGTGTCCTTGTGGATTCAAGGTTCAATCGCTCTCGTGGATTCGGAGCGAGGCACGTTCGTGGATTCGAAGGTTGCTATTGGGTGAAGACCGTGGATTCGGTCGGACGTCGTGGATTCGACGTTGGACGCCGTGGATTCGGCGTTGGGCGCAGATCGTGGATTCGAGAAGCGTCTGGAGCGAGCGGAGAAGATCCTCTAGGAGCGTATGGAAAAGGTTGAGTCGTAAGTGTGTACGGTAAATCACCTTGTACGTGTTTTAATTCTAGTGGATTTCTGCCGTGTTATCGGTCCCGTGGTTTTTTACTCCGGTGATGGAGTTTTCCACGTAAAAATCTTGCGAGTTATTTTCATTTCCGCATTGGGTTTTTTATCGCAACGATTTTTGAGTGTTTATACGTTTACACCTATTCACCCCCCTCTAGGTGTTTCTTCCCCTATTTAGATCCGTATTATATACGACCCAACAATCTCAATTTGAAAGGGTAGAATTCAAGATTGATGTCACTTGAAAATCTCCGTAAGTCATCTTTGTAAATCCGTTACATCTTGATAGAGTTTGGATCTCAAGATTATTTTTGATGACTTGTGTTTGATGAATATAACATGAAAAACGGTTTATAATGTTTTACCTTTATTTTTCATGATTTTGGAGTAAATCTTTTTAATTTTTATAATTAATTGGATTGAATGACATCTATGTGAATTCATTGTTTTTCAAAGCACTTAAATGGATTTCTTGATGGTATACAAATCGGTATTTGAAAAGATTTCAAAATTTGGATTTGTTTCAAGAAATTTTTGCCTTTTGGCTCTGTTGTTCCGGTACCTGCTTTTTAGTACCTGAAAATCCAATCCGGATTAGAAAATCCAATCCGGAACCCGAATGTGAATTTTTCTGGTTTTTCACTTGCGTACCGGTACTATATTTTTAGTACCGGAACTACGTTGCGGATCCGGATCATCCCATGCCTGTCAATCCGGAACCCGAACGAAGGTTTTTCGGTTTTTACACTGCGTACCGGTACGCGACTTCTTGTACCGGTACGCGATCTGGAATTCTTTATATTCCGAAACTCCAAGATTTTTAATTCATCTCTCCCACTTCAAAACCCTCCCTCTCTCTCTCTAAAACATCTCTAAGGGTTTTCTCTTCAAGATCAAGAGATTTGTTGCTCTCATTTGTAAGTTTCTACATTAATCTTGCTTTCTTTAACTTCAAAACCCTAGTTTTTAGGTTTTGATGTTGTCTTTAGGGATTTTTGAGTTGATCCTTACTTCAAATGAAATCTCTTGCATAAATTACCATTAATTCATGTTTAGAACATAAATGATTGCTTTCTATGTAATTAGATTCATGTTTCCATGCTTATTTGATTGAATCTAGCATTTACATATATTTTTAGCATAGAAGAAATTGAGAATTAGGGCTTTTAATGTAAATGATTTTTAAATGATGAATCATCAATTGTGACATGTTTAGAATGTTTCTTAGACATGTTTAAACCTTCCTATAAGATCAAATCATAGTGCATTGTGTTCTTTGTAGGAAATGACATTTTCGTGGCTTCTTGCACTAGTGATTTTGATGGCCACTGGAAGTGGACGTGGTCACGGTTCTGAAAAGAAAAAGGCTACCAAACGATCACGTAATGAGGATTCAACTAGCTCAGAATCTGAACATTCCTCAGAATATGAAGAGGAATCAGTTCAAGGAAAGGGGAAAGCACCTTTGGCTCCAAGGAAAAAGAAGGGTGCGGATTCTCCTCGCGTAGAAGTACCGGTGGACCGGTAATACGCGAGCGCTCTCAACGGAGATCAAATGTTGATGAAAGTGAACCACATGTGAGTGCAAAACGATGTGCCAGATTTGCAAACCGCACATGCATTGGAGAGCGACACGTGAATTTTAATGAGCTATGTCGTGAGGTGCCAGACTTTGCAAGGCTTTTGGAACGAAGCCATATTCGGCCACTTGGCAGAGTTCAACCTAAGATGGGCTTTTGTGTGGAGATCATCAGGGAGTTCTACATGCGAGGTAACATACTTCAAAAAGACCATGACACCGGAGCCTTCGTCTTTGAAACAACAGTTAGAGACGTCAAGTTTGACATTACTCCAGCAGTAATTGGTGCAAACCTTGGATTAGCTGTTGACACTACTGGTCTTTATTACACTAATGGTAATTTCCAACATGATACCCATTGGGATATGGTTGTGGACTCTATTTGCAAGACAGTGACGCACACGAACAGATCATATGTTGAATCAAAGGACCTAAAACCAGAGTATCATATTTTGTCCTTAATTGTATGATACAACCTATTGCCCACACTGGGGACCAAAAGGATTCGATGGGATCGATTGTTACTTCTCTTTTTCCTCGGTCACCCGGAAAGTGCAAATGGAATTAACACCAACATTCCATTTCTCATTTGGCAGCAAATGGTACATGTCATTGAAGGATCAAGGCAACGTGACCTTCTACCGTATCCAATCTTGATTACTCGTATTCTGGAAGATCACGGAGTGGACATTTCTTGTGCCAAATATGATTATGGCTTGGGGGCAATTGATGGAATCACTTTAGCCAAGTCGATTAGCACTTTGAAGACATTTGGGCATACAAAAGCCTATGCAAGTGAAGCGACAGTGAGTGCACCACCTCGTCAAGAATCTCCTGAACCAGATGAGGTCGTAACTCTTCAAACCTTGCATCGGGATGTTCGTTCATTAAAGCAAAGGATGGAGCAAAGGATGGAGCAAGGCTTCAAGAAACTTGAGGATAGTTTAAAGAAAATGTTCGATATCCTTGGGTGTAAACATGATGATGTGGTCACCGGAGCAACTGCACCGAGTACATCGCATGGACCAACATCACATGATGATGATGATGATTCAAATGAGGATGAGTGATTTCTTTTCCTTCTTGTTTTTGGTTTTCATTTTCTTTTCTCTTTGTGATGAACAAGAACTCTAATGGGCATGTAACTAAGAACTTATCCTTCTAGTATGTTTCTTTTGGTCTATTTAACTGTTTGACAATTTGTGACAAAAAGGGGGAGAACAGAAATGAGATGGACGTATCATAAAAAGGGGAGAACAGAGATGCTCAAGATAGACGTATCATAAAAAGGGGAGAACAGAGATGCTCAAGATAGGGGGAGATAAAGAAAAGACTGAGAACAATAGCCACAAAACAAAAGAGCCGGAAAAACAAAAGAACCAAAAGGAAGACGAATCAAATGTAGGATTTTAATTTCTAACAACTAACGTTTGATTTTGTTTGGAGTTTTGTTTTGCAGGAACTACATCACTTTAAGACTCCAAGTCCTAAGTCATAGAGTATGTTCTAGGACTGTTTGGTTCAAATGTAATTTGTATTTATTGGATCTTTCATGCAAAGAAAAACAAAAGAACCAAAAGGAAGACGAATCAAATGTAGGATTTTAATTTCTAACAACTAACGTTTGATTTTGTTTGGAGTTTTGTTTTGCAGGAACTACATCACTTTAAGACTCCAAGTCCTAAGTCATAGAGTATGTTCTAGGACTGTTGGGTTCAAATGTAATTTGTATTTATTGGATCTTTCACGCAAAGAAAATCAATGTTTTGGTGATAACATTGAATTTCGATTTTCTGGTTTAAGATGAGTGACTTGAGCGGTTTTATGTATTTTTGGGTTTTGTCACGAAATTGCCAAAGGGGGAGATTGTTACGGCTTTTTGTGTTGGCATATTTCGTAAGTTGAGTCGGAGTCTTAAAGGGATCAAATGTTACGGATTTTGTTTTGGCGCATTTCGTGAAAGTGTTAAGTCTTGAAGATTGAAGATGAATGAAGTTTGGATCATATACCTCAATCTCAAGAAAGAAGAATTCAAAAGGATCAGGTAAGTTTAACTAAATATTTTTGGTGATCCGAATACTTCTTGTAGTGTAGAAACACTTGTAAGAATTTTTTACTGCATAAAAATCAAGAACTGAACATGGGACATGTTCAGGATCCGGATCAGACAGTCCAATCCGGATCCCGAAGGGTGCTTGTTCATTGGAAAATCCGATCCGGATCATAGTCATTTCGATCCGGATCCCGAACATGGGAATTTGCTAGAATACATGAACGATCCGGATCGTGCATTACAATCCGGATCCCGAACCCTGTTTTTCTGGAATTGCCTGACTCGTTACGACGATCCGGATCACAGCTAATCCGATCCGGATCGCCGTCGTGAAAATTTCCAGAAACGGACAGTTTTTGATCCTTATCTTCTTCCTAGGATTTCTAACCTATAAATAGACCCTATGATTCTTTTTCTAGGGTTAATCCAGAGAAGCCGTAAATCCACATACAAGCCGTCATCTTTTATACGGCCTAAGATCCACATATAGAGAAGAAAGGAAATCATTAGATATTACTCTATGTTTCTTCATCTATATTGATTAGTTTGATTCTAGGTTTTCATACTCACATCTTGAGTTGAATCAAACTAATGAATACTTAGATGGTATTTCCTATCTATCTTTGATCTAAGTATTCGGCGGATCATCACCACCCAAACAAACAACGATTTACCCCAAAATCGGCGCGTGGACTCGCGTAGCCTTGTGGATTCAAGGTGCAACCGCTCTCGTGGATTCAGAGCGAGGTACGTTCGTGGATTCGAAGCGTGCTACTAGGTGAAGACCGTGGATTCGGTCAGACGTCGTGGACTCGACGTTGGACGCCGTGGATTCGGCGTTGGACGCAGATCGTGGATTCGAGACGCGTTGCGGAGCGAGCGGAGAAGATCAACTAGGAGCGTATGGAAAAGGTTGAGTCGTCTATGAGTACGGTATATCACCTTGTACGTGTTTAATTCTAGTGGATTTCACCGTGTTATCGGTCCCGTGGTTTTTTACTCTGGTTTGGAGTCTTCCACGTAAAAATCTTGCGTGTTCATTTATATTTCCGCATTGGGTTTTTATTGCGCAATGATTTTTTGAGTGTTTATTGTTTACACCTATTCACCCCCCTCTAGGTGTTTTTTTCAACTATTTAGATCCATTATTACATATAACCCAACATCAAATTGTCAAATCAGTTTTCGAAGACTCTTTGAAGATTCAACTTGAGCTCAAGATAACACTCAGGTATGGTTAATTAAACCATGGTGATTTAAGTTCATTTATAATCATTGGAATCTGGAAATGATTGAAACCCGGTTTAGACTTGGTTTTAGGAACTTGGTTTTAACTTACAACCTATTTTAAGTTTGGATTCCGGTACTAGGTTTGTTTTGGATAAAGCTTATCTTGGAAAAATCAGTTTTTACATTGAGTACCGGAACCACACTTTGAGTTCCTCAAACCCGACACAGAATTTTCTGTAATTTGCATTGCGTACCGTAACACAGACTCGCGTACCGGAACACAATAGAAAAATCTGTGTTTGCACCATTGCTTACCGGAACACGTTATTTGGTACCGGTACACAATGCCTTATCGGGATAAAATTACTAAATCGACTTTTATCTTTTTCCAAGGGTTATAAATAGATACTTAGGGTTTCTCGAGACTTACCGATCAATTCAGAAACACTCGAGAGCAACCCTAGAGGCTGGTTTTTACCGTTCTTCTCTTTCGCCTCTTTTAGGTCAATTCGACGGTTCTTCCAAGATCTATCTTTTGTCGAATTGATCTAGTCTTTGCTTGGAGATTCCTTCTACGGTTCCTCATTGATAATCTAAGCAAAGGATCACCATCGAAGCCAATATTCTTATCGGCTGAGTTTGCGTCGTGGATTCGACGTTGCATCGTGGATTCGGTGTGTTAAAGGCGTTTCGTGGATTCGAAACATGTGCTCGTGGATTCGAGTGGCGTTCGTGGATTCGAACGTGTGCAGTGGACGTGCAATCGGTGAGCGCAAGGTCCGAAGAAGTTGAAGGAGGGGTTGAGTCCGTGGAGTCGGTAATCACCTTGTTATTCTTCTATTCTTAGTGGATTGTTATTGCGTGTTGGTCTCGTGGTTTTTCTCCTGGATTGGAGTTTCCACGTATAACTCGGTGTGCTGTTTTTTATTTCCGCATTGGTTTTTATTTTGCACTGAGATTTGTTTTTAAGTATTACACCTATTCACCGCCCCCTCTAGTTGTTTGATAGTACCTATTTAGATCCGTGTGGATCCTTAATATTATAAAAACCAACAGATTTCGAGGCAGTTGGCACTGTTCCGGCGGCCGGCGGGCAGCGGTGGCGGCGGCAGGTAGCGGCGGAGCGCGGCGGCGTGGGCGCGTGCAGGCGCCGGAGTGGGGCGGGCTGGCGCGAGGTGCATGGGGGCGGCGTTGCATGTGTCGCCTTCCTATTGGTTTGCCTTGGGACACGTGGCCGCGTAGGATTGGTCGGTGCAGTGGACCTGGTCCACGGAGCGGGTGCTGGCTGCCTCGGGGCGCGTGCCTGGCAGTGGTCGCAGGCGGCGCTGGCAGCGCGCACGTGGGCGCGGCAGGCGCGCTTTGACCGAGTACGCTCCACGCGTCAGCACCACAGCGGGTGGGTGTCCAGTGTGGCTGTCCGCTGTTTGGCGGGTGATGTGGCGGAACCGGATAGATTCGTGCGCTCCGCGGGACAGGGGATTCGGCGCACTGTTGGCGCCCGATTGATTCGGGCGCCCGGAACTGAGGACACAAGCGTCATTTCTTGAAATGTTTGGTGCGGCCTATTTAAGACCTGAGCCGCCTTCTTCTTCCTCTTTTCTGCATTTTCGAGCTTCCTCTCGCCTCGGACCCTTCAGCAAAGTTGCTCCCCGTACTGTGCTGCCTCCATCTGTGGATTTCTGGGATTTTGCGTGGCACTTTTTTTGAGGTTTTCATTTCTTTGGCGCGTCGCGACGTTCCTTCGTCGGTGTTTCCTTCCGTCGCATTTTGGTGCGTGAGCTCCCTCGGCCTACTCCGACCAAATTTTCGAGCGATTCTTGCGCCGTTGGATCCGCGATAGGTAGGGCTACAATCTTGGTATTTCCAGCTCCCCCTCGTTTCGGGTTTTTCTTGGAGTTTTTCCGAGCTTACTGGGACCCATGTTTTTTTGTGAGGATTTCGGGGACAGCGGGTTATTTCGTGGTTATCTCCACGCTCGAGCATCGGATTGAGGCGCGCTTGTACTCTTTTTGCATCTACGCGTCGCGAGGATTATCGCCATATTTTTCTAGGATTTTTCTGAGGCTTGTCCGAAGGTATATGTTTTCCCCCTTATCTGTGCATGGTATTACAATTGTTATGTTTTGGGGTTTCGCGCTCTCTGTGTTGTGGAATTTGTAACTCGGCCTACGGGGCTCGGATTGGGGCGCGCAGGTACTCGTTTCGAAGGGCTCGACGCGACGATCGCAGCAGTATTTTTGTTGGATTTTTTGGATCCCTTTCTGTAGGTGAAAATGTCGCATCTTTGGGACTGTTTCCGCAGATTGTGTATACTTGGAATGTTTTTGGAATTAAATGTAACTGTGGACCTTTTGTTGTACCCAGGAGGGTTTGCGAGTTTTCCTGAGCCCGTTGGAACTGGAGGGAATTGGACATAATTGTTCCTGGGTATTCTCAGCTGTTGGACATTGGACAGTTTAGCTTATCAGGTGGGTTGCCTCGTCTTCAAGATCTATGGACCGTACACTAATTCTATTGACATAGGATTATGCATAGTTGTGTGTGTACTTTATAGCATGCTAGAATGTGAGAGTTGATATTCCTAATGTTATTTGATGATCATGTGATTCTTCTGCTTCCTACAATCTATTAAATTATTGTTATCTTGGAACTTGACCTAGTACCCCCGTCATATGTTACATGTGTAACCGGACTAGTAGGAAAACTCTCACTTGGGCTCGGTTTATTTATGTTTTAGACATCCACACATTATACTCTATTCCTGGACATAGTGTCATCCTCGCCCGGGTAGTGGGCCGAGTGGTCGAGATTCTTCTTAGTGTGGGATGCATGTTACACTCGTGCTTGGGAGCATAGTGGAGTCTGGTAGTTGTAGCTAGTCTGTTATCTGTGGCGGGAGCCGTTTGGGTAAACGGTGATCCCGGGATGTTTTGTTCCTTATTTCTTTTGACGCCATTGTGTTAGTGGCAGCAGTTTACCAGTGACAGCAGGACCTTGAACCCAGAACCTTTTTGGACACACACATGATTTTTAGTCAACCAATGTTTTCTTCCAAGCATCGAAGGGTCGCCTGAGTCTGTTCTTGTTTGATTGGACGAAGGCATTAGCTCTTCGAGGTTTGGATATAAAACTTATTTTCAAATTATTTTCCTAAAAAGAACTAAAAATCATTAAAAATGGATTTCTCTCAGATCAAAATAGCTTTCAGTAATAAATGTCACCTTTTCCTATAAACTTACCCACTCGAGATGGTTCGAGTGGTCTGGGTTCTAAGGGCTGCCTTTTCTTTGGGTCGAGAACAACGAGGGGCTATGCCTAGAGCCTATTCTTGTTTGATAGGGTTATAGGTTCTAGTCTTTCGGGGTTCTCGGACCCTTCTTTGTTGCCGGTTGTGGAGTATACCCGGCTAGCGAGTTGCATGTGGAGCCGTTATTCTTTCTAGGGGCCTTTTCTGTTTCTGTTTCGCGACGAAAGCTACAGGGACCGTGCCTGGAACCTGTTCTTGTTTGATAGGGTTATAGGTGTTGGTCCTTTGGAACTTTCGGGCCCTGGTTGGTTTCCTCCGCATGTTTTACCGAAGGAGTGTTCCCGAACTGTAAGGGGGTCGAAAACTTCGATAGGCGGAGCCTGGATTCTGTTCTTGTTTGATTGGGGTTCTAGGCACCAACCTATCGGGATTTTCGAACCCTTATGGTGTCGGTCTTTCCTGTGTTACCTGTGAGTTTGGTGTTCTGTTTTGGGGAGCCGTTGGGTTGACGGTAGTCCTAGCTGTTGGATATTTCCAGCTAGTGAGTTAGAGATGTGATGTTGGTTATTGTCGATCTTGTTGATCGTGGATTTGGACTATAGCCTGCATGAGCCATATTGAGCTCGACAGAGATGCGCGGATACTTTCCTCGGTGGGGTCGCGCCCCTCGAGTGCCACTCCGGAGTTGGGCCTGTTACTTTGCTATCGCGACTTGTCGACGCAGTCCCTCTGGCTGGGCCAGTTAGTCCGGTCCTCCGTGGATGTAACGGCAGTAGGTAGGCGCAGGTTTGACTGGACCCGAGGAGGCAGTCAGTGTAGATTGGGTGATCTGAGTTGAGGGATAGTAGATGCACCATGTTTCTTTCTGTTCCACTCCTTGAGCATCTAGATAGAGGCATAGTAGCTGTAGATTTTATTTTTCCAGCTTTTCCTTCCAGCACTGCATTTGTTACTTCATGCCTCTCGTAGACTTAGTGGGCATACCGTTGGGCTTGTTGGCGGCACCCACTGAGAACTACTGTGGGATGTAGTTCTCACACCCGCCGTGGTGTTTTTTTTTTTTCCAGGGACCTCTACTCCGATTCCTGCTGCTCTTGTTGCTGATCCTGCTGATCGAGGTGAGGGAGTCGCGAGATAGATCCCTACCAGTCGTCTTCCTGAGTGAGTAGATGTACCCCCTTTTTATTTTTTTGAGTTTTATTTTGAGAGACCTTTGTAGTGAGGTTCAGACTTGTAAATTTTCTTTTTCAGTTGAGAGACTTATGTATTTGTGAGGACTTGGGTTGTATTTTATTTTATTTCTAGCAGTTTACTTTTCAACTCTAATATCTGTATAGTGTAGTATCTTTCTTTTGCAGGTTAGACGCTTCGTCTATACGGGGCTTCCTGTATGGGCGGGGGATCTATTGGCGAGCCCGGGTCGCAGTTTCGACGCCGGGGCGTGACACCGAGTGTGACTTGTCGGTCCGCCTGGGACCCAGCTGCTTATTTGGGCGGAGTTCCGCAGTCTTCTTCTTGAAGCCTTCTTTCCGGGGAGTGTCAGATAGAGGCTAGAGGATGGAGGACAGATCGACCGGCATGGGCATTCCAGATTTCTTCTCCAGGATAGTGAATTTCTGAGATGTCAGAGGTCGGGTGGGCCCTGAGGGTAGCATCAGCATCGGTATCAGCAGCGGCGGTAGCATAGATGTGTTGTTGCGGAAGATCACATTCGTCGCTCCAGTGTGAGCAGAGGCAGAGGCCGTGCTCCCTATGTGGATAGTCTAGATATTTGCTGACAGACTGGACGTTGACGTCGAGACAAACTGGGCGACGACCACCTGCATCGAGCGGATGAGTCTGTGCCGCCCGGTTGGAGGGCGCCACGGCAGTGGATCGGGTTGTCGCCGGCATGATTTTATTACAGCAGTCTGAATTGGTGTATTTTTGACTTTCCTGCCTGGACTGGAGGTAGAGTTGTTATCACGTGCACTAGAGATACATGTTCCTGTTGGTGTTGTACTCTTGGGGGAGCCTTGTGGATCGTGTCCAGTGCAGAGGAGACTTGGAATTATACCGGCAGACGTGACGGTTTGGTGACAGCTCCAAGACTCTGATTGAGCATACGGGATGGACTGGTTGGCACGTTATCATGCAACGACTGATTGTGGAATGAGAATAGTGACCCTTCCGCGAGTGGGACAAGAGGAGTTCATTTTCACTGGTTGCCGAGGTACCCTTCCTGCAGCGATGGCTTCAGCGGCTTTGGACGGACGCCACCACTTAAGCGTATGTGACGTTTAGGACTAGAGGTTGTGTCCTTAGAGGTCTTGGTTAGATCGTAGCTTTTGTTTTGTCGCCACAGCCGTAACGGCTTCAACACTTCTCTTCCCTTTTTCTCGCTTTTATGCTGGAACTTCCGAATGGGACGAAAACTTCGAAAGGCTACTCTAGAAATGGAGACAGTGCCCGAACCTGTTCTTGTTTGATTGCGGCGAAGGCACTGGCCTTTCGGAATTTTCGGGCTTTTCGCTATTTTCCAGCTGTTTTCTAAATAGAGAGTTGCAGTTGATGACGTTCCTGATGGTGGGCCTTTACGTTCTTGTTTGGTGGTGTTGGCATACTTCGGGTAGTTTAGTCGTGTTGGTTTTGTGGTTGTAGTGCGTTTTAGTTTCGTGGACGAAACTTTCTTTTAGTGGGGGAGGATGTGATGACCCGGATCTCCGCAGAGAGTTTGCAGTGTGATCAGTGATTTCTGGAGACCTATGATGTGTGTTGGAGATGATTGGGCGCAAATCGAACCCCAGATTTGGACCCGGCACGAAAAACGGATCAAGTTTGCATTTTCGGAAATTTTTGGCAAATTTTGGAAGTGGAATTTGGCAAAACGGACATCGGATTTGGATTCAGCGCGCGAAAATGATAAAAATGGACTATTTACTTATATTTTTCGGAGCCCGGATGCCCGTACACGAATTTCGAGGTACGATTTACTATTCCGGCCGGCGGGGCAACGCCAGCGGCGGCGGCGGGCGGCAGAGCACGGCGGCGCGGGCGCGGGCGGGCGGCGGAGCGGGCGCAGGCAGGCGCGCGGGCAGGTGCGCGGTGCAGCGAGGGCTTGTGCCATTTGGCGTCTTCCTGTTGGCGCGGTGTGGACACGTGGCAGCGTGGGATTGGCTGGTGCATCGGCTCGGTCCACGGAGCGGAGCGGGCAGTTGCCTCGGGATGCGTGCGCGCTATGGTCGTCGGCAGCGTAACATGCGCGCACGTGGACACGCCGGCCGAGGCATTGACGCGCGCGAAGGCGGGCGCGGGGGCGAGGCCACGTGTCGCGAGCCGAGTGGCCGCGTTCGCTATTTGCTTTGCGGGGACACGTGTCGCTCTGTGGATTATCCGGGCGCTGATGGACGGTTGCAGATCGGGCCTTCTTGGCGGGCACTGTAGCAGCCCGGAATCAAATCGGGCGCCCGAAACCGGGGACCCAAAGGGGATTTTCTGATTTGTTGGGTTGAGGCTATAAATAGCCCCTTTGCTGCACGTTTTAGCCCTTTTCCTGAGCTCATCTCCTGGAAGAGCCTTAAGAAAAGTTGTTCATTACCTTTTCCTCCACCCCTTGATGGATTCCCGAAATTTTTGGAGGCCGCGACATCGGCGTTTTCTGCGACGCGACGCACTTCGACGCTCCTTCGATTTTGGCTTCTACCGTCGTATTTCAGTGCGCGAGACCCCCTGGGCTACCCCGATGTACTTTTGAGCTGATTTTTGCAGTGTCAGTTTCACGAGAGGTAGGCCTTCGATTTCTGTGTTGATCACCTTGCTTTATTCTGAGTTCTTGGCATGGTTTATGAGGCATTTTTGAACCCCTTTGTTGCTGGTGAATTTCTGGACAGCGGAGGCTTGTCGGATTTTTATCTCTACGCTCTATTATCGTATTTCGACATGTGAGGACTCCATCGACATCTACTCTTCGCGAGGATTGCTATCGTATTTTTATTGGAATTTTTGGAGGACTCTTCGAAGGTGATAATTAAGCTTCTTTGGGACTATTTTGCTGCAAGCTTGTGTTTATGAGGGAGTTAACATACCGCGATGTTTTATTTTTATCTTGGCCTACAGGTGTCGGATTAAGGAGTATAAATACTCGGTTTGGGGCTACTCGTCGCGAGGATCGCAACGGCAATTTTTCTGGATTTTTCTGAGGGCTAGACAGAGGTGAAATTCCTCATTTTCTATGCTAGTTTTGGCAAACAGCAAGTGCTGTATTTGGAACTGCTACCGTTGATGCTGTGTGTGGTACCTTTTGCGGTGATTCGCAGATTTGGGTATCTTACGGAGAGTTGGGCAGAGAGGAGGTTATTACTGTTGTGGAACGCGCATTTTCCGGGTGGGTTGCTTCGCCTCCAAAATTGATGGACTATTCATTAATTCTATCGTGTAGTAAATCATACATGATTGCTAGATGTATTAGGAAGCATGTTAGTTATAGAAAGGATGATCTCGTGTTGTTATCATGATCATATTATTTTATGCTTCCTATCTGTGTCAACTCGTTTACCACTATTTGGAACTTGACCTAGCACCCTGTCATGTCGGGTTATGTATAATATGGATCTAAATAGGGGAAAAAACACCTAGAGGGGGGTGAATAGGTGTAAACATTTAAACACTAAAAAATCATTGCGCAATAAAACCCAATGCGGAAATAAAAAATAACACGCAAGATTTTTACGTGGAAAACTCCAAACCGGAGTAAAAAACCACGGGACCGATGACACGGTGAAATCCACTAGAATTATAACACGTACAAAGGTGATATACCGTACTCACAGACGACTCAACCTTTTTCCATACGCTCCGAGTTGATCTTCTCCGCTCGCTCCGCAACGCTTCTCGAATCCACGATCTGCGTCCAACGCCGAATCCACGACGTCTGACCGAATCCACGGTCTTCACCCAGTAGCACGTCTCGAATCCACGAACGTACCTCGCTCCGAATCCACGAGAGCGGTAGCACCTTGAATCCACAAGGCCACGCGAGTCCATGCGCCGATTTTGGGGAAATCGTTGTTTTTTTGGGTGGTGATGATCCGCCGAATACTTAGATTAGAAATAAATCGGAAATACCATCTAAGTATTCATTAATTTGGTTCTACTCAAAATCTGAGTATGAAAACCTAGAATCAAATCAATCAATATAGAAGAAGAAACATAGGATTAAATCTATTGATTTCCTTTATTCTCTATAGGTGGATTCTTCTTTTTATGGCCGTATTTTGATTTATTCGGCTTGCCCTAGAAAATGAATCATAGGGTCTATTTATAGGTTAGAAACTGTTGGAAGAGGATAAGAATAAAAAACTAACCTTTTCTGGAATTTTACAGGACGACGATCCGGATCGGATTTACGGCGATCCGGACTGTCGTAACGAAACAGACAATTTCCAGAAAAACAAAGGTTCGGGATCCGGATTGAAATGCCTGATCCGGACTGTTCATACATTTCAGCAAAAACCAATGTTCGGGATCCGGATCAGAAATGGCTTGGATCTGGATTGGATTTGCGTATGAACCAACACCCTTCGGGATCCGGACTGCCGTGTCTGATCCGGATCCTGAACATGTCCCATGTCCAGTTTTTGATTTTTATGCAATTAAAAATTCATCCAAGTGTTTCTGCACTATAAGAAGTATTCGGATCACCAAAATTAATTAGTTAAACATACCTGATCCTTTTGAATTCTTCTTTCTTGAGATTGAGTTATATGATCCAAACTTCTTCATCTTCAATCTTCAAGACTTAATACTTTCACGAAATGTGCCAAAACAAATTCCTTAACAATCTCCCACTTTGGCGGTTTCGTGACAAAACACAAATCCACTTAAGAAAATTCAAAAAGATATTTTTGTTGCTATCACCATACAACAAAAATTTACAATGGAGATCCAAAATTAAATACATGAGATAAACTCCTAAAACAGACTCTAGACTTAGACATCTGCACTTTCTGCAAAAAGAAATCATTCTTGACAAAAGAGATCGTTAGATACCTCAAGAATATTTAGCATTCAAAACCTAACAGAGATAGAGTTTATACTCACCATGACATTCACGAATTCAGATATGTAATAAGATCACAATCAAACATCGACATATCTTCTAAGCAATAAAATTCAAAATGTCATAACTTTGTTAGTAATCAAACAACTTGTTAGTAATATTACATGCCCAAATAGTTAGTCGAATAGTTAGTCGAGACATGCATGCAATCACAATACAAAACCAAAAGTTGTGATACTTACCTTCAAGTTGAGGTTATACTTACCTCCATAGTTTCAAGTTTCTCACAGTCTCAAGCATTGTAAAGTAACATTGTATCATTGTTTATACCTCTCTCCCCCTTTTTGTCACTAAAGTTAGCCAAAATTACAAAAGAAGGAAGAGTTAAAACAGTTTCAAAAGTCAGAGAACTTAAGAGGGAAAAACAGAAAAACCTGCAAAAGAGAAGATTCGAATAAAACATTATTCAGAATCCTCAGAACTGATGCATACTAGCTTCTGAAATATTTTCTTGATGCGCTTGTTCATTGAAGCTTGCTCTTTCTTAACCTCTCTAAGATCCTCTTTCATCTCAACGAACTCGTTAGACATGCGTTCTTGCTCGTTGGAGAGACGCTGTTGTTCTTTATAGATTGAGGTAACCGATGCATCATCATCGGAAGTTGATGGAGGTGCTTGTTGTGCTGCATGTGCTGGTGGGACTGGAGGTGTTGCTTGCGGTGCAGAGGTTGTTGCTTGTGGTTGTGCTCTTCGTCGGCGAGGAGGTGATGGGGGCTCATCTTGTTTAGTGGAGAGAGACTTCACTATTGTCGTTTCATTGATTGTTCCTAGACTGTGCATGTAGGAGCTCGCACTTGTGTCGACTTTAAATTTCCGAAAGATGCGCATAATTATCATAGGATAGGGGAGTCTCTCTGTAGGGTGAGCATGTTCCACATAGCGTGCCATCCTTGACCAGATGAGGTAAGGAATGTTTAAATTTGCTCCCATTACCGCTGCGGGGTTTCCAAGAAGATAAAGAAATAACATCCTGTCCCATCGAAGAACCTTTGTATGTTACGGAATTTGAGTTGGCGTATTTCGTGAATTCGGTTAAGTCTTGAAGATTGAAGATAAAGAATGTTGGATCATATAACTCAATCTCAAGAAAGAAGAATTCAAAAAGATCAGGTATGTTTAACTAATTATCTTTGGTGATCCGAATACTTCTTATAGTGTAGAAACACTTGGATGAATTTTTAATTGCATAAAAATTAAAAACTGGACATGGGACATGTTCAGGATCCGGATCAGACATTCCAGGACTGGGTTCTACATTGACAGTTACCTTTCGTGATGCATACATATGTAGTTATACATATTTGAGATTCATACAGTTGAGGATATCGTATAGCTCTGTAGTTGTCTTTCTATGAGTTATGCATACATACATATATACATATCTGAGATTCATACAGTTGAGGATACCATATAGCTCATTAGTTGTCTTTTTATGAGGTATGCATGTGTCTATTTGAGATCATACAGTTGAGGGCATTATTGATACACGAGGATAGCGTTACCTTTATTCATGCATACACTCTCTTTTATTCTATTAGTATTGGGCATAGTAGAGTAGTTTCCTTTTCAGCTATTACTGTTATTCTTCTTACTATCACTTAGTTTGCCCCTATGGTAGACTCGGTGGGTAGGTCGGAGGTTCGATGATTTACCCACTGAGGACTGCTGTTAGTAGTTCTCACACCCGTTGTTGCTCCCCGGTGATCTCTTCTGGAGCAGCGATACAGGCAGAGCGCGGCAAGGGAGTCGCGGAATAGATAGAGCTCCACCCCGATGGTTCTGATAGAGGTCGCCCTATAGTTTATTTATTTCTTTCAGTTTTTATGTACCCCGACTACTGTATATTTGGTATGGCTGGAGCCAGTTTTATGTATTATGTCAGTCCTCGAGTTGTATTCATATGGTGTTACATTTGTATATTTTGTGGGGTATACAGATTGTGTATGGGATATTGTAGTAGACTTGTATTATGATGATTTTGGAGTTGTATATTTTGGAGTTGATTCATGTAGCAGTGTTGGTGGAGTGATATTACTGATGTTTTTGAGTATTGTGGAATTTATGTATTTAGTTTCATTTCAAGTTGAGCTGTACCTCTATTATGGATTTGGATTGGTTGATCTTGGTTGGAAACTTGTTCATTGTTGGAGGATGTTTTGCATATGGCGGTGTTGTTGTGGTTAAGGTTTTGGAGTTTTGGTGTTGGTTGTGTGTTGTTTATAGTAGTCTATGTTCATTTCTCGCTCTGTGCCACTTTCTGTGGCTATACATGCTCTTGTACACTACACTTGGTTGCTTGAGTTGTTGTGTCGCTTCGTATATGCGGGAAATACTGCATATACGGCGGATCTGTATGTCGCACTCGAGTTCTGGTTTACACTCGGGACGTGACACTGTCCGTCTCGTTACTGCAATCCGGATCATCTAAATCCGATCCGGATCGCCGTCCTGAAAAATTCCAGAAAAGGTTAGTTTTTGATTCTTATCCTCTTCCAATGGTTTCTAACCTATAAATAGACCCTTTAATTCATCTTTTAGGGTACGACGAAAAATGGAAAAAATATGACCGAAATAGAAAAATCCACAAATAGAGAAGAAAGGAAATACTAGATTTAATTCTATGTTTCTTCATCTATTTTATTAATTTGATTCTAGGTTTTCCAAACTCAGATTTTGAGTAGAATCAAATTAATGAATACTTAGATGGTATTTCCGATCTATTTCTAATCTAAGTATTCGGCGGATCATCACCACTCAAAAACAACGATTTCCCCAAAATCGGCGCGTGGACTCGCGTGGCCTTGTGGATTCAAGGAGCTACCGCTCTCGTGGATTCGGAGCGAGGTACGTTCGTGGATTCGAGACGTGCTACTGGGTGAAGACCGTGGATTCGGTCGGACGTCGTGGATTCGACGTTGGACGCCGTGGATTCGGCGTTGGATGCAGATCGTGGATTCGAGAAGCGTTGCGGAGCGAGCGGAGAAGATCAACTAGGAGCGTATGGAAAAAGGTTGAGTCGTCTGTGAGTACGGTATATCACCTTTGTACGTGTTATAATTCTAGTGGATTTCACCGTGTTATCGGTCCCGTGGTTTTTTACTCCGGTTTGGAGTTTTCCACGTAAAAATCTCTGCGTGTTATTTAGTTTTCCGCATTGGGTTTTATATCGCAAAGATTTTTGAGTGTTTATTGTTTACACCTATTCACCCCCCTCTTGGTGTTTTTTCCCCTATTTAGATCCAATTATACATAACCCAACAAGTGGTATCAGAGCGGAAATAGGGTTGTAAACAATGGTTGAAGGTGGAAACATCAACAGACCTCCGTTATTCGATGGAACAAATTATGCGTACTGGAAAGTACGGATGAAAGCCTTTTTAATTTCCATCGACGAACGGGTGTGGCAATCAATTGAATTAGGATGGTCTAATCCAACTGAATTTATTGCTGATGTTCGCACCATCAAACCTAGGTCGAAATGGACCAAGGAAGAGATAGATTTTTCTTCTTACAATGGCAAAGGGATTAATGCTCTATTTAATGCTTTGTCTCAAACTGAGTTCTCTCGCGTCTCGGCA
This sequence comes from Tillandsia leiboldiana, assembly GCA_029204045.2. Lineage (NCBI taxonomy): Eukaryota > Viridiplantae > Streptophyta > Magnoliopsida > Poales > Bromeliaceae > Tillandsia > Tillandsia leiboldiana. The sequence goes on along the minus strand of CM055061.1, from coordinate 47,679,344 downwards.
TGTGAGACTGCGAAAGAAATCTGGGATGTTCTTCAAGTTACACATGAGGGAACTAACCCTGTGAAGATTCAGAAACTGCAAATGCTTACGAGCAAGTTTGACTCTATTTTCATGGCAGAAAATGAATCGTTCACAGACTATTACACACGATTGCAAGACATCGTAAACTCATGTGCTAACTTGGGAGAGAAGATTCCAGAATTTAAAGTTGTAAGAAAAATTTTAAGAACTCTTCCTGAAAGATTTCGATCCAAGGTTACGACCATTGAAACTATTAAACATCCTGACGAAATCCGTGTAGAAGAATTAGTTGGTTCTTTACAAACATATGAAATGACATTTCCTACTAACTATTCTTCGGGAAAAGCATCCTCTTCTAAGTCTTCAGGTTTAGCATTGAAAACAACAAAAGAAGAAGACGCGGATTCATCCTCCTCAGACGATGACGTAAACCTATCTATGGAGGACTTTGAGAAGCAGCTTGCTCTCTTGACAACAAGATTTCGCCGAAACTTTCGAAGGGGTAACTCAAGCAAAACTCCATCCTTCGTAAAGTCGAAGAAAGGCAAAGGTTCTTCAAGTTTCAAACCAAGAAAGCAAGAGGGTTTTTCTAAGGATAAGAAAAGCTCAGAAGGACAAGTCCAATGCTTCAAGTGCCGAGGGTACGGCCATATCTCAACGGAGTGTCCCAATAAGAATCCGTCAAAGAAGAAAGTGATGCAAGCCGTCACTTGGGATGACACCTCATCGTCAAATGAGTCATCGTCAAGTGATGAAGAAGATAACGCAACGGCGTTCCACGCGTCCACATCTTCACCCTTCATGTGCTTAATGGCTAATACATCCGAGTCACTGTCCAACTCCACTGTTGAAAAAATTGCAACGGACGATGAATCGGATAATTCAGAAGGTGAAGACTTTGCTCTTGCCTACCATAAGTTTTTGAGGGATTCAAAGAAACTGGCAAAGCAAAACAAGAGTTTGAGAGGGAGATTGCAGGATCTCGAAGAAGAAGCAAAAAGGGCATCTTCTCTCTCAAACGCTCTTGAAGTGGAAAGGGATAATCTGATTAAAATAAATGTTTCCCTTCAAGAGTCCAATGAGCAATTCGAGAAGAATTATGTAGATATGGTGAACAAAGCGAATTACTTCTTGAAGCTCAACGGCGAGGCTCGACAGGAAAAATTGGAAATGACAGAGACCATTCTCCAACTCAAGGATGACTTGCAGCGATTTTCATCAGGAAGGAGTAAGTTGGATAAGCTTCTTGGTCTTGGTCAATCAAACAAATTCGGCCTCGGATACAATCGAACTGAAGACAATTTTAGTTCGGTTGGGACAGTCTTTGTGCCCCAGTCGGTATCTCCTCCTCCGACACCGGAATTGACGACAAACAACGACAACAAACTTACTTCCCCCTTTTCGGAATCGTCAAGCACCAAGGTATGTTTTCGTTGTGGTATTGCAGGGCACATAAGGAGAAATTGCAAGATGGGAGCCAAACGCTCAACTCAAGCACTTCTTGCAACGACTACCAAAAGGGTGATTCCTCGGAAATCAAATGCAAATTATTCGAAAGGAAAAAGCCTCAGTAGTTCATCAAACAAGACGACGACGTCAAGGAAAAGCAATGGATCAAACAAGACGCTTTCACCAAAGGTATCGACCTCACAATCATTTCCGACGTACACCAAAACTCGAAAGGTTTGGGTACGCAAAGGTGAAATTTTCCCTTGTCTTGTTACAAATATTTCCTTGCATGTATATGATAATTCGTCTTGGTATCTGGATAGCGGTTGTTCCCGTCACATGACCGGTGACAAAAACTGCTTTCAAAATTTTGAGAAAATCTCCGGAGGACTTGTAGTTTTCGGAGACAGTCAGTCTTCCAAAATTATTGGAAAAGGAACAGTAGCTATTCCAGATGGCCCGATTCTGAATAACGTGTTATTTGTTGATGGCCTTAAGACTAACCTCATAAGTATCAGTCAACTTTTTGACAATGGTTTTTCAGTTAATTTTTCATCTGTTGAATGCATTGTAACTGATAAGGATCATGTTTTCTTTTTAAAGGGGGTTAGATCTGAAAACAATTGTTATGTTGTTCCCAATAAAATTTCTGAAAATTGTAACTTAGCCTCTTTGAATAATGAAACACTTTGGCATGAAAGGCTAGGTCACATAAATTTTAAGGAACTTGCTAGAATTTCAAACAAAGATGTGGTCAAGGGGGTTCCAAAACTTTCACTTAAACAAAACATTGTGTGTGGTGGTTGTCAAAAGGGAAAACAATCCAGGACTGCACACAAGAACTTGAACCACGTTGGTACTAATCGGCCCTTAGAATTATTGCATATGGATCTTATGGGACCGACACGTCAACCATCCTTGGGAGGTAAATGGTATATTTTCTTATTGGTTGATGATTTCTCTAGATACTCATGGGTAGCATTTTTAAAAGAGAAAGCTGATACTTTTGATTTTTTTCGCGAGATTTGCCTTCGTATTATGATTGAAAAGAATGAAAAGATCATTCGTGTTAGAAGTGATAGAGGTGGAGAATTCATAAATTCTAAATTCATTAATTTTTGCACTTCCAATGGCATTAAACATGAATTCTCAGCACCCTATACACCTCAACAGAATGGTGTAGTCGAGCGCAAAAACAGGGTTGTACAAGAGATGGCACGTGTTATGCTTCATAGCTGGAATTTACCGTTATATTTTTGGGCTGAAGCTGTGAACACTGCAATCTATGTTATTAATCGAGTTTATTTGCGCCCGGGAACTTTAAATACACCATATGAACTATGGTTTTGTAGAAAACCAAACATCAAATATTTTCGTATCTTTGGGAGTCGGTGTTACATTTTACGTGACTGCGAAAATCTGGAAAAATTTGACTCTCGAAGTGACGAAGGGATTTTCATGGGTTATTCTACAAATAGTAAAGCATATCGGGTATTTAACTTGGAATCTAAAACGATTGTAGAATCCATAAATGTTAAAGTAGATGAAGCTTTCCACTTTGCATCTGATAAATCTACCCCTGATATCTCTCTTGATGATGATACTCCTGTAAATGCACCTTCTCATGATAATACTGTGATGACCCGGATCTCCGTAGAGCTGCTGTAGTGCGTTGGGGTGGCTATTGGAGGCCTACGTGGTGTGTTGGAGGTGTTTGGGGCATAATTGGGCATAAGTGTTGGACTTCGGGCTTAATTGGATCATGTGAGTGATCGGAGGACCCCGTGGAGGGTTTAGAAGTGGTTTCGAGCGAAACGGATATTAAAATTGGGCTCCGCGAGAAATTTGGGCTAAGAACACATTTCCGGGTGCCTTCGGCAATTTTTAGAGTTGGAATTTGGCAAAACGGACGTCAAATTCGGATTCAGCGCGCGAAAACGGTCAAAATGGACTACCCACTTGTCATTTTTGAGCTCCGGTTACTGTTCACTGCCGGAACAGTGATTCCGGCGATCGCCGGCGGCGGCGGGCAGCGGCGGAGAGCAGCGGCCCGGCCACGGGCAGGCGGACAGCGGCGGCGGGCAGCGCTCGTGGGCGCGCGGGCAGGGCGCGCGGGTGCGCGGTCCACGCGGCCGACGTGCACCGGAGCGGGGTGCCACGTGGCGTCTTCCCATTGGGTGGTTCATAGGTCGCGGTCTACGGAGCAGCACGGTGTTTGGTGGACTGGGCGGGAAGACACGTGGCAGCACGTCATTGGTTCGGTGTTTGGGATGTCGTGCACCGGGTGCAGCGAGTGTGTGGCTGGACACGTTGCGCGCGGGGATTGGGCGAGCTACTGTGCGCGTACGGCGGCAGGCGTGCAGGTGGCAGGCGGCGTGGCAGCGGTGGCGGCTGGCGTGGCGGCCACGGCGCCGACGTGGCGCACGCGTGCGCCACGTGGCGGCCCGCCATTGGCGGGCGCCAACTGCCCCGTTGACCTCTGTGGGCCACGCGGCGCGAAGGGAGCGGCCGAGTTGGCTGTCCCCTGTGCGGGGACACATGTCGGTGCGCGGAGCGGGTCGGACGGGTGCGCGGTCCGGCCGGATCGGGTGTGCGGGCGTGGGCCGTGTGGGCCGGGCCACTGTGCGCGCCCAGTTTCGGGGCCCGAAAGTTTCGGGCGCCCGAAACCGGGGACACAGTGGTCATTTTCGCAAATGTTTTTGTGGGCCTATAAATAGGCCTCCCCTCCCCTCCTTTTTCTGCTTTTTCCGAGTGATAGAGAGAGAACCCGAGGGAGGGCCTTGAAGCAAGTTTGTTCCCCTTGATGTTCTTGAGCTCGTGGTGGATCGCCGAAATTTCTGGAAGCTCGGCAACGGTGATATCGATTTTACAGTTCGCCTCGGTTTTCTCCCCATTTCGGCCCATTACCGTCGCAGATCAGTCAAAAATTCACTGTGAGCAAACCAGGAGGAGTTTTTGGGCGATTTCTTCGACAGCGTGTTCCTAAGAGGTAAGGCTTCGATTTTTGTGTTGATCGCTTCACTCTGTTTCGCACTTTTGGCACGTTTACCGAGACATCTTTGACCCCTATTTTTCTGTGTTGGATTCTGGACAGCACCGGCTTGTCGATTTATATCTCAGCCTAGGAGCATCGGATCAAGGCGTTTCAAGACTCGATTTTGATCTACTCGTCGCGAGGAACACAATGGTGATTTTTCTGGGATTTTTGGAAATTGTTTTGAAGGTGATAATTAAGCTTTTCTTGGACAGATTGCTACAGGAATTTTGATTTGGAAGGTTTTGAGGTGCAGCGGTGTTTTATTTTTAACTTGGTCTACAGGTATCAGATCTGGGCGTTTAAACTGTTGTTTTGGGGCTACTCTTCGCGAGGAACGCGACCGTGAATTTTCTGGATTTTCTTGAGGACTGGACAGAGGTGATATTTAGCCTTTTTTTTGGGGCTGATTTTGGACTGTAGGAAATTGTGCAGTTTTGGGATTAATTGTGCGCATTGTTCTGTGCAGTGGGACACAGTTTTTGGTGGATTGCTGTGTTAGAGGACTGCGGGCAGCGAGAGGTCTCTTTTGGTGTTGTGCGCGCTTTTTGAGGTGGGTGGTTGTTGCTTGCCTCTATATCTGACTTACCCACTAAGTTTATTAGAAAATCCCACTATTGAGCATATTGGTTGAGTATCATGCATGATTGACTGATATACATGTGAGCCTATCATCTGAGATTAATTTTGTGAATATAGCATGTTGGGGATATTATGGGGATAATATTTCTGTTGGAACATGATCATTGGAATAATTTATTAGTGATAATTAACATGCTACATTAGCACCTAGATTTTATGAAAGTGGATTAAATGATTAATTGTTGGGACATAATGACACATCAATGTGCGGGTTTCACTCTGGGGATTTATTATGGATCAGGGATCATATACATGTGTAGTCGACTGATGATTTTTGCCTGATGGTTATATTTATGTGGATATATTAATTATTACACATGTAAAACTGTTATTGGACATTCTCTCTCTTTCACATTGCTTGAGGACTTTTGCATGCTTATTTGGACATCTAGATAGGCCACTATTTTATTGCTACACTATCATATTGGGATTTGACTTAGGAGAAACCATGATTACTTTATTTCTCCTTTTATTTAGACTTTTGAGTCATGTTGCTCGGGTTCGAGCAGAGGTTTGGGATAGTGTAGCCGGGATCTGAGGGTCAGTGACAGGGTGTGCTTGATGTTGGATTATGGGTTATTGCGGCAACCGCGGACAGTAGGCGGTTGACCGGATCCTGATTATTTTACCCAATTGCGGGTTGTGGGTTATTGCGGTGACCGCGGACTTTGGGCGGTTGACCGGATATTTACTATTGCATCAGATTGGGTATCAGTTTTCTCTAGTGTTACGGAATTTGAGTTGGCGTATTTCGTGAATTCGGTTAAGTCTTGAAGATTGAAGGTAAAGGAAGTTGGATCATATAACTCAATCTCAAGAAAGAAGAATTCAAAAGGATCAGGTATGTTTAACTTAATATCTTTGGTGATCCGAATACTTCTTATAGCGTAGAAACACTTGGATGGATTTGTTATTGCATAAATATCAAAAACTGGACATGGGACATGTTCAGGATCCGGATCAGACTGTTCGATCCGGATCCCGAAGGTGATTCGTTCATACACCAGTTCAATCCGGATCGTAGCTTCCCTTGATCCGGATCCCGAACACTGAGTTTACCATTTTATTGAACGATCCGGATCAGGCTTCACAATCCGGATCCCGAACATTGATGTTTGGTGAACTGTATGAACGATCCGGATCAAGCACTTCGATCCGGATCCCGAACCTTCGTTTTACTGGAATCTGTTTTTCTCGCTACTTGCAATTCGGATCGCCGATCTCCGATCCGGATCGTCGTCATGAAAATTTCCAGAAAAAGATAGTTTTTGATCCTTATCTTTTTCCAAGGGTTTCTAACCTATAAATAGACCCTATGATTCTTTTTCTAGGGTTAGTCCAAAAAGTAGCCGTCATCTTTTATACGGCCTAAGATCCACATATAGAGAAGAAAGGAAATCATAGATTCTATCTTATGTTTCTTCATCTATATTGGTTGATTTGATTCTAGGTTTTCATACTCACATTTTGAGTTGAATCAAATCAAGGAATACTTAGATGGTATTTCCGATCTATTTCTAATCTAAGTATTCGGCGGATCATCACCACCCAAAAAAAATACCGATTTACCCCAAATCGGCGCGTGGACTCGCGTGGCCTTGTGGATTCAAGGTGCAACCGCTCTCGTGGATTCGGAGCGAGGTACGTTCGTGGATTCGAAGCGTGCTACTGAGTGAAGACCGTGGATTCGGTCGGACGTCGTGGACTCGACGTTGGACGCCGTGGATTCGGCGTTGGACGCACATCGTGGATTCGAGAAGCGTCGTGGAGCGAGCGGAGAAGATCAACTAGGAGCGTATGGAAAAGGTTGAGTCGTCTGTGAGTACGGTATATCACCTTGTACGTGTTAATTCTAGTGGATTTCACCGTGTTATCGGTCCCGGTGGTTTTTACTCCGGTTTTGGAGTTTTCCACGTAAAAATCTCTGCGTGTTATTTATTTTTCCACATTGGGTTTTTATATCGCAAAGATTTTTGAGTGTTTATGGTTTACACCTATTCACCCCCCTCTAGGTGTTTTTTCTCCTATTTAGATCCTATTATTCATATAACCCAACAAGTGGTATCAGAGCGGGAATAGGGTTGTAAACAATGGTTGAAGGTGGAAACATCAACAGACCCCCGTTCTTCGATGGAACAAATTATGCGTACTGGAAAGTACGGATGAAAGCCTTTTTAATTTCCATCGACGAACGGGTGTGGCAATCAATTGAATTAGGATGGTCTAATCCAACTAAAATTATTGGTGATGTTCGCACCATCAAACCTAGGTCGAAATGGACCAAGGAAGAGATTGATATATCTTCTTACACTGGCAAGTGGAATAAATAGTTTATTTAATGCCTTATCACAAACAGAGTTCTCTCGCGTCTCCGCATGTGAGACTGCGAAAGAAATCTGGGATGTTCTTCAAGTTACGCATGAGGGAACTAACCTTGTGAAGATTCAGAAACTGCAAATGCTTACGAGCAAGTTGACTCTATTTTCATGGCAGAAAATGAATCGTTCACTGACTATTACACACGATTGCAAGACATCGTAAATCTCTGTGCTAACTTGGGAGAGAAGATTCCAGAATATAAAATTGTAAGAAAGATCTTAAGAACTCTTCCTGAAGATTTCGTTCCAAGGTTACAGCCATTGAAACTATTAAACACCCGGACGAAATGCGTGTAGAAGAATTAGTTGGTTCTTTACAAACTTATGAAATGACATTTCCTGCTAATTATTCTTCGGGAAAGGCATCCTCTTCTAAGTCTTCAGGTTATGCTTTGAAAACAACAAAAGAAGAAGACGCGGATTCTCCTCCTCAGGCGATGACGAGAATTATCTATGGAGGACTTTGAGAAGCAGCTCGCTCTCTTGACAAGGAAGTTTCGCCGAATTTCGAAGGGGTAATTCAAGCAAAACTCCATCCTTCGGAAAGTCGGAAAAAAGGCAAGGGTTCTTCAAGTTACAAGTCAAGAAAGCAAGAAGGCTTTTCTAAGGATAAGAAAAGCACAGAAGGACAAGTCCAATGCTTCAAGTGCCGAGGGTACGGCCATATCTCAACGGAATGTCCAACTAAGAATCCGTCTAAGAAGAAGGCGATGCAAGCCGTCACTTGGGATGACACCTCATCGTCAAATGAGTCATCGTTCAAGTGATGAAGAAGACAACGCAACTGCGTTCCACGCGTCCACATCTTCACCCTTCATGTGCTTAATGGCAAGTACATCCGATCGTCATGTCCACTCCACTGTTGAAAAGAATGCAACGGACATGAATCGGATGATTCGGAAGGTGAAGATTTTGCTCTAGCCTACCACAGACTTTTGAGGATTCAAAGAAACTGGCTAAGCAAAACAGGGGTTTGAGAGGGAGATTGCAGGATCTCGAAGAAGAATAAAAAGGTAACTTCTCTCTCGACCGATCTTGAAGTGGAAAGGATAATCTGATAAAGCAAATGTTTCCCTTCAAGAGTCCAATGAGCAATTCGAGAAGAATATATAGATATGGTGACAAAGCGAATTACTTCTTGAAGCTCAACGCGAGGCTCGACAGGAAAAATTGGAAATGACAGAGACCATTCTCCAACTCAAGGATGACTTACAGCGATTTTCATCAGAAGGAGTAAGTTGGATAAGCTCTTGGTCTTGGTCAATCAAACAAGTTCGGCCTCGGATACACTCGAACTGAAGACAATTTTAGTTCGGTTGGGACAGTTTTGTGCCTCAGTCGGTATCTCCTCCTCCGACACCGGAATTCACGACAACAACGACAACACAAGCCTACTTCACCTCTTCGGATCGTCAAGCACTAAGGTATGTTTTCGTTGTAATTTTGCAGGGCACATTGAAAGAAATGCAAGATTGGAGCTCAAAGATCAAATCAATCCACATCTTGCAACTTGCTACCAATGATCACTTCCCCGGAAATCAAAGAAGGACTTTTCAAAAGAAAGAACATTGGTAGTACTTCAAACAAGACGATGACAAAAGAAAAAGATCAATCATACAAGACTCTTCATCAAGGAAAATTCTCAACCATTGCCAACATACTCTAAACTCAAAAGGTTTGGGTATGCAAGGTGAAATCTTTCCTTGTCTTTAATCTTCTACGATTAAATGTTGTGTAGTTTATGTAGACTATTTTTTCTTTCTTTGGGCAACGACACTCAACCATCCTTGGGAGGTAAATGGTATATTTTCTTATGGGTTGATGATTTTCTCTAGGTATTCTTGGGTAGCATTTTTAAAAGAGAAAGCTGATACTTTTGATCTTTTCACGAGATTTGCCTTCGTATTATGATTGAAAAGAATGAAAAGATCATTCGTGTTAGAAGTGATAGAGGTGGAGAATTCATAATTCTAAATTCATTGATTTTTGCACTTCCAACGGCATTAAGCATGAATTCTCCACCTCTATCACTTCAGCAGAATGGTGTTGTT
>CM055061.1:47582632-47669669 GCA_029204045.2 Tillandsia leiboldiana | reverse complement strand
CACTCAAAAATCGTTGCGGAATAAAAAACCCAATGCGGTGAAATGAAACATAAAACTCGCAAGATTTACGTGGAAAACTCCATCACAGGAGTAAAAAAACCACGGGACCGATAACACGGCAGAAATCCACTAGAATTAAAACACGTACAAGGTGATTTTACCCGTACACACTTACGACTCAACCTTTTCCATACGCTCCTAGAGGATCTTCTCCGCTCGCTCCAGACGCTTCTCGAATCCACGATCTGCGCCCAACGCCGAATCCACGGCGTCCCACGTCGAATCCACGACGTCCGACGAATCCACGGTCTTCACCAATAGCACCCTTCGAATCCACGAACGTGCCTCGCTCCGAATCCACGAGAGCGAATGAACCTTGAATCCACAAGGACCACGCGAATCCACGCGCCGATTTTGGGGTAATCGTTGTTTTTTTGGGTGGTGATGATCCGCCGATACTTAGATCAAAGATAGATCGGAAATACCATCTACGTATTCATTAGTTTGATTCAACTCAAGATGTGAGTATGAAAACCTAGAATCAAACTAATCAATATAGATGAAGAAACATAGAGTATTCTCTAATGATTTCCTTTCTTCTCTATATGTGGATCTATAGCCGTATAAGTGATATATGAAAATGACGGCTATGTGGATTGACCCTAGAAAGAAAGACATAGGGTCTATTTATAGGTTAGAAACCCTAGGAAGGAGTAAGAATCAAAAACCCTGCCATTTCTGGAATTTTACGGGACGGCGATCCGGATCGTGATAACTGAGATCCGGATCGTCATAACGAAAAGCCAATTCCAGAAAAACGAAGGTCGGGATCCAGATCATGTAACTACGATCCGGATCGTTCATACAGTCACCAAACATCAACGTTCGGGATCCGATTGCGAAGCAAGATCCGGATCGTTCAAGGTAGATGGTAAACTCAACGTTCGGGATCCGGATCAGAGACTACGATCCGGATTGCGACGATGTATGAACGAACCACCTTCGGGATCCGGATCGAACAGCCTGATCCGGATCCTGAACATGTCCCAAGTCCAGGTTTTTGATTTTTATGCAATGAAAGATTCTTCCAAGTGTTTCTACACTACAAGAAGTATTCGGATCACACAAAATCTTTAGTTAAACATACCTGATCCTTTTGAATTCTTCTTTCTTGAGATTGAGTTAAACGATCCAAACTTTCTTCACCTTCAATCTTCAAGACTTGAGACTTTCACGAAACTACGCCAACTCAAATTCCGTAACAATCTCCCCCTTTGGCGGTTTCGTGACAAAACACAGATCCACTAAAGAAATTCAAAAGATATTTTTGTTGCTATCACCATACAACAAAATTTACAATGGAGATCCAAAATACAATACATGAGTTAAACTCCTAAAACAGACTCTAGACTTAGACATCTGTACTCTCTGCAAAAAGAAATCATTCTTGACAAAAGAAATCGTTAGATACCTCAAGAATTTTGTATTATTCAAAAACCACAAACAGAGATGAAGTTTAAACTCATTTATACTTACCATGACATTTATATTCAGATATGTAAACTGATCATAGTTAAAAAACACCAACATATCTTCTTTGCACGTAAAAACCAAATGTCATGAACATGTTTGTGACAAACTAATATATATATAGATATGTAATTGATCAGAGTTAAGAACCAACATATCTTTTATGCAATCAAAAACCAAGTGTCACAAACTTGTTAGTGAACATCAACTTGTTAGTTATATTACATGCCCAAATAGTTAGCAAATAGTTAGTCGAGACATGCAACAAATCACAAGATAAAAACCAAAAGTTGAAGTTGAGATCATACTTACCTTGATGTATACAAAATCTTCATCATCAAGATTTTCACAATCATTGTTCATTGTTCAAATCATTATCCTAAACTCTCTCATTGTTCTAAACTCTCTCCCCCTTTTTGTCACAAATAAAGCCAAAAATTACAGAAGTGGAGAGAATGGTTAACAGTTTAAGTTCGAGAACTAAAACTCAAATTAAAACTTAAAAACCTGCACAACAGTAGGATTTAAACATGTGCATAATAAACAGAAATTAGAAGGATACGGATCATTCAGACTCGTCTGAACTGATACAGCCGAGGATTTGGAAAATCTTCTTTATTCGCTTGTTCATTGCTGATTGATTTTTATTTACTTTCTTTATTTCTTCCTTTACCTCAATCAGTTCATTTGATATACGTTCTTGCTCGTTGGAGAGCCTTTGCTGTTCTTTATAGATTGAGGTAACAGAAGCATCATCATCAGACGTTGATTGTGGTGCTTCTTGTGCCGGAGGTGCTGGTTGAGTTGGAGGAGCTGCTGCCGGTGCAGAGGTTGTTGCTTGTTGTCGTTGTTCTCGTTGCCGGTGAAGAGGTATGAAAGGTTCATCTGGCTTCGTCGAAAGAGACTTTACAATTGTCGTGTCATTGATCGTTCCTAGACTGTGCAGATAGGAACTCGCATTTGTGTCAGCTTTAAATTTGCGAAGAATGCGCATGATGATCATTGGAAAAGGTAGTCTCTCTGACGGATGAGCTTGCTCCACATATCGTGCCATCCTTGACCAGATGATGTAGGGAATGTTTAAGTTAGCTCCCATTGCTGCTGCGGGGTTTCCAAGTAGATAAAGGAATATCATTCTTTCCCCACCGAAGAACCTTTGTGTTCATGTTTGGAATAATATTGTAACAAACAATAAGATTTAAGATGCGGTACTCAGGTCGTAGTTCTTTCGAGAAAACGGAGTTTCCTGTCGACCGAGTATCTGGAACACAGATTCCATCAACTACCACTCTCCAGGAGAAGGTGTTGAAGTTTGATTCTTCAGGTAATGAGTGCCATCGGCTCGGGCGTCCATCCCTAGTACTTCACCAATTAACTGAGGCGTTACTTTGATTCTGACATTCTTGACTAATGTTTGAAAATCCCGACGCCCGCTTTCCTGATCAACTAGATAGCAGGCATTCTGATAGAACATCCTCACTGAGTGAAGACAATACCCAGTGGTCTCCGGGATAATCGCAATGGGAGCAAGACCTCTCTGGTCAAACAAAGTCCTGAACGTCTGAGAACGTTGCGTTAAGGCTTTTACATCAACATGCCTTTCTCCAATGCATTCTCTGTTTTCAAAATCCTTTATTCTAGCCGAGCTGACAAAGTCTTGTGCAGGTGCTTGGTCAGCAGCTGGTTGCTCAATGGTGATTCCTCGAGCACTTCCTCTCTTGCGAGCAACACTTTTTCTTCTTGTCTTCCCAGAAGTTTCTTCCATTGGAGCTTTCCCTTTTTCAGCAGCAGTAGGCGGAGCCTTCGATGTTTCTGCAGGTGCTTTTCCCTTTGAAGCAGTCGGAACAGTCGTTGCTTCAACTTGCAGTTCATCCCAATCAATTGATTCCGTTTCAGATTCTGTATCGGAATCATCTTTAGCCTTCTTCGCTTTCTTAGCCTTCTTAGCCCTCTTGGGCTTGACGGTGTCTCTCGTATGAACCATAGCCGCAAGTAGAAAAACAATCCAAGTGATCACCATTGCTAATGGTTTCTTGAGAAAAGGAATCCTGAGTAGACCAATTGGAACTGAAGAACTTGAGTTTGAAAGCTTCCAGGAAGGATGAAATCTAGAGAGAGAGGCTCTGGAAACTTCGGAACAAAAGATTGGAGTAAAGAAATCAAAAACCCCTTTCGTTCCTTATAAAACCTAGCCGCGATCCGGATCAGTTCATAACTGCGATCCGGATCGGCTACCCGCAGTGAGAAAACTGCGTTCGGGATCCGGATCGGCAGGTCCAATCCGGATCGTCAGCCCGCAGGAGAAAACCTGCGTTCGGGATCCGGATCACCTTGCCCGATCCGGATCGGCCCCAACTTTTTCTTTAGAAAAATTTCAGAGAAATTCAAGAAAAACCAGAAAAAGATTGTAAGCACAAAGGTGTATCAACTTTAAACAAAAAGCATCGTTTCACACAACAAGAATTAGATTATGCCAATCTATCAGTAATATCCAAAAATGAAACGAAAATTTACAAGAATTAAATCCCTTAAAGTTGAACACCTTCAATCACATCTAACTTGATCTTATGAGTAATGCCTTTATCAAATCATCAATTCAGTAAAGAAAATGAAATACAAAGATCAATAGATGTTTGAAATCCCAAATATGGTAGATAATATTTCTAGACAATCTGTTGAAGAGAGTGGCTCTTTGAGCATCTTTCATTAAAATCCCACCTTATACCAACCTTGAAATTTGACAGAGTCAAGTATTTCAACATGCATTTTACTTAATCAAAAATTTGAACAACCATGCTTGGTATACATGTGGTAGCTGCACACAATACTCGGACGACCGAGGTGGTAGCTCTTTCCTCCATGTGGTGGTAGTTTTCACACTCCTCATTGGGATGTAACTCTTTCCACATCTTTTGAGCATTTTACATTATCTTTGACTCCCCCTCAATTGGCTATCAATTATTTAAGATATAAAGTATTCAACCAAAAATTGATCTCGATTTCATACTCGACTAAACAGTCAAATAAGATAATGACTATACCAAGAGATCATTGAGAGAGAAATTGACTTTGATCACTTTAGAAGATGATTTAATTAACATAAACGATCATTGCAACAAAGAAATATTATGATGGCAAAAGCATAATAAATTTCTAAATGTGTGAACAGATGCAATTAAGTCAATTAAGATCTATGCTCAATTACTATCCTATGTATAAACATAGATATTGAATAGAACAAAACAAATACAAAACCTATTTTAAGCAAAGGTTTCAAAAAGAAGTTTATTTCAAAGAAAGCATACCAATTGCTTTTCGCAAATGAATAAAACGTTTTTGATCCAAAGGTTTTGTTAAAAAGTCAGCTAATTGATCTTCAGTTGAAACATATGAAAGTTGAAGAGTATTTGATTCAACTAGCTCTCTAAGAAAATGATATCTAAGTTCAATATGTTTTGTTCTAGAGTGCAACACAGGGTTTTTAGAAATGTTAATTGCACTTGTGTTGTCACAAAGAATTGTTACCGAAGATGCTGAAATGCGGAAGTCACTCAATACGCTTTTCATCCAAATGAGTTGAGTTGAGCAACTTCCAGCTGAAATGTATTCCGCTTCGGCAGTCGAGAGTGCTATGCAATTCTGCTTTTTACTGTGCCATGCAACAAGGCAATGGCCAAGATAGAAGCATGCACCACTCGTGCTTTTCCGATCATCCACTAATCCTGCCCAATCGGCATCTGAGTATCCAACAATGTCCAGACTTGTTCCCATAGGATACCAAATTCCGAAATTAATTGATCCTTTGATGTACCGGATGATCCGTTTCACCGCTTTCAGGTGAACCTCCTTTGGTGCTGATTGATATCTCGCGCAAATCCCAACACTAAAGGATATATCCGGGCGACTAGCCGTGAGGTAAAGTAGACTTCCAATCATACTTCTATACAGTTTCTCGTCTACATTCTCACTATGTGATTCACTTCCAAGTCCCTTGTGGCTAGTTCCCATTGGAGTTGGAAAATCTTTACAATTTTCTAGATCAAACTTTTTGACCAACTCCAGTGCATACTTGGATTGACTCAAGTGAATACCTTCATCATTTTGTTAATTTGCAATCCAAGAAAATAAGACAGTTCGCCCATCATGGACATCTCAAATTCGCTTTCCATGGTCTCCGCGAATTTAGAAGCATCATTATCTTTTGTTGCACCAAATACAATGTCATCGACATAGATTTGTGCTACAATGAAATTATTTTGATAATGCTTCACAAAGAGAGTCCTGTCAGCTCCCCCTCGAGTATAGCCCTTCTCCAAAAGGTGCTTTGTTAACCTTTCGTACCATGCTCGCGGTGCTTGTTTCAGACCGTAAAGAGCCTTTTTCAACGAAAAACATGGTTAGGTTGTTTATGATCTACAAAACCTTTCGGTTGAGCTACATAAACTTCCTCATTTAAAAACCCATTTAGAAATGCGCTCTTGACGTCCATTTGAAATAATTTGATTTTAAAATGACAAGCAATAGCAAACAATATACGAATGGACTCGAGTCTAGCTACAGGGGCGAAAGTTTCGTCAAAGTCTATACCTTCTACTTGAGAGTAGCCTTGAGCAACTAGTCGTGCCTTGTTCCTGATGATAGTACCATCTTCATCTTTCTTGTTCTTGAAGATCCATTTGGTACCTATCACATTATGTTGCTTTGGAGGCTTCGTTAATTCCCAGACTTTGTTTCGCTCAAATTGATGGAGCTCTTCCTGCATTGCTTTAATCCAGTAGTCATCCTGAAGAGCTTCATCTATTGTCTTTGGTTCGATCAAAGATACGTAGCAAGCAAATCCGCAAACCAACTGCCTTCGAGTTCTAACTCCTTCTTGTGGATCTCCAATGATGTTCGATTCCGGATGATCCTTGGAGATTCGTAGCGTTTGTTGAAACGGAGTACTCGGAGGTACACGAGATGATTCCTGCACATCAGATAAACTAGAAGAACCATTAGATGCATCATTAATATTGGAAGTATTATTATGAGAAGATGCACTAGCAGGAGAATCATCATCTAGAGAGATATCGAGGGTAGATTTTTCAGATTCAAAATGAGAAACTTCATCTACTTTAACATTTATAGATTCTACGATCGTCTTAGATTCAATGTTAAATACTCGATATGCTCTGCTATTCGTAGAATAACCCAAAAAGATCCCTTCATCACTTCGAGAGTCGAACTTTCCAAGATTTTCACGGTCACGTAAGATGTAACATCGACTCCCGAAGATACGAAAGTACTTGATATCCGGTTTTCTACTAAACCACAGCTCATATGGTGTATTCAAGGTTCCTGGGCGCAAATACACTCTGTTAATGACATAGACAGCGGTGTTCACAGCTTCAGCCCAAAAATGTAGCGGTAATTTCCGGCTATGAAGCATCACACGCGCCATCTCTTGAACAACCCTGTTTTTGCGCTCAACAACACCATTCTGCTGAGGTGTATAGGGTGCCGAGAATTCATGTTTAATGCCATTTGAAGTACAAAAGTCAATGAATTTTGAATTTATGAATTCTCCACCCCTATCACTTCTAACACGAATGATCTTTTCATTCTTTTCAATCATAATACGATGGCAAATCTCATGAAAAGAGTCAAACGTATCAGCTTTCTCTCTCAAAAATGCTACCCAAGAAAACCGAGAGAAAACATCAACCAATAAGAAAGAAAAAAAAATATACAATTTACCTTGCAAGGATGGTTGACGAGTTGGCCAAAAGAAAAGGAAGAAAAGAAAATAGTCTACACAAACTATACAAGATTTAATCGTAGAACGATTAAGGACAAGGAGGGGTTTCACCTTTGCATACCCAAACCTTTTGAGTTTTGGAGTATGTTGGTAAAGGTTGAGAGATTCTCCTTGAAGACGACGTCTTGTATGATTGATCTTTTTCTTTTGTCATCGTCTTGTTTGAGGTGCTACCAATGTTCTTTCCTTTTGAAAAATCCTTCCTTGAATTCCGGGAAGTGAGCTTATTGGTAGCAATTGCAAGATGTGGTTGATTTGTTCTTTGAGCTCCAATCTCGCAATTTCTTTCGATGTGCCCTGCAAAATTACAACGAAAACATACCTTTGAGCTTGACGATTCCGAAGAGGATGAGGTAGGTTTGTTGTCGTTGTTTGTCTTGAATTCCGATGTCGGAGGAGGAGATACCGACTGAGGCACAAAGACTGTCCCACTCGAACTTGGACTGTTTCCAGTTTGAGTGTACCCGAGGCCGAACCGATTTGTTTGACCAAGACCAAGGAGTTTATCCAACTTACTCCTTCCTAAAGAGAATTGCTGTAAGTCATCCTTGAGTTGGAGAATGGTCTCTGTCATTTCCCGTCTTTCCTGTCGGCCCTCGCCATAGAGCTTCAAGAAGTAGTTTGCTTTGTTCACCATATCTATATAGTTCTTCTCGAGCTGCTCATTGGACTCTTGAAGGGAAACATTTGCTTTTATCAAACTATCCCTTTCCACTTCAAGATCGGTCGAGAGAGAAGTTACCTTTTTTACTTCTTCTTCGAGATCCTGCAATCTCCCTCTCAACCCCTTGTTTTGCTTAGCCGGTTTCTTTAAATCCTGTAAAGATCTGTGATAGGCTAGAGCAAACTCTTCACCTTCCGAATCATCCGATTCATTGTCCATTGCATTCTTTTCAACAGTGGAGTTGGACAATGATTCAGACGTACTTGCCATAAAGCACATGAATGGTGAAGATGTGGACGCGTGGAATGCCGTGGAGCTCTTTTCTTCATCACTTGAAGACGACTCATTTGACGTTGAGTTGTCATCCCAAGTGACGACTTGCATCGCCTTCTTCTTTGCCGGATACTTGTTAGGACACTCCGTTGCAATGTGGCCGTAGCCTCGACATTTGAAGCATTGCAGTTGTCCTTCTGAACTTTTCTTATCCTTTGAGAAGTTCTCCTGCTTTCTTGACTTGTGACTTGGAGTACCCTTGCCTTTGTTCCACTTTCTGAAGGATGGAGATTTGCTTGAATTACCCCTTCGAAAGTTGCGGCGAAAATTCCTTGTCAAGAGAGCGAGCTGCTTCTCAAATTCCTCCATAGAAAGGTTCTCGTCATCGTCCGAGGAGGATGTATCCGCGTCTTCTTCCTTAGTTGTTTTCAACGCATAACCTGAAGACTTAGAAGTGGATGCTTTTTCCAGAAGAATTGTTAGTATTAAAAGTCATTTCATAAGTTTGTAATGAACCAACTAATTCTTCTACACGTATTTCGTCCGGGTGTTTAATAGTTTCAATGGCAGTAACCTTTGGGCGAAATCGTTCAGGAAGAGTTCTTAAGATTTTTCTTACAATCTTAAATTCTGGAATCTTCTCTCCCAGATTAGCACATGAGTTTACGATGTCTTGCAATCGTGTATAGTAGTCCGTGAAAGATTCATTTTCTGCCATCAAAATAGAGTCAAACTTGCTCGTAAGCATCTGCAGTTTCTGAGTCTTCACGAGGTTAGTTCCCTCATGTGTAACCTGGAGAACATCCCAGATTTCTTTCGCAGTCTCACATGCCGAGACGCGAGAGAATTCAGTTTGAGATAAGGCATTAAAAATAGCATTAATTCCCTTGCCATTGTAAGAAGATAACTCAAACTCTTCCTTGGTCCATTTCGACCTAGGTTTAAAGGTGTGAACATCAGAGATAAGTTCAGTTGGATTAGTCCATCCTGATTCAATTGAATGCCACACCCTTTCGTCGATGGAAGATAAAAAGGCTTTCATCCGTACTTTCCAGTACGCATAATTTGTTCCATCAAAGAAAGGGGGTCGATTGATGTTTCCACCTTCAACCATTGTTCACAACCCTATTCCCGCTCTGATACCACTTGTTGGGTCGTATATAATACGGATCTAAATAGGGGAAGAAACACCTAGAGGGGGGTGAATAGGTGTAAACGTATAAACACTCAAAAATCGTTGCGATAAAAAACCCAATGCGGAAATGAAAATAACTCACAAGATTTTTACGTGGAAAACTCCATCACAGGAGTAAAAAACCACGGGACCGATAACACGGCAGAAATCCACTAGAATTAAAACACGTACAAGGTGATTTACCGTACACACTTACGACTCAACCTTTTCCATACGCTCCTAGAGGATCTTCTCCGCTCGCTCCAGACGCTTCTCGAATCCACGATCTGCGCCCAACGCCGAATCCACGGCGTCCAACGTCGAAACCACGACGTCCGACCGAATCCACGGTCTTCACCCAATAGCACCCTTCGAATCCACGAACGTGCCTCGCTCCGAATCCACGAGAGCGAATGAACCTTGAATCCACAAGGACACGCGAATCCACGCACCGATTTTGGGGTAATCGTTGTTTTTTGGGTGGTGATGATCCGCCGAATACTTAGATCAAAGATAGATCGGAAATACCATCTAAGTATTCATTAGTTTGATTCAACTCAAGATGTGAGTATGAAAACCTAGAATCAAACTAATCAATATAGATGAAGAAACATAGAGTATTCTCTAATGATTTCCTTTCTTCTCTATATGTGGATCTATAGCCGTATAAGATGATATATGAAAATGACGGCTATGTGGATTGACCCTAGAAAGAAAGACATAGGGTCTATTTATAGGTTAGAAACCCTAGGAAGGAGATAAGAATCAAAAACCTGCCATTTCTGGAATTTTACGGACGGCGATCCGGATCGTGATAACTGAGATCCGGATCGTCATAACGAAACAGCCAATTCCAGAAAAACGAAGGTTCGGGATCCGGATCATGTAACTACGATCCGGATCGTTCATACAGTTCACCAAACATCAACGTTCGGGATCCGGATTGCGAAGCAAGATCCGGATCGTTCAAGGTAGATGGTAAACTCAACGTTCGGGATCCGGATCAAGAGACTACGATCCGGATTGCGACGATGTATGAACGAACCACCTTCGGGATCCGGATCGAACAGCCTGATCCGGATCCTGAACATGTCCCAAGTCCAGTTTTTGATTTTTATGCAATGAAAGATTCTTCCAAGTGTTTCTACACTACAAGAAGTATTCGGATCACACAAAATCTTTAGTTAAACATACCTGATCCTTTTGAATTCTTCTTTCTTGAGATTGAGTTAAACGATCCAACTTTCTTCACCTTCAATCTTCAAGACTTGAGACTTTCACGAAACTACGCCAACTCAAATTCCGTAACACTTGGTCGATCCACTTGGCCGCATTGCAAGCTCAGAAAGCCCCTACCCGGTCCTGAACACTATCTGGACACAACCCTCGACTGTAAGGTTCCACGAGCGATCAATCTCACAAAGGCATCTGCTGCAACACGACCCCAAATCTGTCAGTGCTCTAACATCCTCTATAAACACCCTCCTCCTGACCAGGTCCACGGAGGGTCATTGTCCTCTCTCGATAATTCCTGATAGCATGACGTTGGGGTGACCAATCCTTATCCATTCTCATATCAACATCTCGGAGCTAATGAAGGATTAACAACTCGATGATCAAATCCAAGGTCCTAACAGCACTGGGCCGGACTGGCAACACTCATCCATGTGCTAAACGTGATCTGGAACCTGATCCTCACGCGCATAAGCCAACAGTCTCCTCTCTGGCCCACGCGAAGCTACCCCTGCTCTACCGAACATGCACATGCGGTGTCGGCATCAACAAGCTCTAACTTCCTCGGCATGACGGCTCCATCAGTCTGTCGGTACATTGAATAAACCTCTTTATCCAAAAAGGGGTAGAGGGGTGCTGTCGCAAACGGCAATTCCAAAAGCACCATTCAGGAATACTCTGCCTAAAAATGTCCTGACACTGCTGCTGGTGCCTCGTCTGTCGAGAACCTCCTGGACTTTGTCTCCTCTGAGACCCATGATCCCGAGACTGGAATCATGGCAACCTCGATCCCCACAACTATCCCAAAATTCAACGATGCTAGACGTCTCTCACTGAAGCTGTTCCCTTGCTCTTCGTCCCTCCTGGAAATGATCACTGATCCTCGGTCAATCCACTGAGCAAGCACAATCGCTGCATCAAAGGTCGGCGCCCGCCGAGTATGCCTTGAATCATAGATGTCTCGATGCAGTCTGCTCTCAAACATAAACAATTTTCTGGGCCTCATCTTGTGCGGCAAGGGGTACTCTGCTCAACAATCGCAGAAACTCGCTCCCGGTCATCCTATGCGCTCCCGGTGGTCCAGCAGGACGAACTCGACGCCACCAACTCTCGGCGTCCCAAGGCTCCAACCTCGGTCCCAAAATCTACAGGGGAAGGAACTGGGTGAAGTAAAAAACCCTGTCAGCAACCTCTCGCTACTTCTGCACCATCAGTGGTGCGATTAGGGTCAAAATCGACAATGTCGCGACCGGAAGTACAACTGGCGATACCCCGGAAGATGCTCTCAGCTCAAACATGCGCATCACGCGCTCCATGTTCTTTTCCTGGCGCCGCATCGCCTCAAACATCTGGGCTACTTGGGCCCGTAACTCTCAGACCTCACTCTGCTCTATCTATTCAGCCTCCCGCCGATCGGGCTCCTCATCCAAGACCAGCACACCCTCGCCGTCGTACGGCGTCTCGGAAGCATCGAAGCCACTGCAACATAACAAACATTAGGACCAAAACTCTCTCGACCCAATCAAGCGAAAGTCTAAACATGTTAACCTTTCTAAAGTATTATGTTGTCTGCAGCCAACATAATCATCTTTAGAGAAATAACATGTAAGGTCACTCACCCCAATCCCCTGGGGGAGGTACAACTCAATCAGGACTCTCGCTAAAGTCACGTCTCTCACGACAGTCATCCTACTGTCCAACCAATAGCCTAGGGTCTCTAAGTCCTCAACGACCTATATTCCTAGGCTCTGATACCACTCTAATCTGTCACGCCCCGGGGTCGAAACTGCGACCCGGGCTCGCCAACAGATCCGCCGTCTGTGCAGAAACTGCCGCACAGACGAAGCGTCTATCCTGCAAAAGATCTATAGCTAACATGTATCAGAGCTGAAAAAGAACTAATAGCTATAGAAATCAACTGAACATCTGGATAAAAGAAAATCCTCAATACAAAGTCTGATAAGCTATGAAAAAGGAATACAATCCTCACAAGTCTCTCAGAATGTCCAGTACAAAAGTGGAGTCATAAAATAAAAACGGGTACATCTACCTCTGACTCTCAATGCTGGTAAGGAACTAATCGGCCACGTCCTCACCTCGATCTGTTGTCTCCGCGCGAACCAAGCCGGAACAGCTACCTCAACCTGTCACCGCAGCGGGTGTGAGATCTACTGCAGAAGGCAGATCTCAGTGGGTACCGTCCCAATATCCACGGTATGCCCACTAAGTCTACTGGAGACAAAACAGATAGATATGCAGATAGATAGATAGATAGATAGATAAGCTGAAGGAAAACTACAGCTAATATGTCTCAAACATAATGCTCAAAAGGAAAGTCTATCATAAACATGCTATGCATACTCTCGCTACTGCTACAATGCCTCAGTATCAATGCTCTCAGGAAAACCATCTAAGAACATAATATGTAACTACCCGCTCATAACACCCAATCTCAAAGACTGCCCAAAACTGGCTCAGTCCAGCCTGCGCCTGTCGTCTAGGAACGCACCTGCCCACTACCACGCATCCACAAGAGGACGGGATTTACGTGGGGCGTCCTAAACCGACTATCTCAATCTCACACAAAGTGACCCCATGGTAGCTCGGCCAGGGGTATCAAGCGACCACTAGTAAATCAACTAGGCGCATAACCACATCGTAGCCTCGTCAGGCTCGGTATCATCATCGCACCCGGGGCGTAGCTCGAGGGGTGCGACCCCACCGAACTCAAGTATCACATCTGTCTCACTATCACAAATATGCGGCACATGCAGGCTATAATCCTCGATCAAACAGATCAGTATCTCAAAGCTCGAAAACACAACTCAGTCGGAAAAGAACCTCGACTCAAACATGAATAGCCCAAACACTCTCACAGCTATGTCGGAGAACCCTCAACGACTCAATCTGATAATGCATGACCATGGCTGAGCCGGGAAACCCCCGCGACTCGATCTGCCAGAACCCCAAATATCCTCAAAACTAAGTGGGAGAACTACCTCCACCACTAAATCATAAACACAACCCATGATCTAGAATAAACCCATCATCCCAACCAGGAAGAAGAACCCTCATGACACTAGAACTCGACAGACGATGCTCTAAAAATACACTCGGCCCTCTGGCGCGAGTACACAATCAACTCGAACAATCTGGACCATTCATAATGTTCTCAACAATTAAAAACCCTTTTAAAATGGAGTTTTACTTAAAACGGGGTACTAAAAATATATGAAGGTCCAGATGCAGCCTGAATCTCAAATGAACATGCAGTCTAGTGTCAAATAACCTCTAGATCATACTAAACAGGTCTGGGGCTCAAGAATGTCATTCTACTATTTCTAAGCAACTATCAGATTTATCAATATAATAAATAAGCTAAACATGATCAATATGCTTAAAGAAGAATTAAAGGGCATTCCATAAATTTCGAAGAAATTCCAACCCACCTGGAATGCTTTCCGCAGGCAATCGCAGAAGTCGGTGAAGCGCCGAAACCTCGATCTGACGAAACTTCGAAAAACGCACCACGCGCGCTCGCACACTGCCGCGAACCACGAAAATCCCCCGGAAATTCGGGGACATTCCCACAATACACTCCCACAGCATTCACAAGTCCATCTGCTGCCACTAGGTGCTCATAATAAAACACATTTACTTAAATCCACCCACATATTTAAGTTACATAAAACCTTCCAAAAGCATACATTAATTCCTTCACTAATTCATTCACAAAAACCAACCCAAATTAAATACATGCATCCACACTTAATATTCTGTAAGCTCCAATACATTCACAACACACTTCCATAACTTTCTCAAGTCCATCAGCACACTTTAAAACATAAAATTCACCCAACCACAATTACACACACCACTACACTCTCAAGTTCCATCTCACCCGTGCACACCACCCACACCCAGCACCAACAGCACAAACACAATCCCTTAATTCCACTTTACACTACCAATTCGCATAAATTTAAATCCAGCATAATACTTTACACACAATTTACAAGCTCCAAGTATCCACATAAAATCCCTCAGTAATCCAAAACTCCTCAGCACTCACCATGAGTCCACACCACATTCACACTCCACTCAAACATCCTAATTACACTTACAAAAATCCTCAACACACACACACTTAGCATATACACTCCCTGCCAAGCTCTAGCACCCACAAGACCACAGCTCCCCTGAAAAACACCCCTCAGCAATAAGCACCCCTAGATGGTGTTTCCGCTGCGCCGCCCACCGCCGGCACCACCAGCTTGCGCGGCACCAAGTTCACGCCCGCAAGGCAGCTGCTGTACCAACCAGAAAAAGATACAAAAACCATCAGTGAAGGCTAACCATAAAATTACATACATGCACGGGGCAAAACCAGCCCCGCCGCTCGCCGGCCGCTCGCTGGCAGCAGCCGAATGCGCCGCCGCTGCTGGCCGCGCGCGCCCGCGAGCTGCCGCCAGCCGCCGCTCGAGCGGCGCTGCCGCCGCTGCTGCGCGGCCCATGCCGCGCGCGCTCACAGCGCGCGGCCCATGCCGCGCGCGCTAACAGTGCGCGGCCAAGCTGCGCGGCCCATGCCGCGCGCGCTCACAGCGCGCGGCCCATGCCGCGCGCGCGCTCACAGCGCGCGGCCAAGCAGCGCGGCACTGCCCCTGTGCAGGGCCCGCAGCGCGCGGCCCATGCCGCGCGCTCATGCTGCGCGGCGCTGCCTCTGTGCAGTGCCCGCAGCGGGCGCTCAAGCTGCGCAGCCGCCAGCTGCCCTGCGCTTGTTGCGCGCGGCGCCCATGCGCGCCCGCGCAGCCAGCGCAGCGTCAGCCGCGCGCGCGGCGCCCAATCGCACCCGCACGGCACCCAGCTGCTGCGGCCAAGCCACCATGGACGAAAAGTCCCAGCAGCACAAACCACCCTCACAGACCAACAAAACCCCAAAAATCACCATTAAAGACTAAAACCAAGCTTCAAAAAAGAAACGGCACAAACCTCTCACGTAAATCCGCCGCGCGCGCGCCGCTCGTCGCGCTCACCGCTCGGCTTCCGACCATACGTCCACCAACACATCTCCCCTACAAGCCTCTCACTTCCAATTTTTTCCACTTCTCTTTTCTTCTTCTTCTTCCCTTTTCCTTCATCCAAGCATTCCTCTGTTCCAAGCTAATTCCTCTGTTTTGCTTTTGAAGAGGATGATGACGAGGCAACCACTAATTAAGGGGGGGAGAGGGTTGGCTTAATAAAGGTGAGAGGGGGGGGGTGGTTGGACACAATAAATGCCCCACTCAAAAAAATATCTCAACCAATTAACTTAAGCTTCTCTCTTCTCTCTAATTTTTCTTTTCCCATATTGAATAAATAAATAAATTAATTAATTCATTTTAGCCAACTTCAAGTCACTTTTTGCCTTCGGAGTCTCCGCACCGGCCCGAAACCTCCCGAACCCCGCTGTAAACATAAAACACACATATTCCAAGTATTTCCAAATTTTTCTGCACTCCATTGTGAAGTCGAGGCTTCCCCGAAGCCCGTCCTCTATCGGCGCACATAGCCCGGAAAACCCCGAATCAAGCTGGGGCTTCCGCGTAGATCCGAATCAACCCGAACTCATCTGTAAACATGCTTTGGACTCGTCCAAAGTAACTCCTCCACATCACGCCATCATGCGAGGTCGGTGCACTATTCGAAATCCCGGTACTCTATAACACCCGCGCGCCACATTGGCGCGCGCCCCCACGCGGGCTTGCTGCGACCCGCTGCAGCCAGTGGGGTGCTGCCACGTGGCGCCCCACCGGCCGCGCGTGCATATTTTTATCGGTTTTCGTCTCGTTTTCTATCCGTTTCTCATCCGTTTCCGTCCAAATTTGACAGACAGGCTCCTCTCAACTTAATCTATCATAGAAAATTTTAAATTTTCAATTTGGGACATTCCTGGGTCACCAAAAGTCTCGCTGTATCGAGAATCGTTGGCGGACCCCGTTCTCACAATCCGGGAATCCGATCAACGCGAAATTTTTACTGTGACCTTAAAACATAATTACGGAGCTCCCGTAATTTTTTTGGAATTTTCCAACACTGTTGGCGGAGCCCGTTCTCACTATCCTGCTTCCGATCAACGCGAAACTTTTACCATGGCCTTAAAAGAATATTTCGGAGCTCCCAGAATTTTCTCGGAATTTTCTGACACTGTGAATTTTTCACTAAAAATTTGGGTCCGCTTCCTCAAATAAAATTCTAGATCTCTCCATTTTAACCCGATTTCGGCCCAATTCGCTTCCACATCATCCTTACTTTTCTAACTTTCATAAAAATAGTATTTCATACCATTTTTATTTACATTTATTTATGTGCCGAAATTCCGGTTCACTACAGTCACCCAGGGGGTGTGAGATACACTGAACATGTATCCCAGTGGGCACGACGAGCCGAGAAATAGCTAATCGTACCTACTGGATACAATAATCTGCGGATAGTAATAGATCAATAGGTAGAGCTGAATAATCAATAAGTCACGATATAACTGAGCAGATATGGTTACAGAAATATCAGAATCAATAATGGTGATAATCAAATATAACTGAGCAGATATGGGTACAGAAATAAATAGTAAAACATGTCAGAATATGGAAATATAAGCTATGCATCAACAAAGGAACAATAAGTACCCAACCGATGCCACTGTTGGTCACGGGAACCTCAGGCGAAGATATCTATGCCGAGCCAACCACAATCATACTGGATTCCACCTAGCCGAGCTGAACAGCAACCCCGTACCATTGATATAGCCAAGAGGATCCTCGTACCAAACGGTACAGCCGAGAGTTTCCTCATATCGGTACAGCCGAGGGGCTTCCCCGTACCCAGTGATACAGCCAGAGGGGATAGCTCACGGGTCAACCAGACCCTTTACCGGTAAAGAACGCAATGTGGGGGATCAATCCCACAGCGTACGCGAACGAACAGCAGGTGCACAATGATCATAATGCTAATGCTCAAGCTCACGGTCCACAGACCGGGTAATCAGCAAAATGCCGGAAATCCCCACAGGGATGCAAATGTCTGTATATCATCATAGGTTTATCATGCATATCTGGAATTTAAAAGCAAGTATCTCTGGATATAGATGTAGTATAACAATGACGGATATGAAAGCAATCAACAGGCATGATCAGACCATGAAAATCTACTGTACCGATGAGCAGATGAACAAGAACAGTCCAAATAATATCTATCATCTAGGAACATGAAACATATAGGCATAATCATCAAGGCCAAATCAAGAACAGGTGTCCGACTGGACTAAAGTAAATAGAAGGCCGAAAAGATAAAGCCCGGACCGAAGATAACCCACCTGAATGTAGGCCGATCTTTCGACTCCAAAGGAAAGCTTGAAAACTATGCCAACCTGAATCAAGAATGCTGATCAGGGAAACTCAAACACACTAACCCCAACTTAAACCCAGATCAAACTCGAAACCTCGAACTATTTAACCATCAGTGTTTGACAACAACACTTAGACCATATTTGCATTTAGACCCCTAGGGTTTCAAAAAATCGCACTTTCAGCGCCTTTTGAGTACTGTTTACGCCCGTTCTCTTAATTGGAAATTTATTTTTACAAACCGTCACTTCCAGTAGGTGACATTCGACTTGCTTAACACCGTGTTCACCCATTTGCGACAGCACGGAACCCGAGAAAAACTTTGGGCCATAAATTACTTCTCTAACCTAGCCTTAATGCATTTTTGTTTCTCCGGCTCATCAAAACCAATTTCTTACGCGAGCATCGCGTCCGGTGACCCCAAATTAGCCAGAAGCTCACTGTCGCTGCTTCGCAAACAGCCCAGAACCAACCTTGGGCCATAACATTTATTCTAGAGCATGACAACCCTATAACTTATCTTTTACTGTGCCAAATCCAATTCTGTTTGAAACATAAGCTCAAAATACCTCAAGAATCACAGGGCTTGCCCTAATGCAGCCCAGAAACTACTGGTTCAACCAGAACCAACACCAAGCTCTCAAGCAACATTCACAATGCTTAAAACTTTAATCCTCACATATCAACTTTGATCTGAAGTGAGCATCAAGCTCAGGGGACTATTTGAAACAACTTTCATATTTTGCTCACAGTCTAATTCCATATTTTTCTTCATTGTGGCATTTCGACAAACACTTGGCGTGCACTATTGACACAACACACACAACACCCATGCCCGCGTTGGTTCTCTGCAACCACTACATCAAAAGCCTTCAAACTTGAAAGGAAATGCATCCATGAGTTTAATCTACTTCTCCTACAAGCCTGGGCCAATTCCCCAGCCTCAGATAGCCACAGCTTGAAGAAGAAGATGAAGCCAAAAGCTTCGAATTTTGTGACCATCCTACGTGAACATCTGGGACCCAACAACTTGACCAAATGGATGCTAAAACTCATAACAAACTCACCTGGACCCGTGCCCGGCGACAGGGCACGGCGGCAGCGCGGCGGAGCAAAGCTCGGTTTGAGCTTCACCACCGTTAATGGCGGATTTCTACAGAGGCCACTTGGAGTCTTCTAACTCGGATGGAAAGCTTCTAATGGATCACAGGAAGCTTCTGGACCCATCCATCCCGGCCGGAGTTGGCCGGAACACCGGCGGCCGCAACTTGGTCCAAAATCGGGTCATCCATGGCACCCGAGTTTTCAGGATGCATGGATGCCATGCAAGCGCATGGTTGTAATCCCCTCACTCCCAGGAAGAAGTCTGGGCAAGTGGCCGGCGGTGGATGGGCTCGCCGGCGCCGGAGCTGAGGGCTTGGCCAAGGTGCAATTATTCACAGAATTAGGATTTCGATTTGCAACTGTTTGGATTGATCAAACTTCACCAATTTTGGTGGAGATGATCACGGGTTACTGCAGTATTTTTCCACCAAATTTGGTTCATTTTGGTCCAGTGGTTGAATAGAAATATCGCGGCGGAGCTAGGCTAGGTTTCCGGCAATGGTTTGATCCCGCCGGCTAACAAACATGCATGGGGGCTCGGGGCTTGTCAGGGAGCATGCTTAGGTCCTAAGGAGTCTACTGCTAATGGTCTAGGGCTCAAACAACCAGCGGTTTAAGTGGGCTTACCTCGCCGGAGTTGATGAAGAAGGAAGTAGCCGGTTCTTCTTCTCCTTCTTCGCGCGGCCACGGAAACCACCCAGGTTGCCCCACAGACACAAGGGAACACCTCAGGATCTCCAGAACCCAACTTGGATCACATTGGTTCCATCTTCTCCGTCCTCTCTCTCTCTCTCGGATTTTGAATTGGGTAACGTCCCTTCGCGAGCTCGAGCTTATGGTGGAACGGTTTTCTTTCACAGGCATTCAAACTTGTCATAACAATACGTAACTCCCTCCCCCCCCAAGGCGGCTAACGAGGCTCCTTTCAAAAAAAATATCCTATTGCTATTTGATCCAAGAACCTCGTGCTACAACCCTCTAGTCCCTGCTGTAGGTCCTAAATACTGTAAGCACCTTCAACAATAAACCTTAAATAACTTGGTCCAAGAAAAGTTTAGTTTTTTACAAAAATACGCAATTTTTCTACTTTTTCACATATTTCGAGACTCTAGGGTCGTCAAACGGAAATTCCGTCAGCGCCATTGCGTTCAGATCGACGAAACCGATCAAATCGACTACCTGGATTGCTATGATCAGAGTCCAGACAGCGAATTGGCTAACGTTGGCACTAAGGGGATTAGAAAATAGGGGTTACTATTCACCCACTGTTCATTCCACTATTTACTTAAGTCGCGGGTCCCGCCCGCTTCTTCGCTGATTTCTAGAAGATCCGACCGCTGGATCTGAATTTGATCTATATCATTTTCGATCAGTTCGACGAGACGGTCGCACTGGTGATCTCGGATTTTCGAGGATTGAAAGACGGTATTCCTGCCTCGTAAACTATGCAATTTGCACCGTAGCAAAGTTCAATTGAGCTATTTGTGCTCTTTCAAATTCTAAGTCAACTTGGCTCTCTTCTCTTCTTTCATTTATTTGGAAATAAAAATCCAGATTATTACATCAAAGTTCTATTTTTTCTTTCAGCTACTCCATTAGATTGAGGTGTAAAAGGTGCAGTCACTTGATGTACAATTCCAAATTCTTGACAGAAAACAGTCATCTCATTTGATGTATATTCACCTCCTCGATCAGATCTTAAAATCTTAATTTTCTTATCCAATTGATTTTCAACCTCAGCTTTATAAATCTTAAATTTATTCAAAACTTCATCTTTATTCTTAATCAGATAAATATAACAATACTTCGAATGATCATCAATGAATGTTACAAAATATTTGCTTCCACCCCTACTGGGTCTACATCCATCACAAACATCACTGTGTATAAGTTCTAGCAGATCAGAATCTCTATCTACAGATCTAAATGGTCTTCTAGGTTCCTTAGCTTGCACACATATTTCACATCTATGACCATTTGAAACAGACTTAGGATTTAAATCAAAATTCATCAATCTCTTAATAGTATTAAAATTCACATGTCCCAATCTTCCATGCCAAACATCAGATGAAACAACATTCAAAATCATACTTTCATTAATAGTAGAAGTCATCACAGAAAGCTTAAATAAACCATCACTCAAAAATCCTTTTCCAATAAAGTTCACACCTTTAGTAATTACTACCCTATTACATTCAAAAACAAACTTAAAACCTTGCTGAACTAAAAGAGAAGCACTAATCAAGTTCTTCCTAAGATCAGGAACATGATGCACGCCGTGCAAGGAAAGAGTCTTCCCAGAGGTCAACTTCAGGTCCACTCGACCAGTCCCAAGCACGCGCGAAGATGCTGCATTTCCCATGTTCACCGATCCTCCACTTGAGTCCTGATAAGTGGAAAACCAAGAACGGTCAGAGCAAGCATGTACATTTGCTCCAATGTCAATCCACCAATCAGAAGAACTAAGAGCAAGGTTAACCTCGGGTAAGCTAGTTCCTAACCTGATAGTGGAGTCAGAAGGGTTGGGTACATCAGTCAACATGTTTAGCTGATGCTCAGGAGGAGCTCCCTTCTTCTTTGGCGCGGAAGGTCGAGTCTTGCGATAATAGCAGTCCTTCGCAAAGTGGTTCGTCTTCCCGCACACAAAGCATCCAGAATTCACTCCACTCCCCTTAGGTGCAGGCTTCTTAAAGTTTGGGTTGAACTTTCTATGTTGGAAAGGCTTCTTCTTAAAGTTCCTAAAGGGTTGAAAATTGCTACCCTTAGGTTTCGGGTTCTCTACTAGGTTGGCTTGGGTAGAAGGCTTGCTAGGCTTCTTATCTCTAGCTCGGTTGGTTTCTTCTATCCTAAGAGATCTTAGGACAAAATTCAGGGAAAGTTCTCTTTGATTGTGGTTCAGATCATTGGCATGGCTAGACTAGGAAGGAGGCAACTTATCTATTAAAGTGACAACTAGAAAACTCTCATCTAGATCTATACCACTAGATCTAAGCTGCTCAATAATGTACTCAAAATCCTGTAGTTGGTCAGACGTTGGTTTACTATCTACCAATTTAAACTTGAGCAAATCTGAAGCTTGGTATCTCTTCTTAGTAGGATCAATCTGGCCATACTTTTGTTCTAAAGAAATCTAGAGTTCCCTGGCAGTCTGACTACTACAGTAAATATCATAAAGCTTATCAGATAGGGTGCTAAGGATCCGGTTCAGACAATGATAATTAATCATAGTAGGATCAGTAGGAGGCACAGGTATAGGTGCAGGTGCAACAGCAGGAGGAGTAGGAGTACTCTGAGACTGACTGCGAGTCTGAGGGTGATGTGCCACAGACTGAATAGCACCATCAGGTGCAGTTTCATTACCATTCTCAATAGGATCTGAGATAGCAGAAACAAGTCTCAGCGTGGTGAGCCAGAATCGCATTTGATTCTGCCACCTTTTAAAATCACGACCATCAAAGGTAAAAGGTTTCGCCGAATACGAATCCTCCATAAATCCAAAACTATTTAATCAAAGATATAAAATAATGTCACAAAATTGTTAAAGATTTAAAAACAGTTTAACAGTTTAATCTAAATTGACGGATTAAAATTTAATTAACAATAATTATTCTAAATTTAATTATCAGTGTAAGAATCAAACACTATGCTGTATTATCAAGTAAACTAACAATTAATATTATAAATTATCTATACTGAACTATATTAACAGAGGAATATAGATATAGCAGAGTAACGTACTGTTATAACCAGTGAAGTGAAAATAATCACAATAGTTCTAATAATACTAAAAGAGTAGTATAGATCTACAATGTAGATTAATTAATTAATTATACTAACAGTTTAAACAAATAACATAAATTGTACTTAGCAATTTTTATCTAATTAATTAATACTATCCGTATTAAATAACAGGAGGTGTTCTCGCAATAATGTAAAAGCAACAGTACAGTTCTATGTATAATAAAATTTAGCAATTATATGATCAACTATGCTAACAGAGTTCAATAGTGTAAGTACGACAGTGTAGAGGAATTAATTAACACAATATTAACGTACCAGTAAATCAACTATTTAAATAAATATACTAATTAAATGTTTATCTTATTCAAAGTAAAATCACAGTATTTCACTAATTATTTGAAAAGATATTAAATCTTGCTTCTAGAATGTTGGAAAAATTTATCTTTTCAAATTAATTTTTTTAAATAATTTAAACTCAAAATACTATAAAATAAAGTTTAGATGAAGCCTGTGAATGTCGAGGCGTGCGTGAGCACTGTCCTAGAAGCGAGATTGCCCCTCCACGTTCGAGGCTCCGGCAATCACCCCTAGCGATACAACGACCACTGTCCACCCCGTCGGCAACGACTCCGGGATGGTGCGTAGCGAATCCAACGTCTTTCAGAGATCCAGCAAAATAGAAACTCAAAGATCAAATTGTAAAGCTTAGATTTTCTGTAAATTTTAAGGAGAGGAAAAATACTGTAGCTCAGGTAATTACCAAGCTCCCTCATGCTCTCCTTTTAAAGAGCCCAAAACCCATCAGGAGACAAGCTCCAACGGGTGCTTTCTCGGACAGCCCACAAAGACCCTTTCCAAGGAAGACCTTTGGGTAGCCTGAGAAACAAATTCCCAAGGTAGACTTTAATGCGAAAAAAAAAGTCAAAATCAAAATGAACTAAGTCAACATTGCGCGCGACTCGGCCCAGCTCGTGCTCGTGCGCGTGTGTGTTTAGGAGAAGGCTTGCTCTCACTTTCTCCTAACCAATACATGCACAAGAGAGTGAGTAAATAAATCCACTCTACATGTGATGAGTTTTCAATGTGAGACTAAACATCACATGTAGAGGAAAAATGGGTTTGGGCTTCCAGGCAAAGTCCATTTATATTGGGCTGCCCAGAAAAGCCCCAAGACCAAAATACAAGTTTAAAATTACCAAATTCAAATAAAACCCAACATTCAGGACAATATCATAGTCTTATCATTTAAAGATTAATGGACCAGGAAAAAAAAAATTATAAAGATCCCCAAAGAGACGACACCTTCCAATATGATTACCGGATTGAAGTTACGCTTTGTGAACAGTTCATCCAAAGCCCACTTGTAGTGTCCTGAGACAGCGTAAATTCTTAGCCGACAACAAAATGGAAATGATTAAAAGCACGAAGAATTAGACCTACTGGCAATCTTGTAGTACGCTATTAATTCTCCTGGCCGTTTTGTTTGTACTGGTTCGAGATCCACATGCTGTAAATGAATAAAGCAATTGAAAATTCAACTATGTACAGTTATCACTCATCAGCAGTTCAGTTCTAATTTTTTTCTTGTCAAAATGATAAAGCAAACATTCACGCTATAATTTAAGCAGTTAAAGAGTATTCAGAGGGAACAGATAAAGCACACTACAAAACATGCGGTATTTAATGATATTTTTTTTAACACTTAAGGACGCTTTTAAATGTCTCTACAAAATTTACCTACACATTACAAAGCCTCGGTAAAAACGTCTGTAAATGAAAAGTCGCCAGATATTTACCAACGCTTTAAGCTTGCATCGGTAAATATTTCTTGACGCTTGTAAGTGTCAGAAAATATAATATTTTGACGCTGTGAAGCGTCGTAATGTTTTGACGCTTTAAAGCGTCAAAAAAATAAGTAATATACTTTAATTTTCTAACGCTGTAGGAAGCGTCGGAATTTTCTGATGCTTCGAAGCGTCGAAATTTTTTAAGTAATATACTTTAATTTCCTGACGCTTGGAACCGTCGGAATTTCATGACGCTTTGAAACGTTAAAAAAATAAATAATATTTTTTAATTTCCTAACGTTTTGAAACGTCTGAATTTTTTTATTAAAATATCAAAATAAATTTATTTTTTTCAAATATTTTAACAAATTAATAAAAAAAAATACTAAATAATATCTCTGTGTATTTATAGCTCCCATCTCAAGTCGCTTAATAAAAAAAATAAAACAGAAAATAAGACAAAGACACATGATCTAACAAAAAATCTGAAAAGTGCAAGCCAAATTATTTATTTTGGAATAGCACATGTTTAGTAGTACTTATGAAAAGAAAAGTACTTAATAGAAACAAAAATTTATTACAATTCATATAATAATAGTCTCAATCTCTCCAAACTTAGTTTCCTATCGATGTCAGAGAATGTATGAAAAAAAGCCTTGAAGTGTTTGTAAGTTGTATCCACATCTTGTTTTCCACATATCTCACGAACACTGCATTTGTTGTGCGCATAAAAGAAGAGTTAAAGACTGCAGATGCAAAATCTTGAATTCTCTATTCAGATCAGGTAAGAAAGATCATGAGTTCTATACTGCCGTTGATGTATAAATTGATAATAACTTTGATTGTTAATTTATACATTGTTGTATTCAGATCATGAATTCTATTGATGTATAAATTGATAATAGCTTTGATTGTCAAGTAAAATTAAACCGTTTAAGTAGATCATAATAAGATAGAAAGTATTCTGATCTGATGCAACCTGAGCAGTCCTCTATACATAAAACTTGTTACGGAATACGAATTGATGTGGTTTTACGGACTTGAATCAACAAAGAGAATTTAAACTTCCTTTTTTGACCGAACATTTGCAATTTAATAAAAATATCTTTTGCTATCTGATGCAAGGTTCTATAAATTTTTTAAGAAAAGCTATTAAATGCTAACATAATTTGATAAGAATGTTGGAGAGTTTCTTTAAAATATCAAAAGAATTGTAAAGTTAAACAGTAAAATTAAAAATTTTGAAACGGAGGAGCACATTTCAAAATGAGTTAATAGTTCAGATGAGATTCATACATTTTTCACCTATCTTTTTATCTTCCAAAGTTCAATCACACAACAACATAACAATGAAAAGAATAACCTGATACTGATGTTTGATCATCTTTAATACTTTTAGCTTATTTGCGCCAAGAAATTACAAACTAGTAGAGAATTTCTAATTAGTAGTATTCAGGAATGCATAAAAACAAATAATTCATACATCTGGAGTATTTTTGGATCTCAAGGCAAAATCAAATAAGAAGAGTGTATTTACTATTTAGGCATTTCAACAGTGATAAGGACAAATTTCATGTGCAAAATTAAATATCCTAGAAACTAAAAGAACAATTGAGAATGTGATAAATCTAACCTTCGCATCGCTGTAAGTATTGGCGGCTGTAAATTTAATAGCGATGGGGAAAAATGCCGATGCATCCACCGGAGGCACAACAAACTCCATTGATCAACTACGAAGGAAAAGACAAAAAAAAGGATAATAATTAGCCAATTTGAAGTGCTCTTATACATTAAAAAAAAAAATGAAGAAAGTAATTATAACTAATGAAGAATAAATAAAAGCTTACCTGAAAAAGGAGACATACAAAGAAAAACAAAAAGTTTAAAGAGAAAAACATATGAATTATCGGAAAGAGTCATTTGACACCACCCAGGGACGAAGCTATGTTAAGGCCCAAAGGGGCCATGGCCCCCCCAACTTTTTAATATTACTTATTAGTGCTAAGTACTAATTTAATAAAAAAAAATTTAGATAGTCATGACCCCCCTCAGCTTTTTAATATTTGCTTAATTTATTTTTGGTGCCAATATATATATATATTTTCTTCTCTATATATATTTTAAATAAATCAAAATATATTAAGAGTCGCATACTTATAAGGTATTTTGAAATACATCCCTTAACTCCAAATTTTTTTTTTTTTTTTTTTCTGCCTAGTGAGCTATTTTATTTAACAAAATAAAATATTATATTAAATTTAATAACTATTTGATCTAATAATCATTAAATGTTATAATTTTATTTATTAAAAATACTAAAAAATGGATCAATCGCTAACTGAATTACTGTTAGATTTAATATAATTTATAGTTATTTAAATATAATAATATAAATAAAATAATTAAAATTAAATATTTGTAATTAAAAATTAATTTTAATATTTTTACATTAATTATTAAATTAATAATTTTTTTTAAAAAAAATTGATTAGATAAAATTATATTTATCTGCTAAAATTTTTATTTACATATATTTTGGCCCCCTCATGATTAAATTCTGGCTTCGTCCCTGACACCACCTGAGCAGCACCACGTCACAAGGCAAAAACCTAATTAAATCATAGGATCTTATAACATATCCTGTAAAAAGAAAAACAAATTAAATAAAACAAACCAAAAATTTCTAAGCAAAAGGACTCATACTATAGTGTATTAAATGTCTACGTAAACATAATGGCAAAAAGGACTCATCATGTGTAATGTCTTAAAACTCCTACATTTCAATGTATTACCCTTTCATCATTGCTTGATGAAGGGTTAACTTGATGGATAATCGATCCAAAATTAGCCAGTCCAGCAATCGGATTATTGAATGATTTGGAAAATCTTAACAACATAAATGTCACTTGGTCCAGTTGACTCTGAATTCCGGCTAGTTTTGCTTCACAACTATTGTGCATCGCTTCCATTTGCTCTTCATGATTTTTCTGCATGGTTTGAATTTGAGATTCATAATTTATTTGCATGGTTTGCATTTGTTCTTCGTGAGCTTTTAGTGTAGATTGCATTTGATCTTGAAACCTCTGCATCTCCATTGAGTCAACTCCCCCACAATCTATTTTTCTTATATAAACTTCCACTCCAAATAATTGTGTGGGTGTAACTCCAATACCATTTTTTGAATGGTATTGAATCATTTTTTGCATTTTATGAATACTCCAGGACATACAGAGCTTAATTCAGAAGAAAATCTGCAACATCAGTGATAAAGGACTAAGAATCCAATACCAATTTCCAGTAGGTGCAGATGCTCTGGATCATTGAAACTTGAAAGTCAAGATAAATCTTCAACCTAGACAACAATACCATTCAAAAGACCAATAAGTTAAACAATTTATGTGGTTTCTTCATGCTTATACTAAAGCAAGTCCCAAGACTAACAAGAGAAGAGCTTGATAGAAAATGCTTATGTGCAATTGCACCAACTGCCAATTCTCTATGCATTAGTAGAATTCTCCTAATTCCCATGAAGCTTAATTTTTCATAATCTATAGTCCGTTAGCCTGTCAAATACTAGAATTCTCTAAATTTAACTTTGTTAATTATTTTTAATTGTGGACTAATGTTCTCGCATGTTGCTCCACTATAACAACACCTAATGCTCTAACTACCGTCGTTAACAATGCAAATGTCAAAAACTAACAAAAGGAAAGAAGAAACAAAGGACATTCGTTTGGGGCCAAGAGTAGTTCAGTTGGTTAGTGTATCCATTTAGTAAGTCGGAGGTTTGAGTTTGATTCTTTATGCTATTTTTTTTTAAAGCGATTGTTAATTAATTATTTATTGCCGACCCTTAACAATTAATTATTTATTTTCGTCGCTGTTAAGCATTATTTATTGCCGACGCTTTTAAGCGTCGGTAATTAATTATTTATTATCTACGTTTAAAAGCGTCGGCAAAAAAATAATTAATTGACAAATAAATAATTAATTGACGCTTTAATTGACGACGTTCTTAAGCGTCGGTAATAAATAATTAATTGACCACGCTTAATCATTGCGTCGGTATATAACAAATAGTAAAGACACTTTAATTGACGACGCACTTAAGCATCGGTAATAAATAATTAATTAACGACGCTTAATCATTGCGTCAGCATATAACAAATATTAAATATGTTACAATAAAGCGTCGTCTAAAAAGCGTCGGTATTAGCGTATTTTGTTGTAGTTGTAGTTTGTATCGCATCATTCATAACAAAAATGAAGGCCAACAAAATAATAGGCTAAATTACAGAAAACCCTCCCATAATATACCATTTTTTCACTTTGCCCCCATGTCTTTCAAAAGCCTATATTTGCCCCCTCGTAATTATGAAATTGTGCATTTACACCCCCACCGTCAGTGTTCCGTTAGTGAGCCATCAATTTATTAGGTAATATACCGAAAATACCTTTCAACCTCTTCTTCTCCCGATCGCTCCGAGGCAGAGCGCTACCTCCGCGCCGTCGACGAGCTCCGTCGCTCCGTGAGGGATCCCGCCGCCGCCGTCGTCGGGAGCCGCCGCCCGGGCCCTCCCCGGCGACGGCGCTCCAGGTCGCCAAGGCGCGGCTCGAGGATGAGTTCCGCCACGTGCTGGTATCCCGCGCGGCCCGAGGCTGGTGGGGCGCTATGTGGCGGCGCCCCACTCGCCGCACCACTGCGCGTAGCAGGCGTGCGCGGGGAAGTGTGCGCGCGTGCTGTCGCAGGTTAGTGCGCAGGGACCCGCGCCTCCTCTGGCGCGGGTCAGCACGGGGTGAGGGGGGGCCGCCATGTGGCGGGCCCCCATAGGCCGCCGCGCGGACGCTTCACTCGTCCGCGCAGGGACGCTCTCCCTCTCCATGTCCAGCTCCCTGGGCACCCCGACCTCTCCGACGGCGGCGGAGACGACGACGACGACGACGACAGGGGGGGGGGGGGGGGGGAGGAGGAAGAGAGCTTCTCGGCGGGGACGGGGGTGAGGACGGCAGTGGACTCGGAGGGGAGCAGCACGAGGGCTCTGCGGCGCTGCGGATTCGGCGGAGCAGCTGCCGGTCGATGCGGAGCATCCGCGATAGCTTCTCTGCCGTCATTGTAAAGCACAGGGATAAGGAGGGCATTATCGTCATTTCGCATGTTCTGTTAACCCTGTTACCCCCTAAAAATAATTCCGTAATTACGAGGGGACAAAATGTAGGCTTTTGAAAGACAGGGGGGCAAAGTGAAAAAGCGGTATATTATAGGAGGATTTTCTATAATTTAGCCAAAATAATATAAGCTAAAAGAAACAAAATGGGACACTTTTAATATAGGAACCAAATGCAAGTTGACAAATATAGTGACAGATTATCTAATTTTACAGTAGGTAGTGAAATTACATTAACCTTCTATTACCAAACCTGCATATAATTGATCTGGCTGTAACTCAAAGCTTTACTTTTAACATCTGGATTTGTTCCATCCTGTGTATCAAGGAAATCTAAGTCAAATTGAACCATCCAACGAATCAAGTCCTCGTGTAAAGTCCAAGGAAGCAGCAGCAGCAGCAGCTTCGGCAGTAACAGCAGCAACAGTAGTAGCAGCACCAACAGCAGTGGTAGCACTAGGCACAGTAGCAACAAATGGTTGGCCCCGGAATGGGACAAAACTTCATGCAAGGGCATAGCAGGTCTCAGATGCTGCCCCAAGGAAAAGTGCCCTCGCAAGGGCTGACTAACATGCCGGGCGGAGGTTTCCTTCCTTAATACTATCATCCATTTTCAATCAAAGTTATTTAGTCTTTGTCGGTCCTTTTGAATTTAAATAGTGCATGCATATAAATTTCTTACTAAAATTTGATTTTTGGTTCTTTCTATTTGAGTCTACTTAGTCTACTTCTCTTTATGTCTCTATTCGTAAATAAAAGATATATAGTAGCAAAGGCATTGCTCTATTCTCTTTATTTCTCTATTCCTAAATAAGAGGTGTTTAATTTTGCTGCCTAGTAGCAAAGGTGGTGTTGCGAATACCACAACCAACTTTTAAATCGATTAGGTTCCAAACCATTTCATTCTTAACTTTGTTTAATGCCATTATCAAACAATACACTATCTACATGAGTTGTTATAGTAGCAGTAGGTAATTAAAGAGGATGAAACCCACATTAGTCAACATTCATGTAGAAAGTACTCACAAATTAAAATTTGTATAGTAAAACAGGGATGCAAAAAGAAAGGAACAAAGGAAAGAAAAGAAGGAAGGTGAATATCAACGATTTTAAGAAAAGTATTAAGCAATACCGCACTGATTTTCGACAGGGAACCATTCTTTTGTCAGCTGATTTCAAACTTTACTTCACTATTTTGATGTAACTTGGGAAACAACATGAGTTCTTATAGTAGCAATAGGTTATCAATAGGTAATTAAAGAGAATGTAACCCATATTAGCTAGCATTCATGTAGAAAGCAGTGGCGAATTAAAATTTGTATAGCAAAATAGGGATACCGAAAGAAAGAAACAAAGAAAAGAAAATAAGAAAGATAAATACCACTGATTTTAAGTAAAGTATTAAGCAATATTGTGTTGATTTTTGATAGGTAACTATTCTTTTCTCGACCGAAGTAGAGATGTCACGCCCCGGGGGTAAACCAGAACCCGAGCTTGTCCATAGATCCGTCGTGCATACAGAATTTTCCGCATACACGAAGCGCTAAAACGTGCTCAGATATAAGATGAACAATAAAATAGCACAAGTATAGAGCTGAAACTAAAAACTATATCATCTCAGACTAAAAAGCTGTAATAAATACAATAATACCTTCCAGCTCACCAAAAAGAATACAACCAGTTGGCTAAAGCCAGACCCAAAAGAAATAAGTACATCAGTCCGAGTAATAGGGGTACAACAAAAATCTAACCAAACTCTCAGCCTCACAGGAGATCTATCTACTCAGCGATCCCCTTACCTCGATTGGCTGCTGAAGGACCAGCAGCTCCCGTAGAAGACTCTGCAAAACAAAGGAAAGAAAAGGGGGGGGGGGGGGGGGGGGGGGGAGCAACAACGAGTGTGAGAACTACTAGTAAAACCAGTAGCCTTCAGTGGGTAAATCCTCATACTCCGACGTACCCACTAAGTCTACCAGAGGCGAGAAAGGAAGTAAAGTGGTAAGCTGAAAAACTCTGCTGATAAGGAAAACTACTACTACTATGCCTCTAATACAGTACTGAATAATAACGACTGTATGCATGCATCAGTGAATGAGAACTGCCAAAATAAACCCAATCGAATGGAACGGTATAAAACCCGATACTGCTTGCTCTGTCGTCACCATCGGTCACGCCAGCCAACGCGTAATGCTAATGTGATATCGAACCCAAGAACCTAGCCCGCTCCAATACTTCATAAGGGCCTAGAAAGCGAGGACTTAGCTTTCCCCGCATTTCAAATCGCACAACGCCCTTTATGGGAGACGCCTTGAAGAACACATGATCCCCACCATTAAACTCTAAATTGCGCCGTCTCTTGTCGGCATAGCTCTTTTGCCGGCTTTACGCCATCACTAGACGTTGACGCGCAATCTGCACTTTCTCCTTGGCCTGATGCAAAACATCGGGGCCCAAAGTCGACCTTTCACCGACCTCGCTCCAATGCAACAGAGATCAGCATTTTCTGCCATACAACGTCTCGAATGGTGCCATCCCTATACTGGCTTGGTAACTGTTGTTGTAGGCGAATTCGGCCATAGGCAAATACCGTTGCCACCCCGAGCCGTAATCCAGAACACATGCCCTAAGCATATCCTCGAGGATTTGATTGGTCCTCTTAGATTGTCCATCACTCTATGGATGATAAGCAGTAGAAAAATCTAGGCGTGTTCCAAGAGTCTCATAGAAACTCTTCCAAAACTGTGAAACGAATCGGGGGTCTCGATCCGACACAATGGACACGGGCACTCCATGAAGGCGCATAATCTCGTCAATGTACAACTGCGCCAACTTGTCCCTCGACCACGTGGTGTGGACAGGCAAGAAATGAGCCGCCTTAGTCAACCTATCCACCACCACCCATATCGCGTCGTTACCCTCCTGAGATCTAGGCAAGCCCACGATGAAGTCCATCGCGATATTTTCCTACTTCCAAACGGGTACTGGTAGGCTTTGAAGTTTTCCCGCCGGAAGTCTATGCTCGGCTTTCACTTGTTGGCACACTAAGCATTTAGCCACAAAGTGCCCGACGTCTCTTTTCATACCCGGCCACCAGAACTGTGCTTTCAAGTCCTAGTACATCTTAGTGCCACCGGGGTGAATAGTATACGACGATCGGTGTGCTTCTTGGAGAATCATCTCACGAATGTCTTCGTCACTGGGTACACACACACGACCCCGAAACTTCAAGATTCCTGCATAATCCATGGCGAAATCTTTTGCATTTCCGCCGTCAACACCAGACCTCACCTTTTGGAGCTTTTCATCGGCCACTTGCCTTTCTTTGATCTTCTCCAACAAGGTGGGTTGCACCCTCAACGTCATGAGCTTCGCGGGTGTGTCGGGAGCCACAACTTCCAACCCGAACCGTCGCATTTCGGATTGCAACGGGTATTGGTCAGTGATGATCATGGCGAGATTCTCCACAGACTTCCTACTCAAAGCGTCGGCCACCACATTAGCTTTCCCCGGGTGCTACAAGATGCTAACATCGTAATCTTTGAGTAGCTCCAACCATCACTGCCTCAGATTTAGTTCTTTCTGCATGAACAAATACTTGAGGCTTTTGTGATCCATGTAGATCTCACAATGCTCACAGTATAAATAGTGCCGCCACAGTTTCAATGCAAAGATAACCGCGGCGAGCTCGAGGTCTTGGGTGGGGTAGTTCTTTTCATAACTCTTCAACTGCCGAGAGGCATAGGCTATTACCTTGCCGTCCTGCATAAGTACACACCCCAAACCACTCCCCGAGGCATCACTATACACCACGAATCCTTTTGCCGCCGTAGGCAAAGCGAGGATTGGAGTCGATGTCAACTTGCCCTTGAGCAATTGGAAGCTCCTTTCGCAATCATCGCTCCAAATAAACTTCACCCCTTTTCTCTTGAGGCCGGTAAGTGGAGTGGTAATTTTGGAAAACCCTTCCACGAACCGCCTATAATACCCTGCAAGTCCGACAAAACTTCGAACCTCGGTGACATTGGTTGGTCGGGGCCAATCCTTAACAGCTTCAATCTTCTTGGGATCCACGGACACCCCCGCCTCAGAAATTACATGCCCCAAAAATGCCACTTCCCGAAGCCAAAATTCGTATTTCCTCAACTTCGCGAATAGGCTCCGCTCCCGAAGCACTTGCAATACCTGTCGAAGGTGATCCTCGTGCTCGTTGTCACTTCGGGAGTAGACCAAAATGTCGTCAATGAAAACCACGACAAATCGATCTATGAAAGGCTAAAAGACGCAATTCATTAAATCCATGAATGCCACCGGGGCATTCGTCAACCCGAATGGCATTACAGTGAATTCATAGTGTCCATATCGCGTCCTAAAAGCCGTTTTGTGAACATCCTCCGGCTTAATCTTTAACTGGTGGTATCCCGATTGAAGACCAATCTTCGAAAATACCCAGGAACCTTGCAATTGATCAAATAGGTCATCGATCCGTGGTAATGGATATCGGCCCTTGATCGTCAACTTGTTGAGTTCCCGATAATCCACACACAGCCATAACGACCCGTCCTTCTTCCTCACAAACAGGACTGGAGCTCCCCAAGGGATACACTGGGTCTGATGAACCCTTGTCTAGCGAGTCCTGCAATTGAACCTTAAGCTCCTTTAACTCCGCCGAGGCCATCCTATAGGGAGCCTTTGAAAGTATAGCCGTCCCGGGAATGAAGTCTATAATGAACTCGATTTCTCGATCCCTTAGCATACCTGGCAATTCCGCGGGGAATATATCAGAGAATAGGTACACGATGCCTAGGTATTTGGTTAGGATTGAGCCCTAGGATGACTTGTGATGTATTTGAGAGCGCGGGGTATTTGTGTAGTGGTTAGGAGCTCAGGTGTGTTTACGCACTATTGAGTCTCGTTGTTGTGGTTACGAGTGGTGTTCGCACGCACTCTGGGCTTTGGGGGTGTTGTGGGTGCAGTGTTAGCTGTGGTCGTGTTATGGGCCA
Source organism: Tillandsia leiboldiana (assembly GCA_029204045.2). Lineage (NCBI taxonomy): Eukaryota > Viridiplantae > Streptophyta > Magnoliopsida > Poales > Bromeliaceae > Tillandsia > Tillandsia leiboldiana. The sequence continues at coordinate 47,634,822 of CM055061.1, read as the reverse complement.
TGGGCTTGATATTTTATTGGAGCCAGAGGGCTCGGATCGTTGGCAGCGGTTAGAGAATCAGCTCACCGCTTTTGCTTGGTTAATCCAGCAGATGACTCAGCGTCAGATGGTTGCTATCGTTGCACCGGCCCTACCACTAGCCCAGATGCTCGGGGAAGTTGTTGATTTTCCTGTTGTCCCTGTGACATATGATACAGTAACCATTGCCGCAGTCGTGATCATCAGAACTACGCCGGTGGCTGCTACTATTGATGATTCCCTCGATAATAGAAATCAGGACGAATAAGAGGTCGGTAATCCTGTTGCTTTGGATAAAATAATTTCTGACGATACTTATCAGATGAAAGCCTTGTCAGTTGGATATAGATTTTGGCCCTACCTCTTGCACGATTTTTGTGGACCATCTCGAACTCTCCTATGAGTTAGTCAGGGTGGTATTTATGACCACGAGGTGGTAGTAATCTGTGACACTCCCGGAATTTGGATTAGTCCTCTATATAAATGATATAATAGGACTAAATCTCTAACCCGGCTATAGCATTTTGGATGGTAGCAAGATCCAAGAGGAACATGAGAGTTAAGCGTGCTAGAGCTAGAGTAGTTCTAGGATGGGTGACCCCCTGGGAAGTGGGGCGTCACAGTTGGTATCAGAGCCTAGGTTGTAGGTCATTGAGGACTTAGAAACCCTAGGCTTGTGGTTGGACATTAGGATGACTACGTGAGAGTCGTGACTTTTAGCGAGAGTCCTGATCGAGTTTTGTACCTCTCCCAAGAGACGGGATGAGTGATTGGCATGTTTATGCTCCTAAGCGATTATGTTGGCCGCAGACAACATAATGCTGTGGAATTGATAACATGTCTTAGACTTTCGCTGGATTGGGTCGTTTGGTTGTTGTGTCCTGATGTTTTTTATTGTGAAGTGGACTACGATGCCCCTGAGACGTCGTGTAGCGAAGAGGGCACATCCCGCATCTGATGAGTAACCCGAGCAGCGGGAGACAGAGCTATCAGAGCAGAGCGAGACCCAGGAGTTATGGATCCAGATGGCACAGATGTCGGAGGCTGTCCGATGCCAGGAAGAAGCCATGGAACGTTTGATGCGCTTGTTGGAGCAGAGAGCATAGCCAGTGGCAGTACCGCTTGAGTGTCCTCCAGTACTTTCTTCCTATGCAGTGGTACCTTCAGTTGTACTTGTGGCGCCGATGGAGCGAGCAGCCCCCTCCGTGCCGACGAGCAGTGCCGAGGCACCGAGGCAGGGTAGATAGTGGATAGTAGCTGAGCTTCGGGATGTCGTTGGTCGATGGAGCCAGTTCCGGCAGTCTGAACCATCCCGATTCATAGGTTTGAGTTGGAGCCTTTGTAGGCAGAATTGGGGTTGGTGGTGATGGAGAGACTCTCGGAGAGCCTCCCTGTGCTAGGGAGTTTATACAGTCGTTGAACTACGCGCTCCAGGTTTCGAGGGACGAGGCGCATAGGATATGTGTGGCTGAGAGTGGATTGCGCCAGGATACGTTTCAGTTTACTCAGTTCCTCCGTTACAGGTTCTGACGCCTCGTTGGAGTAGGCGTTGGGTTGGAGCGGGGCGTCACAGTTGGTAGCAGAGCCATTCACCAGCCGGAAATGTGAGATGAGTCTCGGCTGAGCCAGGGTTATATAGCGGGTAGAGCGAGGCTCCCCGGCTAATGACCGTTGTGGGTGGAGTGCAGCTCCCCACAAGGTCGACTAAGGCTAGCGAGACGAGTCTCACATCGCCTGGTGCTTGTGAGTGTGCTTGAGCCTGACGTGGACGTCAGGGCTTAAAGGGGGGAAGAATGTGACACCCCCGGAATTTGGATTAGTCCTCTATATAAATGATATAATAGGACTAAATCTCTAACCCGGCTATAGCATTTTGGATGGTAGCAAGATCCAAGAGGAACATGAGAGTTAAGCGTGCTAGAGCTAGAGTAGTTCTAGGATGGGTGACCCACCCCCTGGGAAGTGGGGCGTCACATAATCCATGATAAAGGTTATGTCATCAGCACTGAGACTGAGTTGGGAGGTATGTGATATACCTTCTGATTGGAGTTGTGTCCCCAACTAGGTGTTGGCGACAGATCTATGGTATTTCGCTTTTCTTTTGGTAAGCACGTTGGCTGCAGACAACGTACTGTCGAAAGAACTGAGGAAATACTCTGCCCTATAATGGGGAGTATCAGATTGGGTCTAAATTAGTAGCCTTAGAGTTGTCGATACCTTGCGACTGATTTCGTAGCCCTCGAATAAATTAATATAAGCATTCCCTAGGGTATGACTCTAAGTTTTAAGCTCCGGGAATAAAACTTTTTTTTAAGTTGTAAGTTTCGGGGACGAAACTTCTTTTAAGTTGTAAGTGATGTAGAAATTCGGAATATCTTATTTTTAATAAATAGACTAAAAGTGAATTTTGAGCTGGTTTTGAATTCAAAAGACCTAAATTGATCTACTTGGCCAATGCTCCAGTTACCTTCCTGCAGTCGAGAGGGACCCTAGGATGCCCTTGCATGAGACCCATGCTGCTTGGTTGAGGCTTCACCATTGTTGGTGTTTGCTTCGGCCAAGGTTGCCCCGCCGCCGCCGCCGTCGCCTCTCGCCGCCGGCCATGGGTCCAGCAAGTTTCTTGGAGTCATGTAGCACCTACAGGTGCTGGTGCTTGAGACTCAGAGCCTTGGTATAGAGGATCACCATTGTTGTCTTCAAGGTTAGGTGTTAGGTTGTTGCACACCTTGTGTTTGTAGAAATGCCCGAGAGAGCCAAATCTGGTTTTGGTCTTCCAGCAAGCGAGCCCTCAACAACTACTGTCCTCCTGAGCATGATAGCCATCTTCTTTTCCAATTTGAACGCTTAGTTAAATGTTTTTTAGTAAACCGAGCTCTAAAAGCTTGAGTTTTGAGCCTTATTGCTCAGGCGATGTCTCCGGTTACCCCGCAGCACCTAGTTGGTGAGCCTCTGAGTTATTTCGACCCACTGAGCATGATGCTCACCCAAAAATTGTGTTTGGTCGAGTCTAGGTATTAAATGTAGCATTGTGAGCCTTTATGTCAAGAATTTGTTGACCCGAAGTTTTATTCGAGTTTCGTGTTGCTTCCAAAAGGTGAGCACGGTGTCCAGCAAGTCGAGAGCCACCTGCTGGTGGTGTCGGTTCATTAAAATAGCTTTCCGAAATTTAATACAAGCGAAAATAGCATGAAAATGCATGCTTTTATGCAATTTGGTATAATCCCGGGGTCCTAAATGCAATTGGGACCATACTAGCTGCTTTGTACAGTGTACACATGATCTCTAAAACTTTTGTTGGAGGTCCGATGCTTTTCGTTGAGCAGGAATTGGATCCCGAACCGTAAATCGGCAAAATCGCCGGTTTAACGGTGATTCGGTGTTAATCATGCAATTTAGGAAATTGCGGTGATTAATTGGTGATGCCAAGTATCAGTGGCTGCTCCCAGTGCTATTCTAAAGAGCCCGGTGATTTTAGCTTTTAGTTTGCAACTTCCGGTGCCAAAATGGGCTTCCCGGGAGTGTTTCAGTGGATTTCCAGAAATTTCGGTAAAAGCCTGGTTCGGCTAAGTTCCCCGTGTTAACGTCATATTATTATAGTGTTGACGGGATGGGTATGAGTGAGTCTGTTTCTGATTCTAGTTTCTGTTCAGGTCCTTGCAGTCTGACTCCGGCCCACGAGCCTTCTGTTGGAGTCGTTGGACCGCCTACACACGTGGGTTATCTTCGGTCCGGGCTTTATCTTTTCGGCCCTCTGTTTGCTTTAGTCCAGTCGGACACCTGTTCTTCTATTTAGCCCAGATTATGTTTATGAGCTTTATTCTGTTGATTTAGTATCCTTTGCATATACCTGGACATATACCTGCTTGATTGGTCATTAGTTAGATGACAGTTCATTAGCTCATATTTGGACATTTATATCATGCTTGCTCGATCACTACATAGACTTGCTTTTATTCAGAGATACACATTCTTGTATTCCAGACTGCATGATATATGATTGATATATAGACATCTGCATCCCTGTGGGGATTTCCGGCATGTTGCCGATTACCCGGTCTGTGGACCGTGAGATTTAGCATTCGCATTATGATCGTTGTGCACCTGCTGTGCGTTCGCGTACGCTGTGGGATTGATCCCCCACATTGCGTTCTTTACCGGTAAAGGGTCTGATTGACCCGTGAGCTCGCCCCTCTTGCTGTATCACTGGGTACGGGGAGCCCCTTTGCGGTACCGATATGAGGAAACTCTCGGCTGTACCTGTTGGTACGAGGATCCTCTCGGCTATATCAATGGTACGGGGTTGCGGTTCAGTTCTGCTAGGTGGAATCCAGGATGATTGTGGTTGGCTTGGCATAGATATCTTCGCCTGAGGTCCCCGTGACCAATAGTGGCTTCGGTTAGTATTTGCTGTTCTTTTATTGATGCATAGCTGATATTTTGATATTCTAGCATGTTCTACTGTTTAGTCATATACCCATATCTGCACAGTTATTTTCGGATTTCTCGCATTTGTTATCTATAGCTTCCTTATGCTTGATTACCTGCCTTTTTAGCTTTACCTATTGATTTATCTACTATCCGCAGATTATGGTATCCAGTAGGTACGATTAGTTATTTCTCGGCTCGTCGTGCCCACTGGGATACATGTACAGTGTATCTCACACCCCCTGGGTGACCATTTTTCAGGTCGCTTGGGTGATGGGATGTCGGGACACGTTGGTGAGACGATTGCGATAGTATCGACCCCTATGTAGTCAGTATATTTCATTTTCCGCATTTCAGTTTAATTATTATAAATTGACTAGTTTTGCATGTGTAGTTTAGACTACTCTGGTATTGACTGATTATGGTTAGCCGTGCATGTATAGGAAAGGCTCTGTCCAGTTGGGCAGGGAATTTACTATACATGTGGCGGTCTGTTACGCCCGGTTTGTGAACTCTGATTTATAAAAAAAAAAAAAAGAAAAAAAAAGAAAAAAAAATTTAGCCTGCTTTTCAAAACTCGGGGCGTGACAAATACATCAGGGTACTCCCGCACCACTGGAATGTCCTCCATACTGGGCTCCTCCTTGTGCCTTTCCACAACTATAGCCAAATAGGCCACATAGCTCGCGAAGCGAAAACCGTCGAGACAAATAGCGAGCTCCTACATGCCTTGAAGACATACTCCTTCTGTCCCGGTTCCCGAAAAGTGATAACCCGACTCTCACAGTCGATGGTGGCGTAATATTTGGAGAGCCAATCCATCCCCAAAATCACATCAAAATCCCCAAGACGCCTTAGGACTAAGAAGTCCACCGTCATAATCCACTCGCCAATCCGCACAGGGCAGGCGGGACAACTCTCCGAAACCTCAAAGGAATACTCCGGCACTTGGACCGTAGTAGCATTAGTAGACTGTAGCACATCTAGACCTTGTCTCATGGTAAATGATCTACATATGAATGAATGCCATGCAACTGTGTCGAATAAAGCACTGCATCGAACATCATTAATAAAAATTATACCTGTCACGCCCCGGGGGTTTAAAATAAGCGAAAAACGTGTACATTTTTTTTTTTTTATAAGTACACCCGCCGGTCACGTGCGCAGATCTGCCACACATACAAATTCACCCCTCAAACGGACGGAGTCTTCTTTGTATATGCACGGCGTCGCAAGCATAAACCGTACTTTAACCACACTAGCCAAAAGGTTAAGTTGAGGGAAAAATATCATCATGCGCAATAACCAAGCCGGCCACCTACATTTTGAAAGGATAAATCCACGGGTTGTAAAACGGTGCCCACACGACACCAAAATTTTATTAAACATTTTCGCAATCTTTTTACTTGATTTGAAATGAGTGGCCGAAACAACAATTAGAAGGGGAAACGTTCATCCACGATAAAACACAGTTCAAACCCAACATCCACAATAATGTATCACACGCACACAAGCTAACTAACCGAAATAATCAAAACGTAAGTAAAAGAAAGGTCACCAGCCCCTAATCGGGCTAAGATCCTCGAGTTGCGGCCTCACTGTCGTCCCGGATCCCTCCCCTGACCGAACTTGCCACAGTGTGGGAAGTCAGTGACCAAAGAGTAAGAGGTAGATGTAGAACATATAAGAAGCTAAAGTACTGAAAGGAAAGCAAACCGATAAACCAGAGCATCCAAAACTCCCCCTCATGAATCCACAATACCCCTGTAAGTCAGAACGGAACACCTGCCAAAAGGTCTAAGGACCCCCAGCGAAACGAAACACCTTGCTCTCACCTTGGTGCTTCTAACCCCTCTACGGTACTTGTGCGGCACCTTAAGTAACCGTAAGGGGTCCCCACCACGTCACCTTGTGGGGTACACGGGTCAACGTACCACCTCTCCGAAAAGTATACCGATGCGGTGGCCAAACCGCTGGTGTGCGCGTAAGCAGCCATGAGCACTAAGACCGAAGTCGGTGTGTGATATAGAGCACCGTGACACCAGTCGCAACAGATAATAATAAAGGGATACTCATGCGAAAAGGGGTTAGTTGAAAATCATCAGCACATCTACTTTACTTTTACATAGAACATGATGAGACCTCACTTTAAAAAGGACGCACGAAAAGGGTACCCACCTTGAGTCGCGTTGAACAGAACACCTGAAATTGTCCTGCGCCCTTTCACGACTCCCGGACCCATAAAAGTCCCCAACAAAAACATCAGTAACACCTAACTTAAAACCCAGACCACCCGAGTAGAGAAACGAACTAAGAGACGCATGGCTGGACACAGAGACCAGGCGGCGGAGCTTGACAACTCTGCGCGCGCGATTTCCCTGCACGGCGCGCGTTGCGGAGCGACCCTGCACGGGCACCAGCCCCGCGCGAACGTGCGCTGCCTGTGGGCAGCGCCCCGCGCGGCACTAGTTCGCGCGGGCGCGCGCTGCCTGCGGGCAACGCCCGCGCGGCACCAGCCCGCGCGGTGCGTGCACTGCCTGCGGGTAGCGCCCCGCGCGGTACCCGCCCGCGCGGTGCGCGCGCTCCGCGCGCTGCCTGCGGGCAGCGCCCCGCCTGGCACCAGCCCGCGCTGGCGCGTGCTGCCTGCGGGCAGCGCCCGCGCGGCACCAGCCCGCGTGGGCGGTGCGGTCCCGCGCGGTGTGCCTCACCGTATTTGGTGCGGGCCCGCGCGGTGGCGGCCATTGCGCTGCGCGCCGCACCGTAGGTGGTGCGGCCCTGCGCGGCAAGATGTGCGGCGGCGGCGGCGACACGACGAACGGCGAAACCCTAAAGGCCCAAGAAAACTCAACCAAGAACGACGAAAACACAATATGTCACGCCCCGGGGGTCGAAACTGCGACCCGGGCTCGCCAACAGATCCGCCACCTATGCGAAACCCCGCATAGGCGAAGCGTCCAACCTGCAAAGTATCATCTAACAACTAAATGGATATCAGAGCTAAATAAAAACTGCTGTATTAAGAATCTGAATCACCGTACAACTGAAAAATAAAGTACAATATCCATCTCCCATAAATAATGATACAATAATCCGGTCCACCGAAACTGTAATACAAGTAAAAGCCACCTATACAACATCTATAAATCCAAAAGGGAGATAAACTGAAATAATAAAATATAACTGTGTACAGTGAAACCCACAATCCGGGTTGGTACATCTATCTCACTGTAGAAATCAACACTGGTAGGGATCTATCTCGCGACTCCCTCGCCTCGAACCGTCAACCGAAAGATCTGCAACTCCCGCAGCAGACACTGCAAAACAAAGGAAGGAAAGGGGAAAAACAACAATGGGGGTGAGAACCACTAGTAAAACCAGTAGCCTCCCCTTGTGGGTAAAGCCTCAAACCCCCACGTACCCACTATGTCTACCAGAGGCAAGAAAAGGAATAAGAGAGGTGGTAAGCTATAAACAGAACTACTGATAAAAGGAAGCTACCACTAAAATGCCTCTAAATGCCGAGCTAATAAGGATAGCTAAAAGTATGCATCAGAATATAAATGCCTGAATAAACCCAATCCAACCACCAGTCAACACTGGTACTGCCTGCTCTGCTGTCGAACTCAAGAACCCAGTAGCTGATCGGCACACGGCTCGATCCCCAATATAACCAATCGACCGGCACACGGCTCGGCCCTAAGCCTACTCCGGAGTGGCACTCGAGGGGAGCGACCCACACAAGGAAAGTAACCATATCGAAAGTATCTCTGTAAGCAGGACTTGATCATGACTATGCTCAATGTGGAGACTCACTCTATCCACAATGCAACACCCAGCCCAACTGATGCAAAATCCATAACCGGCGCAACCGTCTACAATCCACGGTGGCCAAACCAACCCACGAGTTAATAATCCGGTGTAAGTCCACCCCGACTCGATGATCTCAATTGTACTAATCCAACCCATGCTCATCCCAGAGCAATAAGTAACCCCTCAACATATATGTAAAAGAGAAGTAAAGGAATCAAAAAAGGTTTTCTCCTAAGTCAAATCCAGCATGCTCGTGTTGCAGAAAAAGGTGGCTTATTCTAAATGACCATTCAAGCATGCAATTGTTCTCATTGGAAAATAAAAGGAGAGTAGTAACCAACATGGCTTTCACATAACATGAATCAAGAGAAAACCGACAATATCCAATCGCACTTGAAGAGTTTAAAGAATCATGAATAATATATAATCTCAGAAGGAATGAATCACACATAACATAGGCGAAGGAACATCATTTATAATCAACATCACCTAAAGGAGTGCAACACTTATCAAACATCGCATTCACACAGGAATATGCCCAAGATCATTTAACATCACTTAAACAGGGACATTCAATCAAGTATCACCAATGAATAGGTTAAGGTTCAACAACCTTCATTGATCTTACATAGGATGAACATAGGATCTACCAACAACGTCCAATCTCATTGGAGGTAATAGGAGTCATGAACAATGCTTAGTCTCATAAGGAATAGGCCTAAACTCACAATGATATCCATCTTATCATGAATGAATTAGAAATCAAAAGCATAGGTCATTCTGTAACGACCCGACCCACTAGTAATAATAACTCGCGCCCGCGCAGGGCCTGGCGCCGCGAGGGGCCAGGCGCCGCGCGGGGCCGCCTGCGCCTGTGGGCAGCGCGCCCGCGCGGGCCTGGCGCCGCGCGGGGTAGCCCGCAGGCGGGGCGCGCAAGGCCCGCGCGGGCAGCCCGCAGGCGGGGCGCCCGCGCGGGACAGGGCGCCGCTCGGGGCCGCCCGCGCATGCGGGCAGTGCGCCCGCGCGGGCCTGGCGCCGCGCGAGGCCGCGCACGCCTGCAGGCAGCGCGTCGGCGCGGGGTCACCTGCGCCATTATTTCCGACCCGGGACGCCGCCGCCGCCGCCGGATCCGAGGTCCGCGTTCCGCAATTGACCCGGACGGTTTCTTTTCCTTCTTTTGTGTTTTTCGTGGGTACTGACTTCTCCTTGGGGGACTGTGTAGGATCGGGGAGCGCGCCAAGACGCGGAGGAACCGAGCGTTGACCGTTACGCAAAAAAGGTGGGTTTTCGTTCTGAGGTTTAGTGTCGGGTTTCGAAAACTGTAAACATTGTCAATTACTCGTCTAGCTGTTCTAATATTTGGTGATCTCTATGGTCCATTACTATCGATTTTGTCTTGTGTACTTAGTTACGATGCTCGAGCCTGCAGCACGCGCATCCACGGTTTGGCCACCGCAAGGGTGCGTTTTTCCGGAAAAGTGGTCTATGACCCGTGTTACCCCACGAGGTGACGTAGTGGGGGCCCCCGTAGGTGGGGGGTGTTGAGGCTCCAAGGTGTAAGCAGTGCGACCTGTCGAGGTAGGTGCTCGGCGTGGGTCACCGAGGTAGGTGCTCGGTTGGGTTGCCGGGGCAGGTACCCGGATCAGGTTATGCAGGGGTCGTGGTTTGCCCTTTTGGGAGGGCGGTTGCTCAGGATGGTTCTCACGGTCTGCTTTATTTACATTTTTCCTGCATTCCACTTTTATATCTTGTGTCGCTGACTTCCCACTCCGTGACAGGTGCCTTCAGGGGTGAGAGCTAGGGCGACGGTGAGGCTGTGGTAGGAGCACTTGGGTCCTTCGGGACCATAGACTGTATTTACTCCTTTTTGCGCATTTCATTTCCTATTAGTAGTCTGCTGTGTGGTTTTCGATTCCCTTGTGGGGTCGGTGTGTATGTTGAGATGTTTTTCTTTTAGCTATGTGGATGGTTGATTTATTCTTCTCCTGTTTGGCCATTTTCGAACTACAAAGGGAAAAAAAAAAGAAAAGAAAAGGCATTGCGAAAACTGTTTTAAAAATCTGGGTGTCGTGTGGGCACCGTTTTAAAACCCTGTGGATTTATGGATTGCGAAAACTAATTTTAAAACCTAGGTGTCGTGTGGGCACCGCTTTAAAAACCCTGTGGATTTATGAATTTCGAAAACTGTTTTGGAAACCTGGGTGCCGTGTGGGCACCGCTTTCAAAACTTGTGGATTTATCCTTTCAAATCAATCGGCCTCGAGAATTCTTTAGTCTTGTATGTTCATGTTAGCAAACTGTTGTGATTAAATGATTGTAGTGACCGCGACGCCGTGGATATACAGAGGAGACTCTGCCCGTTTGCGGGGTAAATCTGTGTATGCGGCGGGTCTGAGCACACATCGGGGAGAAAGGACTTTAAAAAAAAAAAAGAAAAAAAAAAAGAGAATGTTTACGCAAATTCATACTTTCCGTTGGTTGTCTTCCGCTTAATGAAACTCCCGGGGCGTGACAGATTAAGATACCATCTCTGATACCATCTTAATCTGTCACGCCCCGGGGGTTTCATTAAGCGGAAGACGACCAACGGAAAGATTGAATTTGCGTATACATTTTTTTTTTTTTTTTTTTTTTAAGTCCTTTCTCCCCGGTGCATGCCCAGACCCGCCACATACATATGTTACGGCATTTTGTGTTGGCATATTTCGTGAGTTGAGTCGGAGTCTTGAAGTGATCAAATTGTCAATCAACAATCGAAGACTCAGAGAAAATTCAACAAGAGCTCAAGTCGACACTCAGTGTTTTGAGTCTTGAAGATTGAAGATGAAGAATTGTGGATCAATTACATCAATCTCAAGAAGAAAGAATTCAAAAGGATCAGGTATGTTTAACTAAATAATTTTGGTGATCCGAATACTTTCTTATAGTGTAGAAACACTTGGATGAATTTTTAATTGCATAAAAATCAAAAACTGGACATGTAATATGTTAAGGATCCGGATCAGACCAATCCAGTCCGGACCCCGAACATAGTTTAGTTCATGAGGAATTCCAGTCCGGACCTCCCCTGTTTCAGTCCGGACCCCGAACTATGTGTTTGCTGAAATCGCATGAACAGTCCGGATCAGGAAATTCCAGTCCGGACACCGAATTGTTTTTTCAGGAAAATTGCTGAAAAAAGACGACAGTCCGGATCAGCCAAATCCAGTCCAGACCGTCGTGCGGGAAAAATTCTGTTAAGTTAGTTTTTGATGCTTATCTCTTTCCAAAGGTTTCTAACCTATAAATAGACACTTAGGGTTTCTCAAGAACTACCGATCAATTTAGAAAACACTCGAGAGCAACCCTAAAGGCTGGTTTTTACCGTTCTTCTCTTTAGCCTCTTTTAGGTCAATTCGACGGTTCTTCCATGACATACTTTTTGTCGAATTGATCTAGTCTTTGCTTAGAGATTCCATCTATGGTTCTTCAATGTTAATCTAAGCAAAGGATCACCATCGAAGCCTATATTCTGTATCGGCTGAGTTTGCGTCGTGGATTCGACATAGCACCGTGGATTCGGTGTGTTGAAGGCGTTTCGTGGATTCGAAATGTGTGCTCGTGGATTCGAGTGGCGTTCGTGGATTCGAACGTGTGCAGTGGACGTGCAATCGGTGGAGCGCAAGATCCGAAGAAGTTGAAGGAGGGGTTTGAGTCCATGGAGTCGGTAATCACCTTGTTATTCTTCTATTCTTAGTGGATTGTTATTGCGTGTTGGTCCCGTGGTTTTTCTCCTGGATTGGAGTTTCCACGTAAATCTCGGTGTGCTATTTTTATTTTCCGCATTGGTTTTTATTTTGCACTGAGATTGTGATTTTTGTTATTACACCTATTCACCCCCCCTCTAGTTGTTTGATAGTACCTATTTAGATCCTTGTGGATCCTATAAAAACCTACAACACAGATTCACCCCGCAAACGGGCGGAGTCTCCTTTGTATATGCACGGCATCGCAGTTACAACAATCATTTAATCACAACAGTTTACTAACATGAACGCGCAAGACTAAGGAATTCACGAGGCCGATTGATTTGAAAGGATAAATCCACAAGTTTTAAAAGCGGTGCCCACACGGCACCCAGGTTTTTAAAACAGTTTTCGAAATTCATAAATCCACAGGGTTTTTAAAACGGTGCCCACACGACACCCAGATTTTTAAAACAACTTTCGCAATTCATAAATCCACAGAGTTTTTAAAACGGTGCCCACATGACACCCAGATTTTTAAAATAGTTTTCACAATGCCTTTTCTTTTTCTTTTTCTTTTGTAGTTCGAAAACGGCCAAACAGGAGATGAATAAAATCAACCATCCACATAAGTAAGAGGAAACATCCCAACATCCACACCGACCCCACAAGGGTATCGAAAACCACACAGTAAGCTACTAACAGGTAATGAAAATGCGCATGGAAAGAAGTAAATACAGTCTATGGCCTCGAAGGACCAAAAATGCTCATGCCACGGCCTCACCGTCGCCCTAGCTCTCACCCCTGAAGGAACCTGTCACGGAGTGGGAAGTCAGCGACACAAGATATAAAAGATGGAATGCAGGAAAAACTGTAACTAAAGCAGACCGTGAGAACCATCCAGAGAAAACGCCCTCCCCGAAAGGGCAAACCACGACCCCTGCATATCCTGATCCGGGCACCTGCCCCGGCAACCCAACCGAGCACCTACCTCGGTAAACCACACCGAGCACCTACCTCGATGGGTCGCACCGCTCACACCTTGGCGCCTCAAACCCCCCACCTACGGGGGCCCCCGCTACGTCACCTCGTGGGGTAACGCGGGTCATAGACCACTTTTCCGGAAAAGCACATCCTTTGCGGTGGCCAAACCCCGGGTGCGCGTGCTGCAGCCTCGAGCATCGTAACCAAGTACACAAAACAAAACCAATAATAATGAACCATAGAGATCACCAAAGATTAACACAGTTAGTTGAGCAATTGTAATATGTTTACAGTTTTCAAATCCCGACACTAAACCTTAGAACGAGTACCCACCTCAAACACGAAGGAGAAGACGTGCGGAAGCTCCAACTAAAATACCCTCACCTTGTACCCGAAAAGCTACAATAAGAATTATTGTTAAAAACAATCATCGTCGTGGTCAAAAATACTAAAAAACGGAGCGAAACGGGCCAAAAACGGAGCTTCTGGATTCTTTTCCGAAGACTGGTGCACGGGTCCAGGCGTGGACCGGGTCCACGACAAAAGGCGGCCGCGGCGCGGGCCGGGAGCACGCCGCAGCGGTAGACCACTGCGGCTTGGGCCGGGCCGCGCTCGGGCAGGGGCGCGCACCGGGTCCACTTCCTCCCCGCCGCGGTGGCGAGCACCGGGTGCACGCCTAGGGCGTGCACCGCGTGGCCTGGGCCGGGCTGGCGCACGCACCCGTGCGCCGGGTCCGCACCATTGGGTTGCGGAGGCGTGCGCCGGGTGCACGCCGGTCCGGTGGACCGCGCGGCCTGGCGCACGCATCCGTGCGTCGGGTGCACGCCGGCGCGGTGGACCGCGGCCTGACCTCTGCCGGAATGAACAGTAATCCAACCCTTTTTCGGCTCCGGTTGCGACCCCATGATCACGGCGGCTGCGGCGACGACCCCATGAACACGATAACGGCGGCGGCAGCCTCCCGTTTAACCACGGCGGCGGCGGCCTCCCGTTTAGTACCAAACTCGCCTCGCACGCGACAACGACAAGAAAGAAAACCCCACACCGAAAAACCGGAAAGACTCGAACCGCTCACCTCGGCTTCGCCGGAGGAGAAGGAAGAAGGAGGATCGTTCGCCCCTCGCTCGTTCGATCCCGCAGAAAGGAGCGATTGTTCCTTCCCTCTCTTTGACTCGCCGCCTCGGTTCTTCACGCCAACAGTTGAAAAGAGAGAAAATAAGAATTGGGGTTTTTCCCCGACGCACCCTGATAAGACATAACGCACGAATGAGAAACGGGAAAAACCTAAATCCCCAAATCACAACTATAATCAGTCGGGATGTAACGAGGGGTCCAGATTACCTCGAAAAGCGTGCCGATCGCCTGCACGACTTTCGATGCGCCCAATCCACTAACGAATTTCAAAAATTAATTCTGGGAGATCTTGGGGTCGGAATTCGAATCCGATCGCGCCACCGTTCACCGTTTTGCGAGCTCTAGCCCCTAAAAATACCTACAAACCCCGACGGTCAGTCCAAAAATTCTCAAACTTTTAAACCCCCCAGCAGGCCACTGAAAATAATAAAATAAAATAAAATAATATAAAATTACTACTTTAAGGCGGGTATTACATCACTCACCTCTTAAAACAAGTTTCGTCCTCGAAACTTACTCCTGGTCCGCAGCAAATAGGTCTGGGTAGCATTCTCTCATCTTTGACTCAAGTTCCCAAGTCGCTTCACGTTCTTCCTGGTTACTCCAAAGCACCTTCACATAGGGGATCGTCCGGTTGCGCAACTTTTTGTCCTCCCGCGCCAGAATCCGCACCGGTGTTTCCTCAAAGCTCAAGTCTTCTCTAAGCTCAAAAGTAGTGACGTCCAGTACATGCGACGGATCGGGGAGGTACTTTCGGAGCATTGAAACATGGAACACATTATGGATTCGGTCGAGGTTTGGCGGTAAGGCTAGATGTTAAGCCACCGGGCCGACGCGCTCCAAGATCTCGAATGGCCCCACGTACCGTGGGCTCAACTTACCTCTCAGCCCGAACCGTTTAATTCCCTTGGATGGCGAGACCCGTAGTAACACGTGCTCCCCCACTTGAAACTCCAAGTCGCGGCGTCTCTGGTCTGCATAGCTCTTTTGTCGACTTTGGGGGGTCACCCATCCTAGGGAATTAAACGGTTCGGGCTGAGAGGCAAGTTGAGCCCACGGTACATGGGGCCATTCGAGATCTTGGAGCGCGTCGGCCCGGTGGCTCACCGTCTAGCCTTACCGCCAAACCTCGACCGAATCCACAATGTGTTCCATGTTTCAATGCTCCGAAAGTACCTCCCCGATCCGTCGCATGTACTGGATGTCACTACTTTTGAGCTTAGAGAAGACCTGAGCTTTGAGGAAACACCGATGCGGATTCTGGCGCGGGAGGACAAAAAGTTGCGCAACCGGACGATCCCCTATGTGAATGTGCTTTGGAGTAACCAGGAAGAACGTGAAGCGATTTGGGAACTTGAGTCAAAGATGAGAGAATGCTACCCAGACCTATTTACTGCGGACCAGGAGTAAGTTTCGATGACGAAACTTGTTTTAAGAGGTGAGTGATGTAATACCCGCCTTAAAGTGGTAATTTTATATTATATTATTTTATATTATTATTTTCAGTGGCCTGCTGGGGGGTTTAAAAGTTCGAGAATTTTTGGGCTGACCGTCGGGGTTTGTAGGTATTTTTTGGGGCTAGAGCTCGCGAAACGGTGAACGGTGGCGTGAACCGTCTCTCATTTCTTCGTAGAAAGGAGAGACGGTTGGCATCTCCCCTGACAGGGACAGGAAACGAATCTGTGGGCTCTTTTCTGTTCACACATTCGTGGTTGAGGCTACCCGCTGCGACGGATCTTTACCCCAATTTATGAATGTGACACCCCCGGAATTTGGATTAGTCCTATATATAAGTGATATAATATGACTAAATCTCTTAACCCGGCTATAGCATTTTGGATGGTAGTAAGATCCAAGAGGTTATGAGAGTTAAGCGTGCTAGAGCTAGAGTAGTTCTAGGATGGGTGACTCCCTGGGAAGTTGGGACGTCTAAGATGGTATCAGAGACTTTCTTTAACCACAGCAGTCAGTGTCCGACATCCACAAAGATACCTCACATAGCTACTAATCAATGAAATGAGCATGACATAGAAGCGTAGAACGCGAGTGATCGGGGGGGGGGGAGTATAGGTCCCTTTTCTCGATAGTTGTGTGGTGTCTCGGAATCCCCGTGCGACTCGACCGTGTGGTTGGTGGTGAGGAAACACCTATTTTTGGTGTTTCGAGTCCGTTGTGCGTCAAATGGATGCCAAAAACAGTCAAAATTGGCTATTTACGGGCGTAAATAGGCTAACGGGCCCATTTTGATCGCGGGCCGGTCCACGGCCCACCCGCGCGCACCGGGTGCAACGAACCCGCGTCGCTGCCACGTGGCAGGCGCGGGTTGGTCGAGCCGGTCGCAGGCGCAGGCGGTGAGCGCAGCGACCCATGCGCCAGCGCTGGAGCGGGGCGCACGTGGAGGCGCCACGCGGCCGAAGCGCGTTGGGCGCACCAGCCCACGCGCTGACGCGCGTAGGGAATCGGCACGGGCCAGCGCGTGAAGCCCGCGGAGCTCGACACGTGGCGGGACCCCGTTCACCTGCGTCGCGCCAGGGGACGTGTCCCTGGCGCGCGTGGTCGCGGCGTGGTCGCGGCGTGACGCTGTGCCTCCACGTGGCGTCATCCGGTTGGACGCGCGCGGGAGGGGGACGCGTGGTGCTGCCACATGTCGGCTTGGGGTGGACCAGCGGCACGGGGTTGGTTCACTGGTTACTGTAGCGCGCCCGTTGAGGGGTTTCGGGAGCCCGAATGTGCAATTCGGGCGCCCGAATATGCGGATTTGGGCTATTTAAGTCCAAATAGACCCCTTTTTCTCCCCTTTTTCCTCTTTTGCTCCGTCCTGCACGCGAGAGGGAGAGAGAGAGAGCGTTTGGGGGAATTTTCGGGGTGCCGTGAGTGCACCGTTTTTGCCGTGGAGCGCGCGCGAAGTGTCTCTTGGAGCCAGGCAAACGTTTGGGTGCTTGTTTGGCGAAGCGCTGGCGTTAAGGTGGGTTTTGCTCATCTTTTTGCAGTGTTTTTCGGCACAGTTTTGGGGTTTACCCTTTTGGATTTTTGGTTTTGACCCTGTGCCTTTGTGCTTGTAGGGGCTGTTGTTACCTCACCGTTTTGCATGCGGACTCCGGCGGCGTGCTCCGTTTTGCATGCGGACTCCGTTTTGCGTGTGGACTCCGGCACTGTGCTCCGTTTTGCGTGCGGACTCCGGCACCGTGTTCCGTTTTGTGTGCAGACTCTGGCACCATGCTCCGTTTTGCGTGCGGACTCCGGCGGCGTACTCCGTTTTGCGTGCGGACTCTGTTTTGCGTGCGGACTCTAGCACCGTGCTTTGTTTTGCGTGCGGACTCCGGCGGTGTGCTCTGTTTTGCGTGTGGACTCCGTTTTGCGTGCAAACTTCGGCACCGTGCTTCGTTTTGCGTGCGGACTCCGGCGGCGTGCTTCGTTTTGCGTGCGGACTCTGGTGGAGGCAAGGAATCGTGCAGAGGCCAATTGCAAGTGTCTACGAGCAATTGGTGGCATACCGAGGTGGGTTGGATTTTTCTCCAAGTCTGCGGACTTCTTTCTAATTCTATTATTATAGGATTCAGCATGCTAGAATAAGTGTATTATTGGAACCTTGACTAGCACCCCCGTCATATGTTGCATGTGTTTAACCAGACCAATAGAGAACCTAAATCTGGGCTAGGTTCTTTTATGTTTTAGACATCTCACACATTGCATTTCTTTCTGGACATAGAGTTCCTCGCTCGGGTAGTGGGCCGAGTGGTCAGGACATTGTGGGACGTATGTTGCACTCGGGCCTGGGGGCTGAGTGGGGTCTGGTAGCTGTGTTAGGCCAGTGTTAGTGTTTTGGGAACCGTTTTGGGTAAACGGTGGTCCCGGATCTTTGGGTATTTCTCTATTTGGTCGTCACCACCAAGTTGTGATCGTGGTGAGCGTGTGTTATCAGGACCTTGAACCCAGAATATTTTTGGACACTCATGATTTTAGTAAACCAGTGTTTTTCCTTCCGAATTTCTAGGGGTCGCCGAAGCCTGTTCTTGTTTGATTGGGCGGGGGCATTAACCCTTTGGAGTCCGGAAAATAAACTTGTTTTTAACTGATTTTCTCAAAAACTAAAATCTATAAAAGTTAGTTTTCTAAATTCAAGACGGTATTTTATAATGAAGATCATCTTTTCTCCTAAATTGTTCCTCACCCGATAAGGGTGAGTGATCTGGGTTCAAAGGGCTGATTTCTTTCTGGGGCCGAAAGCAACGGGAGGCTATGCCTATAGCCTGTTCTTGTTTGATCGAGGTCGTAGGTATTAGTCTCCCGGGGTTTTCGGACCCTTCGCTATTTTGGCCGTAAAGTATCTCCAGCCCGTGAGTTTAGCATGTTGTGATGGTTTCCCACTTTAACCGAGGGAGCCGAATCCCTGAACGGTAAGGGATCGAGAACTTCGATAGGCTAAGCCTAGAGCCTGTTCTTGTTTGATTAGGGTTCTAGGCACCGGCCTAACGAGATTCTCGGACCCTTGCTGCGTCAGACGGTTCTTCTCGTCTATGAGTGGGGTGTCGTTTTGGGAGCCGTTTGGGCTGACGGCGGTCCCAGAGGTTGTGTACTTTTTTTTAGTGGGTTAGCTTTCTGAGATTGAGTCGTGGAGGGTTCTCCGACTGAGTGATGGTTATTTGGGTGTTCGAGTTTTCGATCTGTTTGATCGTGGATTATAGCCTACATGTGCCGCTTTTGCCAGATGAGACACGCTTGAGCTCGGTGGGGTCGCTCCCCACGAGTTACACTCCGGATGCGATGATGATGATGTGCCTAGTTGATACACTAGAGGTCGCTTTGCGTGATACTGAGATAGTCCGATGGGACGCCCTGGTTGATACACTAGGGGGCGCAGGCTTGACTGGACCCGATGTGGCAGTCACCGAGATTTGGGTTACTGTGAGTGAGTGGTTGCATAGCATGTGTCTTAGTAGAGTTTCCATTGAGCATGGTAATTGAGACATATTAGCAGTAGCGAGTGGAGGCATACCATCATCTGTGTTTTTCCCTTTTGAGCATAGTAGATAGAGGCATGATAGCTGTAGATATTTTTCCAGCTTAGTTTTCATTATCACAGTCTTTTTCTGTTATCTTATGCCTCTAGTAGACTTAGTGGGCAGACCGTGGGTCTTGGAGGCGGTACCCACTGAGAAGTACTGTAGGATGTAGTTCTCACACCCTCTGTCGGTGACAGGTTGCTGAGGCTTTTCCTTCCGTTCTTGCCCGAGCTGGCGCGACGGACCGAGGACAGGGAGTCGCGAGATAGTTCCCTACCAGCATAGTTCCTTTAGAGTGAGGTAGATGTACCATCCTGGACAGTGGGATTCCCTGTTTATTGTTATATTTTCAGTTTTAGTTATCTCCCTTTTTGGTTTCATAGATGTTGTATAGGTGGATTTTTTTTTTATTTGTATCTGACCTTGTATTATTCAGGTATTTGGGAGATGGACTTTGTATTTATTTTCAGCTTATTAGTAGTTTGATTTTATATTACAGCTTTTATTTTCCGCTCTGATATCTGTGTAGCTGTAGTTCTATCTTTTGCAGGTTAGACGCTTCGTCGGTGCGTGGCTTCCCGTGTCGACGGCGGATCTGTTGGCGAGCCCTGTCACGCCCCGGAGTCGAAACTGCGACCCGGGCTCGCCAACAGATCCGCCACCTATGCAAAACCCCGCATAGGCGAAGCGTCCTACCTGCAAGAAAGGGCTACAGCTAAACAGATATCAGAGCTATAAATTAAAAGTGTTGTAAAACTAAAACCAACCATCTGTACAACTGGAATAATGATACAATATTCATCTCCCATAAATGATAATCATAATATTTCCTCAGATACAAAACCCAGAACTCAACAGGGAGGTATCTCCAATAAATACATCAGTGCACAGGCTCTCAATACATATCATAACCTCACTACAACAGTCTCTCAAAAGAGGAAAAATAAAATAGCTAATCTACTAAAGCTCTCCTCTGAAGGGGGTACCGCTACTCTCCAACGATGGGTAGGGGTCTAGCACGCGACTCCCTCGCCACGATCAACACCCACAGAATCGGGAACACCCGCAAAGACTCTGCAAAACAAAGGAGAGGAAGAAAAAAGGGGGGAAAAACCCCAATGGGCGTGAGAACTACACCAAAAAGGGAGTTCTCAGTGGGTACCACCGCCAGCCCGACGGTCTGCCCACCAAGTCCTCCAGAGGCAATAAAATAAATAATGCAGTAAGAAGGCAGGAGACTCTCAACAGCTACCATGCCTCTAACTAAAGGCTCAAAAGGGGAAAATGTCTGATAAAGATATGCAATCACTCGCACACGAGGTGCTCAATCGACCCAATCGAGCTGACTGCCACATCGGGTCCAGTCAAACCTGCGCCCACCAACAACCACCTCTCACTGACGGGCAGGAATTACGTAGGGCGTCCAAACGGACTAACTCGCTATCGAGTAGTGGCTCATGCAGGCTATAGTCAAAATCCACGCTATCTCACAGAACGGATAGACTCAAGATCACCAACCACTCGCACAACGGTCGACTAACTCACAACGACCACGGGACCACCGTCAATCCCCAAACGGTTCCCAACTACACTAGCACTGGTCTAAACACAGCTACTAGACTCCACTCGGTCCCCCAGACACGAGTGCAACAATAAAGTAAATGCCTGTAATAACCCAATCGATAGACCAGTAATTACTGGCACTTCCTGCTCTGCTGTCGAACTCAAGAACTCAATCGCGGGATACAGACCGACTTCGGACCGGTACGGTCGCATCCCAAAGTAAGTAACAGATCGGCCTCGAACCGTCCGATCGCATACAAAAGTAAGTAACAGATCGGCCTCGAACCGTCCGATCGCACACTCCGGAGTGGCACTCCAGGGGAGCGACCCACACGAGTAAAGTATCTCAGTAACCAGTAACATAATTATCGTAAAAGAGCAGGACTGGATCAAGACTCTGATCAAAGTGGAAAAATCCATCCACTGAAGAAAACCCCGGTCCTCATACAGAGGCAATAGTACTCAAAAGTGGAAACCTCCGTCCACTAGAGAAACCTGATACCCAATCTGATGCATAAATAAATATCCGGTCAACCGCCCAATATCCGCGGTTGCCGCAATACCCTGCCATCTATAATCAAGTCCTATAACCGACCTCCGGTCAACCGCCCAAAGTCCGCGGTCACCGCCAAAACCCTGCCAGCCGCAATCCAGCACAACCCGTCCTTGACACCAATGTCCCTGCTACACTACCCCAGACCCCTGCTCACACCCGAGCAACACAGACCGCCTGACTAACAAGAAGGAGAAAAGGAAGAACATGGTTTCTCCTAAGTCAAGTTCCAATATGTAGTGCAGCAGTAAAAGATGGCCTAACTACGTGTCCATACAATCATGCTTTTATCTTCAGAAACGATGAAAGAGAGTGAAACATAAAATAACACAGCATGCTAAAGTATTTCTACTATGATATACCAATCTCACACAAGTAGGCCAATACATGAACATAATCTCAATAAGTAGGCCAATACATGAACATAATCTCAATAAGTAGGCCAATACATGAACATGCATGATCTCTATATCATCTAGTGTGGGATAAATATAACTGTCTGTCAGAAGATAAGACTCTAATTCACCAAATGTGAACCATGATCAGGTATGCATCAATCCCCAAAATCTAGGCCATTCCCTGCTTACCTCTCATTCATACCAGTTGAACAATAGTTCTGCATGCTATCAGTCATAGGGGGGGTGACCTTCCCACAGGTGTACTTACATTAACCATAACTGTCACGCCCCGGGATCGAAACTGCGACCCGGGCTCGCCAACAGATCCGCCACCTATGCCAACCTGCATAGGCGAAGCGTCCTACCTGCAAGAAAAGTACTACAGCTAAACATAATATCAGAGCCATGAGTAAAAACCTGTTGTATAACTAAAATCAATCACTATACAACTGGAAATAATATAACAAGTCCGTCTCCCGAAATGATAATCATACAATATCCTCAGGTACAACTCTGATCTCAACCGGAAGATATCCCCAATAAATACAACAGTGTACAGTCTCTCGATACATAACATGTCCTCACTACATCAGTCTCTCAAAAGAGAAAAAGTAAAACAACTAATCTGCTGTAGATCTCCTCTGAAGGGGTACCGCTACTCTCCAACGACTGGTAGGGATCTAGCTCACGACTCTCTCGCCTCGATCAACAACCGCAGAATCAGCAACTCCCGCTAAGACTCTGCAAAACAGAGGAGAGGAAGGAAAAAGAGGGGGGAAGCCCCCAGAGGGTGTGAGAACTACACCAAAAAGGGAGTTCTCAGTGGGTACTACCGCCAGTCCCGACGGTCTGCCCACCAAGTCCTCAAGAGACCAAAAAAAACTAACCAAAGCCGTAAAGACTGAAATAAGGAAGCTGGAGACTCTCAACAGCTAACAAGCCTCTATGGCAGCTATGCCTGCCGTGCCTGCCTGTAGAACTCCGGGATTTGGATGACGCACCGACCTTGCAGGAAGGTGTGGTGTGGAGGAGTTTGCCTTGGATGTGTCCCATTTGTGTTTACAGAGGAGTTCGGGTTGATTTGGATCCCCGCGGAAGCCTCTGCTTGTTTCGGGCTTTGTACGCGTTAGGTGACTGGTACGGGAAGCGCCGACACCGCTATGGGTTGCAGAAAAATTGGGAAACACTTGGAGCAGGTGTATTTTCAGTTTACAGCGAGGTTCGGGAGGTTCCGGACTGACGCGGAAGACCCGGAGGCAAAAAGTGAGTCGGAACTGGCAATTTTGGAGCCGGTATTTGATTTGAGCACCCCGACTCAGCGGTTGAGCTTTTTGAGGAGAAAAAGCTGTGGACACGCGTACTTTTGATTTACAGCGAGGTTCGGGAGGTTCCGGACTGACGCGGAAGACCCGGAGGCAAAAAGTGAGTCGGAACTGGCAATTTTGGAGCCGGTATTTGATTTGAGCACCCCGACTCAACGGTTGAGCTTTTTGAAGAGAAAAAGCTGTGAGCGCGTGTACTTTGGAATTACAGCGGAGCTCGGGAGGTTCCGGGCAGCGGCGGAGGGCCCGAGGGCAAAAAGTGAGTTGGAGTTGGGTTTTTGGAATTAAGTTAATTAAATTAATTAATTTAAATAAAGCTTCTGCTTTATTAAACCCCCTCCCCTCCACCTCTGTAGCAAAGGAAAAAGAGAAAGAAAGAAAGAAAAGGAAAAGAGAAAAATGAGAGGAAAGGGAAGAAGAAGAAGAAGAAGAGGGCTTTGGAGGAAGCTTTTCTTGGGCGTTTTCTTCTCCGAGCGTGGCGTGGAGCCGTGCGGGGGTCGGCGTGCCGCGAGGAGGTTGGCTTTTTTTGTATCTTTTCTTTTCCCTTTCTTTTTCCTGCTGCTGGGGTGCCATGGACTTGTTGTCCGTGGCGCGGAGGTGCCTCGCGAGCCGCGCGCGCTGTTTTTGGGCAGCGCGCGGCTAAGGGGAGCGGCCGCTGCGCGGGCGCGCATGGGCGCCGCGCGCAGCAGGCGCCCTGCTGCCGTGGTAGTGCAGCGGGGCACCGGGCCGCTGGCAGCGGGCGCGCTGGTTGCGCGCCCTGGCTGGCACGCGCGGGCGGCCCCTGCGCTGGGCGACCCTGCAGGCCGCGCGCGTGGCGCGCGGCACTGCAGAGGTGCCGCGCGGGCGGCCCCTGCGCTGGGCGACCCTGCAGGCCGCGCGCGTGGCGCGCGGCACTGCAGAGGTGCCGCGCGGGCGGCCCCTGTGCCGCGGGCCCCGCGCGGCATGGCAGGGTGCCGCGCGGGCGGCCCCTGTGCCGCGGGCCCCGCGCGGCATGGCAGGGCGCCGCGCGGGCGGCCCCTGTGCCGCGGGCCCCGCGCGGCAGTGCAGGGCGCCGCGCGGGCGGCCCCTGTGCCGCGGGCCCCGCGCGGCAGTGCAGGGCGCCGCGCGGGCGGCCCCTGTGCCGCGGGCCCCGCGCGGCATGGCAGGGCGCCGCGCGGGCGGCCCCTGTGCCGCGGGCCCCGCGCGGCATGGCAGGGCGCCGCGCGGGCGGCCCCTGTGCCGCGGGCGGGCCTTTGGGCCCCCCGCGGCCCTGCAGGGCGCCGCGCGGGCGGCCCCTGTGCCGCGGGCGGGCCTTTGGGCCCCCGCGGCCCTGCAGGCCGCGCGCTAGGCGCGCGGCGCTGCTGCAGGCCGCGTGGGTGGCCCTTGGGCCCCGCGGCCCTGCAGGCCGCGCGCTAGGCGCGCGGCGCTGCTGCAGGCCGCACGGGCGGACTTGGGGCCGCGCGGCGCTGCTGGCCACGCGGCTGACCTTTGCCGCGTGGGGTTGGTTTCTTTGGGCAGTACGGCCATGGGCCGCACTGTGCCGCGTTGTTTGCGGCTCGGCGGTACGCCGCGGCGGATGCGCCGCGGCGGATGCGCGATGGGATTCCGCGCGACGCCCGACGCTCTTCGTCGCCGGAGGGTTTTCCTTCGCCTTTGTTTGCGCGGTTTTCGGCCGCGGGTTTGCTGATCCCGGTTCCTCTTCTTGTCTCGCAGTTGTGGCAAAGTGTTAGCTTCTCCCGTGGCCGGCGGCGCGTGTTTTGCCGCGTGGAGCTGCGGGATCACATCGGGACCTCCGTTTGGCGCACGGTTTTCGCGGTGGATCGCAGGTGGGTTGGTTTCTCCCAATGAACTACGGAATGCCCTTTATGCTTCCGAATGCAAAGGTATCGTATCCTTATTATCAGGTATTTGCGGAACAGTCGTGCAAGTCGAGGGTTGTCGTTTCCGACTTGGACACGAGTGTTAGTCGCATCGTTAGAGTATACGAGTTGTACTGGCGGAGTTACCAGATGGGTATAAATCACTGGCTGAGTTACCAGATGAGTAGATACCACTGGCGGAGTTACCAGATGGGTATAAATCACTGGCTGAGTTACCAGATGAGTAGATACCACTGGCGGAGTTACCAGATGGGTATAAATCACTGGCTGAGTTACCAGATGAGTAGATACCACTGGCGGAGTTACCAGATGGGTATAAATCACTGGCTGAGTTACCAGATGAGTAGATACCACTGGCGGAGTTACCAGATGGGTATAAATCACTGGCTGAGTTACCAGATGAGTAGATACCACTGGCGGAGTTACCAGATGGGTATAAATCACTGGCTGAGTTACCAGATGAGTAGATACCACTGGCGGAGTTACCAGATGGGTATAAATCACTGGCTGAGTTACCAGATGAGTAGATACCACTGGCGGAGTTACCAGATGGGTATAAATCACTGGCTGAGTTACCAGACGAGTAGATACCACTGGCGGAGTTACCAGATGGGTATAAATCACTGGCTGAGTTACCAGATGAGTAGATACCACTGGCGGAGTTACCAGATGGGTATAAATCACTGGCTGAGTTACCAGATAGATAGTTATGCCCTGGCCGAGTCACCAGGTGGTTACTAGAAGGGATTGAGGTGGCCTTCTAGTGTCTTGTAGAGTTCTAGCAGTCCCAGTGCGTGGGCGGAAACTATGGGCGCCTAAGCCTACAGCATGTTCTTGTTTGATAAGGGCTGTAGGGGGCGCAGACGTTCGTAGTTTCCAGGCCTCCCGTGAGAGAGACTGAGAACTTACTTCTAGCATTGCATTGAGACATGTAGCGATAGATTCATTTCCAGTTATCTATCTATCTATCTATCTATCTATCTATCTATCTGTGTTTTTGTCTCCAGCAGACTGAGTGGGTGTACCGTGGGTTTTAGCTTTGATGCCCACTGAGATCTGACTGTTGCAGTAGATCTCACACCCGCTGTGATGACAGGTGTTCCTGAGGCGACCGTTCCAGGTTTGGCTCATTCGGAGCTTTCTGACCGAGGTTTGCGCGTGGCTGGCTAGCTCCTACCCGAGTCGGTGGTGTCGGTGTAGTGTCTCTTGTACTTTTTAGTTTCCACTTTTGTACTTATGTTGTGGGTGCTAGTGGACTGGTGTACTTGGACTTTTCACCGCTTAGTGTTTCAGCTTCCTTTCAGCTCTGATACTTGTTAGCTATAGATCTCTTTTGCAGGTTAGACGCTTCGTCTGTACGGCAGTTTCCGTACAGACGGCGGATCTGTTGGCGAGCCCGGGTCGCAGTTCGACCCCGGGGCGTGACAGATTAGGTGGTATCAGAGCCTAGGAATATAGGTCGTTGGGGACTTAGAGACCCTAGGCTTTTGGTTGGACAGTGGGAAGACTGTCGTGTGAGACGTGACCTTAGCGAGAGTCTTGTCTGAGGGTGTACCTCCCCCTGAGGATTGGGGTGAGTGACCTCGCATGTTATTTCTCTAAAGGTGATTGTGTTGGCTGCAGACAGCATAATGCTTTAGAAAGGTTAACATGTTTAGACTTTCGTTTGTTTGGGTCGAGGAAGTCTTAGTCCTAATGTTTGTTTGTTGCAGTGGTTTTTGGATGCTTCCGAGACGCCGTGCAGCGGCGAGGGCGTGTTTGACCTGGGATGAGGGGCTTGTTTAGCGGGAAGCTAAATGGATGGAGCCGAGAGAGGCTTGAGAGATCCAGGCCCAAGCAGTCCTGGTTTTTGAGGCGTTATGGCGCCAGGAGGAGAGAGCATGGAGCGTGTGATGCACATGCTTGGACCGAGAGCATCTCCCGGAGTATCGTCAGTAGTACCTCCGGCCGCGACTTTGTCGATTTCTGTTCCTGATCGCACCATTGATGGTGCGGAAGCAGCGAGAGGTTGCTGTTAGGTTGTGTACCGCATCCAGTTCCATCCCTTGTAGATTTCGGGACCGAGTTGGAGCCGTGAGAGGCCGAGAACTGGAACGCTGTTATGGAAGATTTGTTCGAGGATTTGTTCATCCAGGATAAGCATCAGGGCGCTTGGTTATGCACTTTTGCATTCGGACGCCAAGAGAGCTGGTGGCGTCGGATTCGTCTTGTAGGACCATCGGGAGCGCAGTTGATGTTCTGGGGTGAGTTTCTGTGACGGTTGAGCGATGTACCCCTGGACGCCCAGGATGAGGCTTAGAGGTTGGTTGTGTTCGAGTGGGAGCTGCATCGAGATGCCTACCTCTTCGTGCATTTTCGGCGAGTGCCGACCTTGGATGCAGTGAGGGTGCATGCTCGATGGATTGACCGAAGATCAGTGATCCCGTCCGAGGGAGACGGTGAGCGGGGGACCCGCTTCGGAGAGAGAGCTCCGGCATCGCCGATTTTGCGATAGTCGCGTGATTCGAGGTTGCCGTGATTCCACCCTCTGGATCAGGGGTCTCAGAGGAGACAGAGACCAGGAAGTTCTCGACAGTGCTCGCTTCAGCAGCAGTGCCAGGATGTGAGTTTCCCTTCTGCAGGGCCGCGTTCTTCGTCAGGGTTGTGGATCGCGTCTCACCTGGTGTGGTCGTCGGAGTTGGAGCTTGCTTAATGCCAACGCCGCTTGTGCGTTTCGGTAGAGCAGGGGTACCTTGGTGTGGGCCAGTGTCAGGACTGACGGTTGTGCACTTTTGGATCAGTTTTCAGATCACGTGAAGCACGTGGATGAGTGCTGCCTGTCCTGCCAGTGCGACTAGGACTTTGGATTGATCATCGAGATGTTAGTCCTACATCAGTGCAGAGGTGTTGATACGAGGTTGGATAGGAATCGGCCGTCCCAATTTATGCTATCATGGATTGTCGAGAGAGAAGACATTGACCCTCCGTGGACCTGGTCAGGAGGAGGGTATTTTTTTTATAGCATGTGATGAGATATATGATGCCCTGGCTGAGTTACCAGGAGGTTACTTGCCCCTGGCTGAGTTACCAGGAGGTTACTTGCCCCTGGCCGAGTTACCAGGTGGTTGATGCCCCTGGCCGAGTTACCAGGTGCTTACTAGATTGGGACTGAGATCGAGACAGTGATTGACGTGGTTCGGGAACCGCGCCAACTTCGACAGCACCTCGTGGAGTATCAACCGTGAGACAGAGAGAGCTGTGAGCGCAGTTGTGAGATTTGGCGGATCGAGAGGTCTGTGAGACCTAGTACCTCGTCGTGGGGATACGACAGTAAGGTTCCAGGCAGTTGTTACACAGTGGTGATGTCACGTTGTGGGTACACAACCGTGTGAGTCTTGTAAGGTTCGAACTTGATTAGTCTCACCTTGTGCTTGGGCAGATGCCTTCGAGTGATTGATATCTTTATGGAACCTTACAGCCAAGGGCTGTGCCTGGATACTGATCCGGAACCAGTAGGGCAGTTTGAGCGGTTTGCGTGGTCAAGTAGATTGACTAATGCCCTACTGATTTGAGAACTGTGTTTTTCCCTGTTTCACTGGGCGGGTTGGTGGTGTTACCGTCGTGGGTTTTTGCTTATCTCCGAGGCGACTTGGAGCTTGAGGGGCTCTTGGGGATGGTGCTACAACTTCTATGGAGGAAGAAGTTGGTTGCCTAGCTTTGAGAGTTGCACTTGGGCATCGAAAATTTTGTGGTTAGGCCTTGTGTTTCAGCCGCGTGAGTGACGGAGGACCCAACGAGGTGAGATACCGTTTGGGCTGGGCCTGGACCCATGTTAAAGTCAGAGATCAGAAGCTCTTGGACTATGCAAGGCCAGTGTAACTTGCGAGAGGCAAAGCTGAGGAAGATACCAGCATTGATCCGGATATTGCCGTGATAGTGAGGTCATGGAATTATTCTTGAATCCTCAAACCTTAAGTGCTTGGACACTCAGGGAATCGGGTCGAGGTAACGCCGGTGGATAGATTTTGCAGGGATGTATGATTGCTTTATCCCGGCGAGGACATTTTGTTCAGTATGCCCTGTTTGGGCGAGCAGTATAACCCTGGGAATTGAGTGCCAGAATCGAGAGAAGGTTCTCGAGGTTGAAGTTTTTTTTCCCCTGTCAAGGGAGGTGATCCATGTTTCGTGGAACTGGAGCTTTGGTGGCTATGAAGCATCTGAGGAGTTTTGCCTTAAGGAGGCTTGAACTTCGGTTTTTGAGATCTCGAATCAAGGGAGACTACCAGCCTGAGAGTTATATATAGAAATGAGTTTTGCGAGGAGAGGATCCTCGAGCAGTGATCAGGCTGGATGAGGCCTATTTGAACCCCGCAAGTTTTGTTTGCTTTCCCTTCCTTGGTAGTGGACGAGGACTGCGTTATCCTCATCGACCGATGCGATTCTTGTTGGTGAAACCAAAGAATTTTGCAGTCGAATCATACCTTTGGGGAAGGTTCAGTGTTGTCAGCATGAAGAATGTGTGTGACCACTTGAGAGCCTTGGACAATTTGGGGAATCTCCTATCCCCTTTTGCTTTTGATTTGCCCTCCTATGTATGGATTTAGTTGAGTTTCGAGGACGAAACCCTTTTAAGGGGGGGAGAATGTAGAACTCCGGGATTTGGATGACGCACCGACCTTGCAGGAAGGTGTGGTGCGGAGGAGTTTGCCTTGGATGTGTCCCATTTGTGTTTACAGAGGAGTTCGGGTTGATTTGGATCCCCGCGGAAGCCTCTGCTTGTTTCGGGCTTTGTACGCGTTAGGTGACTAGTACGGGAAGCGCCGACACCGCTATGGGTTGCAGAAAAATTGGGAAACACTTGGAGCAGGTGTATTTTCAGTTTACAGCGAGGTTCGGGAGGTTCCGGACTGACGCGGAAGACCCGGAGGCAAAAAGTGAGTCGGAACTGGCAATTTTGGAGCCGGTATTTGATTTGAGCACCCCGACTCAACGGTTGAGCTTTTTGAGGAGAAAAAGCTGTGGACACGCGTACTTTTGATTTACAGCGAGGTTCGGGAGGTTCCGGACTGACGCGGAAGACCCGGAGGCAAAAAGTGAGTCGGAACTGGCAATTTTGGAGCCGGTATTTGATTTGAGCACCCCGACTCAACGGTTGAGCTTTTTGAAGAGAAAAAGCTGTGAGCGCGTGTACTTTGGAATTACAGCGGAGCTCGGGAGGTTCCGGGCAGCGGCGGAGGGCCCGAGGGCAAAAAGTGAGTTGGAGTTGGGTTTTTGGAATTAAGTTAATTAAATTAATTAATTTAAATAAAGCTTCTGCTTTATTAAACCCCCTCCCCTCCACCTCTGTAGCAAAGGAAAAAGAGAAAGAAAGAAAGAAAAGGAAAAGAGAAAAATGAGAGGAAAGGGAAGAAGAAGAAGAAGAAGAGGGCTTTGGAGGAAGCTTTTCTTGGGCGTTTTCTTCTCCGAGCGTGGCGTGGAGCCGTGCGGGGGCCGGCGTGCCGCGAGGAGGTTGGCTTTTTTTGTATCTTTTCTTTTCCCTTTCTTTTTCCTGCTGCTGGGGTGCCATGGACTTGTTGTCCGTGGCGCGGAGGTGCCTCGCGAGCCGCGCGCGCTGTTTTTGGGCAGCGCGCGGCTAAGGGGAGCGGCCGCTGCGCGGGCGCGCATGGGCGCCGCGCGCAGCAGGCGCCCTGCTGCCGTGGTAGTGCAGCGGGGCACCGGGCCGCTGGCAGCGGGCGCGCTGGTTGCGCGCCCTGGCTGGCACGCGCGGGCGGCCCCTGCCCTGGGCGACCCTGCAGGCCGCGCGCGTGGCGCGCGGCACTGCAGAGGTGCCGCGCGGGCGGCCCCTGCGCTGGGCGACCCTGCAGGCCGCGCGCATGGCGCGCGGCACTGCAGAGGTGCCGCGCGGGCGGCCCCTGTGCCGCGGGCCCCACGCGGCATGGCAGGGTGCCGCGCGGGCGGCCCCTGTGCCGCGGGCCCCGCGCGGCATGGCAGGGCGCCGCGCGGGCGGCCCCTGTGCCGCGGGCCCCGCGCGGCAGTGCAGGGCGCCGCGCGGGCGGCTCCTGTGCCGCGGGCCCCGCGCGGCATGGCAGGGCGCCGCGCGGGCGGCCCCTGTGCCGCGGGCCCCGCGCGGCAGTGCAGGGCGCCGCGCGGGCGGCCCCTGTGCCGCGGGCCCCGCGCGGCAGTGCAGGGCGCCGCGCGGGCGGCCCCTGTGCCGCGGGCCCCGCGCGGCATGGCAGGGCGCCGCGCGGGCGGCCCCTGTGCCGCGGGCCCCGCGCGGCATGGCAGGGCGCCGCGCGGGCGGCCCCTGTGCCGCGGGCGGGCCTTTGGGCCCCCCGCGGCCCTGCAGGGCGCCGCGCGGGCGGACCCTGTGCCGCGGGCGGGCCTTTGGGCCCCCGCGGCCCTGCAGGCCGCGCGCTAGGCGCGCGGCGCTGCTGCAGGCCGCGTGGGTGGCCCTTGGGCCCCGCGGCCCTTCAGGCCGCGCGCTAGGCGCGCGGCGCTGCTGCAGGCCGCACGGGCGGACTTGGGGCCGCGCGGCGCTGCTGGCCACGCGGCTGACCTTTGCCGCGTGGGGTTGGTTTCTTTGGGCAGTACGGCCATGGGCCGCACTGTGCCGCGTTGTTTGCGGCTCGGCGGTACGCCGCGGCGGATGCGCCGCGGCGGATGCGCGATGGGATTCCGCGCGACGCCCGACGCTCTTCGTCGCCGGAGGGTTTTCCTTCGCCTTTGTTTGCGCGGTTTTCGGCCGCGGGTTTGCTGATCCCGGTTCCTCTTCTTGTCTCGCAGTTGTGGCATAGTGTTAGCTTCTCCCGTGGCAGGCGGCGCGTGTTTTGCCGCGTGGAGCTGCGGGATCACATCGGGACCTCCGTTTGGCGCACGGTTTTCGCGGTGGATCGCAGGTGGGTTGGTTTCTCCCAATGAACTACGGAATGCCCTTTATGCTTCCGAATGCAAAGGTATCGTATCCTTATTATCAGGTATTTGCGGAACAGTCGTGCAAGTCGAGGGTTGTCGTTTCCGACTTGGACACGAGTGTTAGTCGCATCGTTAGAGTATACGAGTTGTACTGGCGGAGTTACCAGATGGGTATAAATCACTGGCTGAGTTACCAGATGAGTAGATACCACTGGCGGAGTTACCAGATGGGTATAAATCACTGGCTGAGTTACCAGATGAGTAGATACCACTGGCGGAGTTACCAGATGGGTATAAATCACTGGCTGAGTTACCAGATGAGTAGATACCACTGGCGGAGTTACCAGATGGGTATAAATCACTGGCTGAGTTACCAGATGAGTAGATACCACTGGCGGAGTTACCAGATGGGTATAAATCACTGGCTGAGTTACCAGACGAGTAGATACCACTGGCGGAGTTACCAGATGGGTATAAATCACTGGCTGAGTTACCAGACGAGTAGATACCACTGGCGGAGTTACCAGATGGGTATAAATCACTGGCTGAGTTACCAGATGAGTAGATACCACTGGCGGAGTTACCAGATGGGTATAAATCACTGGCTGAGTTACCAGATAGATAGTTATGCCCTGGCCGAGTCACCAGGTGGTTACTAGAAGGGATTGAGGTGGCCTTCTAGTGTCTTGTAGAGTTCTAGCAGTCCCAGTGCGGGGGCGGAAACTATGGGCGCCTAAGCCTACAGCATGTTCTTGTTTGATAAGGGCTGTAGGGGGCGCAGACGTTCGTAGTTTCCAGGCCTCCCGTGAGAGAGACTGAGAACTTACTTCCAGCATTGCATTGAGACATGTAGCGATAGATTCATTTCCAGTTATCTATCTATCTATCTATCTATCTATCTATCTATCTATCTGTGTTTTTGTCTCCAGCAGGCTGAGTGGGTGTACCGTGGGTTTTAGCTTTGATGCCCACTGAGATCTGACTGTTGCAGTAGATCTCACACCCGCTGTGATGACAGGTGTTCCTGAGGCGACCGTTCCAGGTTTGGCTCATTCGGAGCTTTCTGACCGAGGTTTGCGCGTGGCTGGCTAGCTCCTACCCGAGTCGGTGGTGTCGGTGTAGTGTCTCTTGTACTTTTTAGTTTCCACTTTTGTACTTATGTTGTGGGTGCTAGTGGACTGGTGTACTTGGACTTTTCACCGCTTAGTGTTTCAGCTTCCTTTCAGCTCTGATACTTGTTAGCTATAGATCTCTTTTGCAGGTTAGACGCTTCGTCTGTACGGCAGTTTTCGTACAGACGGCGGATCTGTTGGCGAGCCCGGGTCGCAGTTCGACCCCGGGGCGTGACACTGCCTGTGCCTGCCATGCTTGTCGTGCCTGCCTATGCCTGCCTATGCCTGCCATGCCTGCCCTGCCTGCCTATGCCTGCCTATGCCTGCCATGCCTGCCTATGCCTGCCTATGCCTGCCATGCCTGCCTATGCCTGCCTATGCCTGCCATGCCTGCCATGCCTGCCTATGCCTGCCATGCCTGCCTATGCCTGCCATGCCTGCCTATGCCTGCCTATGCCTGCCATGCCTGCCTATGCCTGCCTATGCCTGCCATGCCTGCCTATGCCTGCCTAACTCATAATGACCCAGGGACCACCGTATCCCCAAACGGTTCCCAACAACACTAGTACTGGTCTAACACAGCTACCAGACTTCACTCGGTCCCCCTGACACGAGTGCAACTATAAAGCAAAAGTCTGTAATAAACCCAATCTAATGCCATCAGTAGAACTGGTACTGCCTGCTGTGCCTGCCAAATCGGGTATGCCAGCCTACGCATAACACCGATAGGGGATGGGAGTCTTAAGGACTCGAAGTCTGAATATCGCACACTCCGGAGTGGCACTCGAGGGGAGCGACCCACACGAGTAAAGTGCCTCAGTAACAAATATCATAAATCAGCAGGACTGAATCATGACTCTGATCAAAGTGGGAAAGCCAAACCACTAAGGAAAGCCCCGGTCCTCAATCAGATGCAAAATACTCAAATAGTGGGAAACTCTGTCCACTAGAGAAATCAGATACCCAATCTGGTGCAGAAATAAATGTCCGGTCAACCGCCCAATATCCGCGGTTGCCGCAAAGCCCCACAACTAATCCAACCTGTCCCAGACACCAAGTCCCGACTACACTACCCAGAACCCCTGCTCGAACCTGAGCAACATAGACCACCTGACTAACAAAGAAGGAGAAAGAATAACATAGTTTCTCCTAAGTCAAGTTCCAAAAGTAGTGCAGCAGTAAAAGATGGCCTAACTATATATCCATGCAAGCATGCTTTGTCCTCAGAAACAATAAAAGTGGGTGAAACATATATTAGTAAAGCATGCTAAAAATATTCCTACTATGGTATACCAATCTCACCCAAGTAGGTCATTCCTTGCTTACCTCTCACTCATATTGGCTGTATAACAATATGCCTGTTCTCAATCATAGAGGGGTGATATCCTCACCTGTGCACTTTCATTCACCATAATATAAAAATCTTATACAGTTACCAAATTAAGCTTACCCACCTGAAGTGCTCAATCCAAGGCAAACCTGGGGTCGGTGAAGAGTATAGATGCTCACAGTCCAACATCTGCTAAAGCTGCTCCCTCGGTACACGTCGCGCAAGCCTCGGCCCCAAACAGCTGAAAACACCCGGAATTCACTATCTCCAATTTCAACAGGTTCAGAAACACTCGCGAACCCTCCTGGGGACAACAAAAGGTCCGAGGTTACACTTTATTCCCCAAAATATCCAAGTATATACAACATCAGAAAACAGCCCCGAAGATGTAATTATTTCACCTGCAGCGAGAACTCAGAAAAATCCAACATAAATACTGGTGCGTTCCTCGCGTCGATACCTTCGAAACGAGTACCTGCACGTCCAATTCCGAGCACCGTAGACCAAGTTACAAATTCCACAACACAGGGTGCGCAAAACCACACAACAACATAACTGTAAAACTTTGTACAGTAAAGGGGAAGAAGCACACCTTCGGACAAGCCTCATAAAAATCCAATAAAAATACGGGGACAATCCTCGCGTCGAGTAGATGAAAAGAGTCCAAAGGTTTGACTCCATCCGATGTCCGGTTGCGGAGATAAAAATCCGGCAAGGTGTCGCTGTCCAGAATTCCTCACAGAAATGGGGTCCCAAAGATATAGAAATTTAACAGCTTCTAAGCAAGATTTAGCCTTTCCCTTCAATATGAAAGATGTAGGTCTCTGAGTCCTGATGAATTCCCCGCAAAAATCAGCTTAAAATTCTACTTCTTTAGCCCTAGGGAGCAAAAACACTAAGCATTGCTCAAAACCACATCCAGAATCTCAGCTGTACACAACAATCCCAAATATGGCTTAATTTACCTGACTTAGAGTCCAAATTGGAAGTTCCACAAAATACGAAAATTGGATCTCTGTAAGTCCTGGAAATTTACCAACAAAAATCAACTTAAAATTCCATTTATAAATCCCAGGGGAGTAAAAATACTAACCTCTGCTCGAAATCCTCCACAGAAAATAAGTGTCTCAAAGATTGCTATATTTACCTGGTTTAGAGCCTCAATTAGGTCTTCACCTCAATACCAAAGTTGTAAATCATGAAGTTGTGAAGAGAACCACGCAAGAATCATCCCAAAATTCCATTTCTACACTTCTGGAGACCTCCTGGAAGAAAAAGCGACGAAGTGGAATCCGAAACCAGCAAACTTCAAGCTCCACTCAAAAATGCTAAAAGATGGTATTTTCCCTTGATAATTGCTGGAGAAGAAGATAACCCCTTAGGAGAGTTTTTGATACAAAAATTCCCTTTTTACAGCTCTCAAAAAGCCTTCCAATTGATCAAGAAACCTCTCCAAACCATCAGTCTTACCTCAAAAACTCCCTTTCGCAACGAATCCCCTGCACCCGATCCGGTGCAAGGCGGGTCGGACCCCAACCGTCCGACCGACCACATGTCGCGAGGGCGAGGCGCCAGCGCACCCTGCCCATGCGCGGGCGCGCGCCACGCGTGCGCGTGCATGCGCGGTGCACCGCGCGTGCACCGGCCGCCTGCGTCGCCTCCTGCACCGGGTGTACGCCCACCCCGTGCACCGCGCTGCACCAACCGGTCCATGGGCCGTGAGCCAGCCGCCGTGAGCCCGGTCCACCATTCCAGCAACACCAAAAACCTTATTTTAAGCCCAAAAAGTCCAGAAAGAGTGTATTTCGCACCGTTTTTCGCGCTGAGTCCAAATCAACAAACCGATTTGCCAAATTCTCACTCTAAAAATTCCCAAAGGCAACCGGAGAGGTAATCCTTTATCCCAAACTTCGCCCGGAGTCCAGATTTGACATCTAAATCGCGCGAAACTACCTCTAAACACTCGACGGGTCCACCAATTACCCACGCGATCTCCTAATAAGCCCAAAGTCCAACACTTGTGTCCAAATTGCGCGCAAACACCACCGACACACCACGCAGACCTCCAGTGATGCAACTAAATTCCAAATTGCATCACAAACCCATTTCTCGGGCCCGACAGGCGCACAAACACTCCCAACGGCCGCTAAAGGCTGCCCAACAACCAGCAAACCCTACACGGGGAATTCCGGGACCTCACAATAACACAAACATCCATAACAATCCTATCATTTCCTTATACAGTTACCAATATTATGCTTACCCACCTGAAGTGCTTAAACCAAGGCAAACCTGAGGTCGGTGAAGAGCGTGGCCATTTGCCAATAACAACTGCTGAACCCGCATCCACGGTACACGTCGCGCCAGCCTCGGCTCCTAACAGCTGAAATACCCGGAAACCATCATCTCCAGTTCCAACAGGTTTCAAGACACTAGCAAACCTTCCTGGGTAGAACAATAAGGTCCAAAGTTACACTTTTATTCCCAAAAATTAACTAAACACACACGATCTGAAAATCAGTCCCAAAGATGCCATTATTTCACCTGCTGAAAGTGCCCTGAAAATTCCAATAAAAATATCACTACGATCGTCGCGTCGAGACCTTCGAAACGGGTACCTGCACGTTCAATTCCGAGCCACGTAGGCCGAGTTACAAATTCCACAGTATAGGCACGCAAAAACTCACAACCACCCAACTGTAATAATCTGCACAGTAAAAGGGGAAACAGTATACCTTCGGGCAAGCCTCAGAAAAATCCCAGAAAAATGATGGTAATCCTCGTGACGAGTAGATGCAAAAAGTGTATAGGCTCGTCTCGAACCGACGCTCGAGCGCGGAGATAAAATTCCGGCAAGGGGCTGCTGTCCAAAAACTCCACCAGCAAATAGTGGCTTAGAAATGTCTCAAATACCGTGCCATGAATTCAGAATCCAGCAAGGTGATCAACACGAAAGTCGAAGACGTATCTCTCATGAATCCAACGCCACAAAAATCGTCCAAAAATACCGTCGGAGTAGCTCTGTGGACCTTTCAGACCGAACTGCGATGATAACGGGCCTCCGATGAAAGATCGTCGCTCTGTGCTACGATGCCGAAGTCGTCGACGCCGCGGCTTCCAAAAATTTCGGGCCTCGGCCAAAAGATGCGCGACAGGAAGATCTCCAACTTTGCTGAAGGGTCCAAAGGCAGGGGAGCTCGGGAAAAGCCTCACACAAGGGGTGGAAGAGGGAATAAATAGGCGCAGCCCGAGAAAAAATCAAAATTGGACTTTTGGGCCCAAAATCCGGGCGCCCGGAACATTCGGGCGCTATAGTGTTGGGCCCGGCCCAACACTGTGCGCACCCGAAATCACCAGGGCCCGCCACGCGTCCCGCCGACACCGCCACGCGTCCCCCGCACGCGCGCCCACCAGCCGCGCAGCGCCGCGTGTCCCGACACGCGGGGGTGCGCGGCTGCGCCCGGCCAACCGCGGGGCGCCACGTGGCGCCCCCACGTCGCTCCCCAACCGCCACGTACGGCCACCTGCTCCTGCCGCTGCGTGGACCGCGCGCACCAGGACCCGCTAACCAAAACCCGCCATGTGTCCCGCTCCTGGTCCACCGTGCACCCGCGCCGTTCCATGGACCGCGCCTGCCGCGCCGGCCAATCGGGAGGTGCCACGTAGCCAGCGCCCGGTGCACGCTTCCGCGGTGGACCGCGCGGCTGCGCCTCCGCCCGCCGCCGCACTCCGCCGCCAGCCGCCGCCGCCGGCGCCTCTCCGGTGGCCGGAACAATGCCGCCGGATCTCGAAATCCATGCCGGGTCATCCGGGCCCAGAAAAATACAAGAAAATTGTCCATCTTGACCGTTTTCGCGCGCTGAATCCAAATCCGCTGTCTGTTTTGCCAAATTTCAATTCCAAAATTTATCGAAGGCATCCGGAAGGGCGTTTTTAATCCAAATTCCGCACTGAGTCAAATTTTGATGCCCGATTCGCACGAAACCACTTCTAAACAATCGACGGGGTCCCCCATTTACCCACGTGATCCATATACACCCGAAGTCCATCACTTGTGTCCAAATTGGTGCAGAAACACCACCGACACGCCACATAGGCCTCCAGAAGCTGCTGATCGCACTGTAGAAGCCCTACAGAGATCCGGGTCACCACATCCTCCCCCACTAAAAGAAAGTTTCATCCTCGAAACTAAAGCAACTTACACGGAGTCTCAGAAACCAAGGATTGGTACTCAACACTGCCGTCTCCAGCTCCCAAGTCACCTGTCACTCCCCGTGATTACTCCTTAACAACAACAACAACCGGTACGGCATGGCCCAATTGCGTAATTTTCTCATCTCACGAGCCAGAATTCGCAACGGGCGTCCCTCGTACCATAAATACTCGCAGATCTCGAAGAAAACGAGTCCATCACGGGCGAGGAATCCACAAGGCTAACGCTCCTGAGCTGAGACGTGGAAGGACCAACAAGAACTCCAACACAAAGCTGGGGGAAAAGAAAGAACAACCAGTGTAACACACACCCAAAACCGCCCCCTGGTGCCAGCACAACTAGGCGATCCGAAAAAAAATACCCACACCAGCAACCAAAAGAAAAGGGGCCCTAATAAGCTGGGGTTCTTACTCGGTCACTCTCAAAACCTGACCATTCACGAGGACTGCTCCACCGCAGTCTACCATCAAAAGGAACCCCCAGGGACACAACCTCGAGCCCTGTTCACCTGAACGATCCCACCCAGCGCCAGCTACGGAATCATTAAACTCAACCCCAAAAAGCTCTCCTGCACCAGGTATCCGCCACCACGGTGGTCCTGTCAGGGTGATACTGGATGCTCATCAATAAACCAACTGTAACTCCATAGCGACTATGGGAGGCATCACTGTATCTCGCAAATCCGTCTCCCATCACTGGCGATGCTAAATCGGCGCTGGTATCAGCCTAATCATCCATTCGTCCAGGTCTGCTGGCACTGCCCAGTCCAGGAAGCTTCTCGTCTCAACAATAGATGTCAGTCTCGGCCAATCTCAGATAGCATCCATCTTGGCCGGATTTCCACCACCGCCCCTACGGTTAAAATATGTAATCCAAGAAGATATGCTCTCGAAGCTAAAACTTGTACCACAACAACTTAGCATAAAAGCTTTTTCCTCACAGACCTTGTCATACCATCGACAAGTGCTCCACAAGCTCTAAATCACACAGGAAGGGGGGGGGGGGTACAATCAAAATATCCCTGGAGAATACCGTCATCAATCCGTTCAAGTCCAACTGGAACCAAAATTCCTCAATCTTAAAGGCGACGGGGCATTAGTCAATCCATTTGGCCTCACTATACTCATAATGCCCCTACCGTGTCCTGAACACCATCTTGGCGAAATACTCAGCTGTATGATTCCAAAATCTGTACCTGCATCAGTCGAACAACTGCCAGAGTATAACTCCATCAAAAGGTCCAGAATAATACTCGGACCTGCCTGTGCTCAAAGCACAAAAGAGCTCTCACAGTCATGTATCAATGACGTGGAATCACTACCGTGTATCAACGGCGTGGCACGAGGTCAAACAGACCCTCGATCCATCAGATCACTGCACTTGTGCCATCAACTTTCCCAGTTCTTACAGATAATATCCATGAGGTACTGTTGAGATTGGCGCGGTTTCCAGAACCACGTCAATCGCAATCTCAATCTCCCTAACTAGCGGCATAATCATCGGCTCGAGTGGACTCACACCCGGGATCTCGCAGCGATAGAAATATCCTTTAATCCCGATGCCGGCATAAGCTCCTCTCACACTATCGCTATAACCTGTGTGCTCGAACAGTCTCAATATAACAAGCCTCCTTCAAAAGCACAACATTGATAGTAACCTGTACCTTTCGTGCGCGCGGTATCAACTCTGCCAGAAAATATCCAACCCAATCACAAAGGGAGCGCGACCTCCATCTCTGCTCATGCTGAGGCGACAACTGTGGCCCTCAGCAGATAACATATCCATGCTACCGCTGCGCTACTCTGATATAGATGCTGATGTTGCCATCGGGGTCCACCCGATCTCCAACATCTCAGAAATCCATTATTGCAACCGTCATATGTAGGTTTTTATTATATTAAGGATCCACAAGGATCGAAATAGATACTATCAAACAACTAGAGGGGGGGTGAATAGGTGTAATACTTATAAAACCAATCTCAGTGCAAAATAAAAACCAATGCGGAAAATAAAAATAGGACACCGAGATTTACGTGGAAACTCCAATCCAGGAGAAAAACCACGGGACCAACACGCAATAACAATCCACTAAGAAAAGAAGAATAACAAGGTGATTACCGACTCCACGGACTCAAACCCCTCCTTCAACTTCTTCGGACCTTGCGCTCACCGATTGCACGTCCACTGCACACGTTCGAATCCACGAACGCCACTCGAATCCACGAGCACACGTTTCGAATCCACGAAACGCGTTTAGCACACCGAATCCACGATGCCACGTCGAATCCACGACGCAAACTCAGCCGGTAAGAATATTGGCTTCGATGGTGATCCTTTGCTTAGATTCTCATGAAGGAACCGTAGAAGAAATCTCTAAGCAAAGATTAGATCAATTCGACAAAAGATATGTTCTTGAAAGAACCGTCGAATTGACCTAAAAGAGGCTATATAGAAGAACAATAAAAACCTCACCTCTAGGGTTGCTCTCAAGTGTTTAATTAATTAATCGGTAGTTTTTGAGAAACCGTAAATGTCTATTTATAGTTTAGAAACCTTTGGAAAGAGATAAGCATCAAAAACTGACTTAACAGAAATTTTCCCGCACGACGATCCGGATCGGATTTACGGCGATCCTGATCGTCGTCTTTTTTCAGCAATTCCTTAAAAAACAAGGTTCGGGATCCGGATCGGAATTTCTGATCCGGATCGGTTCAGGATCAGAAATTCTGAAACATCCAATTTGTCCAGTTTTTAATTTTTAAGCAATGAAAACTTATCCAAGTGTTTCTAAACTACTCAAATGTATTCGGATCACCAAAATTATTTAGTTAAACGTACCTGATCAATCCGAATCCATTTTCCTTAAGATTGATGTAATTGATCTACAATTCTTCTACTTCAATCTTCAAGACTCAAAACACTGAGTGTCAACTTGAGCTCTTGTTGAATCTTCTCTGAGTCTTCAATTGCTGATTGACAATTTGATCACTTCAAGACTCCGACTCAACTCAACAACTCAACTACTCAACTCACGAAATATGCCAACACAAAAAGCCGTAACAATCTCCCCCTTTGGCAATTTCATGACAAAACCCAAAAATACATAAAACGCTCAAGACACTCATCTTAAACCAAAAAATCGAAACTCAATGTCATCACCAAAACATTGACTTTCTTTGCGTGAAAGATCCAATAAACAAAAATACATTTGAACCAGTCTTAGAACAAACTCTATGACTTAGGACTTGGAGTCTTAAAGTGATGTAATTCCTGCAAAACAAAACTCCAAACAAAATCAAACGTTAGTCGTTAGAAATTAAATGTAAATCCTACATTTGATTCGTCCTTTTGGTTCTTTTTGTTTTTCGGCTCCTTTTTCATCATCTCCCCCTATCTCGATGATCTCATCTCCGTCTCCCCCTATCTCGATGATCTCTTCTCCCCCATTTCTCTTCTCCCCCTTTTTGTCACAAATTGTCAAACAGTGAACATACTAGACAAAAGGAATTCACTAACAGCATTAGTTCATAGAGAAAGAGAGCTAAAAGCTCAGTTCCGGTATATAACAAAAACATAGATTGCGTACCGGTACTCGAAAGCAAAAATCAAATAATTTCTTGAAACAAATCCAGATTTTGAAATATTTGAATTACCGATTTGTATTCCATCAAGAAAACAATTTAAG
Organism: Tillandsia leiboldiana; assembly: GCA_029204045.2. Taxonomy (NCBI): domain Eukaryota; kingdom Viridiplantae; phylum Streptophyta; class Magnoliopsida; order Poales; family Bromeliaceae; genus Tillandsia; species Tillandsia leiboldiana. The sequence continues at coordinate 47,592,797 of CM055061.1, read as the reverse complement.
TGCTTGAAAATAATATGAGATCACATAGATGTCAATCAATCCAATTAATTATAAAAATTAAAAAGATTTACTCCAAAATCATAAAAAATAAAGGTAAAACATTATAAACCGTTTTTCATGTTATATTCATCAAACACAAGTCATCAAAAATAATCTTGAGATCCAAACTCTATCAAGATGTAACGGATTTACAAAGATGACTTACGGAGATTTCCAAGTGACATCAATCTTGAATTCTACCCTTTCAAATTTGAGATAAGCACTAAAATACCTAAGGGTGGCTCTTTGAGCATCTTTCAACTATCCCACCTTATACCAACCAGGAGATTGTTCAAAATAAGAACTTTAAATTTAAATCTCCGAATGCTTCAACTAAACAAAGTTTCATAAATATTTTTCATACATCCATAACATGTGGTAGCTTCACACACAAACCGGACGACCGGGGTGGCAGCTCTTTCCAACATGTGGTGGTAGTTTTCACACTCCTTTCGGATGTAACTCTTTCCACATCTTTTATAATTCATATATTTACCCTTGTATGAAAAAAAACAATCTCTTATGTGAAAGAATTAAATCCCAAATTTTAGTCAATCGGTTGTCTCATGTTTATCACAATGCATTCACACAACCGAGATAGATTAAGCATCTAAAGATCACATATGATTTCTAAAATTTGATGCTTATAACTATCAAAAACTCCTATAATGAAGTATCTTCAATATTATGATTATGGAGTAAAGTTGATAATCCATATAAAATTAATTTGGAGTGAATGAACGTGAAGCCCTTTTTATTCAATGCACTCGTTCGTTAAAACCTTTTTGTTCAAAAACAAGACATAAAAACAAAGAGCATTGAAAACATGTAATGCAGAGATTAAAAAAAATATGAAGGGAAAACCAATCAAAGCATTACATACAGTCATAAGCTAATTAGAACTTAAGACAAGGAAAGATATCACCTTTCCGAATCCAAAATCGCTGGATTTTGGGTTGTCTTGCTTCGTTGTGGCCGGGGGTTGTCCGCTTTGACTGTTGATCCACCTTAGGTCTTTGCCTCGCAATGATCCACTTGTATGATTGATGTTGTGGCTCGAACCTTTGGTGGGTTGAGTGAACTCCTTTGACTTGATGTATCTTTTGAGTCCGTTGAGTTCGCTCCGTAGATGAAGTTGCCGAAGGATTTTTCTTTCTCTTTTTCGGGCAATCCTTCACCAAGTGTCCTTCAAGTCCACATTGGTGACAAGTTCTTCCTTTCAATTTAGTTGTGGAACTTGAAGCCTTCACAGTTTGGTTCTTTTTAAATCCCAAACCAACCTTGCTTGTTTGACCTAATCCGGACATACCGTCAAGGTTTTTTGAAACCGGTTGAAAGCCTTTGTATGTCGGATTTGAGTTGATGAACTTGCTTGGTCAAAGCTTGGTTGGTGACATGAATTTCCTCAAACTGCTTTTCTAGAAAACCAATCTTGTCCATATATGATATAGCGTTTGTCTCCGGTTGGTTTAGCTTTTCTTGGAGGATTTTATTGTTATCCAATAAACGTCCTTGTTCCTCCTCGAGATCTTGAAGTTTTATCTTTAAAGCTTGATTCTCGTCTTGAACTTCAAGTCGTTGTGTCACGCCCCGGGGTCGAAACTGCGACCCGGGCCCGCCAAACAGATCCGCCACCTATGCCAACCTGCATAGGCGAAGCGTCCTACCTACAAGAAAAGTACTATAACTAAACAGATATCAGAGCTATAAATAAAAATCTGCTGTAACTAAAATCAATCACTGTACAACTGGAAATAAAACAACACTGTCTGCCTCCCAAAATAATAATAATACAATATCCTCAAGTACAAGCTCTAAACCCAACCGGGAGGTAACTCCAATATACAACAGTGTACAGTCTCTCAATACAAAATATCCTCACTACAATAGTCTCTCAAAAGAGGAAAAAGAAACAACTAATCCACTGATGATCTCCTCTGAAGGGTACCGCTACTCTCCAACGACGGGTAGGGATCTAGCTCGCGACTCCCTCGCACGATCAACATCCGCAGAGTCGGCAACACCCGCTAAGACTCTGCAAAACAAAGGAGAGGAGAGGAAAAAGGGGGGGGGGGAACCCCCAAAGGGTGTGAGAACTACACCAAAAAGGGAGTTCTCAGTGGGTACCACCGCCAGACCCGACGGTCTGCCCACCAAGTCCTCAAGAGACAAAAACTAACCCAAGTCATAAGACTGAAATGAGTAGGCTGGAGACTCTCGACAGCTACCCTGCCCCTAACTAAAGGCAAAAAGGGGGAGAACCAAACAGTGGTATGCAACCACTAGCACATGAAGTGTACCATCGACCCAATCGAGCTGACTGCCACATCTGGTCCAGTCAAACCTGCATCCACCTACAACCACCTCCCGCTGACAGGCAGGAATTGCGTAGGGCGTCCAAACGGACTAGCTCGCTATCGAGTAGAGGATCATGCAGGCTATGGTCAAAATCCACGCTCTCTCTCAGAACGGATAGAATCATGATGCTCAACCTCTCACACGGCGGTCAAAGTACTCGCCACGACACGGGACCACCGTCAACCAGACAGCTCTCAACAGTACTATCACTGGTCTACTACCAGTCTGCACTCGGCCCCCAGGCACGAGTTTAACAATAAAAGTATTTGACCGAAATGAACTCAATCGAATGAACCGGTATAAAACCCGGTACTGCCTGCTCTGTCACCAATCTCCCGAACTCAGTATCTCCACTGTCCAAATGACCGGAACCCAACACGGTCTGACCGGCACCCGACACAGTCTGACCGGAACCCAACACGGTCTGACCGGAACCCAACACGGTCTGAAGCCTACTCCGGAGCGGCACTCGAGGGGAGCTACCCACACGAGTAAAGCATCTCTGTCATCAATGTCACCAGTATCTCTAAACAGCAGGACTTGATCATCAATCTGATCAAAGTGGGAAAACTCAACCACCAAGGAAAGACCCGACCTCAATCGGATGCAACTGAACGATAAGTGGGAAACTCCATCCACTAAGGAAAACTGATACCCAATCAGGTGCATAGAGAAACATCCGGTCAACCGCCCAATATCCGCGGTTGCCGCAAAGCCCCACAACTAAGCCAACCTGTCCCAGACACGAAGTCCTGACTACCCTATCCAGACCCGTGCTCGAACCCGAGCAACACTGTCCACTTGACTAGCAAAGGCGGAGAAAGGAAAAGCATGGTTTCTCCTAAGTCAAGTTCCCATAAGTAGTGCAGCAGTAAAAGATGGCCTAACTACATGACCATAAAAGCATGCAAAAGTCCTCAAGGAAATAAAGGGGGGGGGTAAAGCATAATAATAGATCCTTTAGGAATAAACAACATGCCAGAATCCCAAAACTAGACCTGTCCATAATTCAAGGTTCATCAATAGAACGATCATAATAACTCCTCAGAGTACAAATCCGCACATAGCTACGAAATCCTGTCCCAAAGCATAAACCAACCACATGAAAGGCTATGTGCTAACATGGCATGTTACATAATCTCATAGGGTAACATTATCCTAGGTAAGCTTACACTGGTCATCACATAGATGTCCAAGTCATGCAAGTCCCCAATATACCTCATAAATACTATTCTTGCAATCATTTATACAAATATCATTATCAAGCTTACCTACTTACCAACATAAACCATGTACCCTAAACATGCATGCATCAGTCATAGAGGGGTGACATCCCCACAAGTGCACTTATATTTGCCACAACATATTCATTGCCTTAAACAGTTACTGATAATAAGCTTACCCACCTGAAGCGCTTAAACCAAGGCAAACCTGAAGTCGGTGAAGTGGGTAGACGCCCAGGGTCCAAAATCTGCCAACATAACACCCTCGGTACAAGTCGCGCAAGCCTTGGCTCCAAACAACTGAAAACACCCCTGAGTACATCAATAAGGCTCAACATTACACTTTTATTCCAAAATTAACCAAGTATACATAATCTGAAAATCAGTCCCAAAGTCATGCTTATTTCACCTGCCGGAAGTGCCCAGAAAAATCCAGTAAAAATACCACAGCAATCCTCGCGTCGATACCTTCGAAACGAGTACCTGCACGTCCAATTCCGAGCCCCGTAGGCCGAGTTACAAATTCCACAGTACAGGTGCGCAAAACCACACAGCAACATAACTGTAATCCCATTTACAGATAAGGGGAAGAACATATACCTTCGGGCAAAACTCAGAAAAATCCAATAAAAATACTGTGATATTCCTTGCGCCGAGTAGATGAAAAAAGTGTAAAAGCACGTCGTCAAACGATGCCCGGTTGCGGAGATAACGCTGAAATACCAAGCCGTTGTCCAAATCCCCTTCACAGAAATGGGGTCACAGTAAGCTCGAACAAACACCTCGAAAAGCGTGAAATAAGGGAAAGCTGAAAATACCAAGATCGTAGATCTGTCCGTCGCGAATCCAGCGGCGAAGAAATCACGCGAAAAGGTGGTCGGAGTAGGCCGGGGGAGCTCGCGCACCGAAACGCGACGAAGGGGAACCCAAAAGGACGAGCGTCGCGCCGCGCCGTAAAAATGGAAACCTCGATAAGCGTGCCACCAAAAATCCCAAACCTTTGCAGATGGATGCAGCCAAACTCGGGGATCATCTTTGCTGAAGGCACCCAGGCGAGAGGAGGCTCGGAAATGGCGGAAAAAGGGGAAAGAAGGAGGCTCGGATCGCTTTTATAAGCTGCAGAAACAATTGAAGAAATACCGGATATGTCCCAATTTCCGGGCGCAGGGAACTTTCGGGCGCGCACTGTAGCAGCCCGAAATCCCCGCGCGCGAGCACTGTAGCCGCCCGAATCCACCCTGGGCCTCCACGTCGCCCGCCAAACAGGCGATAGCAACCCCCGCCGCTCCCCGCGCGACACGTGGCGCCCCCCAGACGCCGACACGTGTCCACCCCAAGCGCGGGAACCGCCCGACAACGCGCCCACGTGCGCTCTGCGCCCGCCGCCTGCGCCTCTGCGCGCACGCTTCCCGAGGCGACCGCAGGTGCACCGTGGACCGGGTGCACGTGGACCGGCCAACCGGTGTGCGCCACGTGTCCCCCCACCGGTCCACCGTACACCCGCCTTTCCCGTGGACCGCGCCCGCTGCGCCGGCCCAACCGGGAACCGCCACGTGGCCCGCGACCGGTGCACGCCTCCGCGGTGGACCGCGCACCCGCCGCTGCCTGCTCCGCCGCGCTCCACCGCTGCCCGCCGCCGCGCGCCGCCGCCGCCGGTGCCGGAACAGTACCCTTGCCTCGAAAAACGTGCCGAATCACCCGGACTCCGGAAAAAGCAAGTGAATAGTCCATTTTCATCGTTTTCGCGCGCTGAATCCAAATCCGAAGTCCAATTTGCCAAATTCCAACTCTAAAAATTGCCGAAGGCATCCGGGAAGATGTTCCTTGATCCAAACTTCACGCTGGGTCCTATTTTAATATCCATGGCGCGCGAAACCACTTCTGGAGCTCCGACGGAGTCCACCGATCACCCACGTGATCCATTTAACACACTGAGCCCAACACTAATGTCCAATTGGGGCACCAATCCCACCAACATGCCACATAGGCCTCCGGGAGCTGTAGATGAACCAGTAATCTCGTCGTGGGGATCCGGGTCCCCACATCCTCCCCCACTAAGGAAAGTTTCGTCCTCGAAACTAGCTCAAATCCACCAAGAGTCACAAATACCACGGGTAGGTATCCATCAATAACGCCTCCAGCTCCCGAAACATCACTCACTCCCCGTGATTACTCCCCAACAACCACAACAACAAGTACGGCATGGCCCGATATGCGATTTTCTCAACTCTCGAGCCAGAAATCGCAACGGGCGTCCCTCGTACTCCATCAATCACAGATCTCAAAAGGGGCAAGTCGATCACGGGCGAGGGATCCAAAAGCAAAACACTCCTGAGCTGAGACGTGAAACAACACAGAGGCCCCATCAAGAGCCGGGGGAACAGAATAATCATCAGCGCAACACGCACCAAACCACCTCCTGGTGTCTACTCCACCAGGACCACCCGAAGTATACCCACAGATTCATCCTATGAGGAAAAGGATCCAATAAGCTGGGGTCTTCACTCGGTTACTTCCGATCCAAAATTACCCAAGTGGCCTACTCAACCACGGGCCACCCTCAAAAGGGATCCTCAAGAGATGCAATCTCATGCCACGGTTGGCCACTCAACATGACAACAAACCCCGACAGACCCACGGGTCGAAAGGATGCCTTGACGGGGACCAAACCGTCAGTGAACGGGAGTGAAAACTGGTTCGAAAGGCGATCATAATGCGGATGCCCAAACTCGCGGTCAAAATCCCAAACCAGCAACGACAATCCGCGAAAATCCCACTCAAGATGCTGAGTAATCAGAACTGATAGCCAAGCAGGCATGGCCTACGCCCAGGTATATCAATCCAAGCTGGAAATAAAGGACGTACAGAAAGGCTCAACTGTGGAATCCAAGCTGCCTGCCATAACACTCATAGGGTTGGACTAATGAAGTGTGGACGAAGATCCACCCACGGTAACTCCACCACCAAAATGGGAGGCATCACTAGATCACACAATTCCATCTCCCAACACAGGAAACACTAGCATTGGCGCTAGTATCAGGCACATTATCCATTGGCCATGCTCTCCCGGCACCGCCAAGTCTAGAACCTCCTCACCTCAAGAATGAAAGTTGGTCTCAGTCAACTTGAATAACATCCATTAGGTCGGGTTCCACCACCGCCCCTACGGCTCGAACAAAGCGACCCAAGAAGGTATGCTTCTGCAGCTACAACTTGTACCTCAATAACTTGGCATACCGCTTCATCCACACGGGCATGGTAGCACATCCACAAAGTGCTCCTCGTGCTCCAAGTCACTCTGGGAGTAAATCAAAATATCCTCGGAAAACACCACTCCCAGTCCGTCCAAGTACAACTGGGACATACAATCCCTCAGATCTTGAAGTCCACAGGGCATTCGTCATTCCATTGGGCCTCGCTAACAACTCCTAATGCCACCACCGTGTCCAAAACGCCATCTAGGTGAAGTCCTCGGCTGTCTAACTCCAAGTGGGTACTCGCATCATACACCAACTGCCGGAGTATAATTCCATCATAAGGTCCTGGATACCATAAAAGGACCCTCACATTCGTGTATCAATGACGTGGCATCACCACTGTATACCAACGGCGTGGCACTAGGTCAAACAGACCCCTCGATCCATCGGACCCTACAACAGTGCCATCGGGTCTCTCTCAGCTCCACCGGCGATATCCAATGAGGTGCTGTCCAGGGTGGCGCGGTTCCTCGAACCACGTCAAACGCACTCTCTATCTCCCTAACCGGCGGCATTACCAACAACTAAGGTGAAATCACACACGGGATCTCGCGGGCAACAGAGATATCCCTGAGTCCCGGTGCCGCCGTAAGCACCTCTCACCCTGTCGCTAAAACCAGAGTGCTCTAACAACCCCAACGAGCATGCCTCCAATTGCCCGCCTTGCCGAAGATCAAAGTCCTCTCTTGCTGCAGTCGAACATCCTGTGGCATAGTGCCCAACAATCTCAAGCATAAGGTCAAAACACCTAATTGCTATAATTTCCAATAATTCTGCCGGTATCTCGCGGTCTCGGCCGCACTGGACATGATCCAAAAGCCTCCTCCACGTGCACAACAACAACAGGAACCTGTACTCTAGCGCACGTGGTAACAAATCTGCCTCTAACCCATGTAAGAGTGGAACATGCTCTAACTCCGACTACCGTGGTGAAATCCCACCTGCGACACTCAATCCACTACCGTGGCGCCCTCCACCCGGGCGGCACAGATTCATCCGCTCAAAGCAAGTGGTTGTCGCTCAATCTGCCTGAAAATCAGGGCTATCACTAGGAAGCACGACCTCTGTCTCTGATCTCATTGAGGCGACGAATAAGGTCCTCCGCAGATAACAAATCCACGCTATCGCTGCGCCACTCAAATAAAAAAATACTGATGTTGCCTTCGGGGTCCACCCGACCTCTGACATCTCGGAAACTCGTTATCCAGGAAAAGAAATTAGACATGCCCCTGCCGGCCGATCTGTCCTCCATCATCCGGCGCCAAGCGCCAAAATCCAGAACTCACCTCTGGCGGCTGATCCCTATCCAAAGGAACTGCAATGCCACGCACCATACATAATGCCTGCTCCAACGAGGCGTCTAAATCTACAATGGAGGGACTGAATAACAGAAAGGTGTCCTGGCGCAATCCACTCCAGTCTCATATATCCTATGCGCCTCGTCCCTCGAATCTGGAGCGCGCAGTTCAACAACTACATACACTCTCGAGCACAGGGAGGCTCTCAATTAATCACCCCATCACCACCAGCCGCGACTCTGCCTCCAAAGGCTCCAAACTCAATCTTACGAGTCGGGGTGGTTCATCTGCCAAATATGGCTCAATAGGTCGATCATGTCCCACAGCTCACCAGCTGTCAACCATCCACCCTGCCTCGGCGCCTCGACACTAAACATTGGCACGGAGGGGGCTACTCAGTGCTCCGACAACTGTGTCACCAAGACCAGCTGCTCCCTCAGCCGCTGACAAGCCTCAGACAATCCTGTCATCTGGGTCCGGGGTTCTCTGACCTCAATCTAGGTATCCGGCCCAAAACCAACTGCTCAAGCTCAACAGCTATGACAGGATGCACACGGGTCAAAACCCAGCGTCGGGGAGACACCGCTCGCCACGACGAAACAACAAAACAGCACACAACAACACTCGACCCAATCCAGCGAAAGTCTAAAGCATGTCACCCGTTCCACAGCATTATGTTGTCTGCAGCCAACATAATCACTTAGGAGAATAAACATGCCAATCACTCCTCCCGTCCCTTGGAGAGGTATAAAACTCAATCAGGACTCTCGCTAAAAAAATCACGACTCTCACAAAGTCAACCAAGGGTCAAACCATAAGCCTAGGGTTTCTAAGTCTACCATGACCTACAACCTAGGCTCTGATACCACTCTAATCTGTCACGCCCCGGGGTTGAAACTGCGACCCGGGCCCGCCAAACAGATCCGCCACCTATGCCAACCTGCATAGGCGAAGCGTCCTACCTGCAAGAAAAGTACTATAACTAAACAGATATCAGAGCTATAAATAAAATCTGCTGTAACTAAAATCAATCACTGTACAACTGGAAATAAAACAACACTGTCTGCCTCCCAAAATAATAATAATACAATATCCTCAAGTACAAGCTTTAAACCCAACCGGGAGGTAACTCCAACATACAACAGTGTACAGTCTCTCAATACAAAATATCCTCACTACAATAGTCTCTCAAAAGAGGAAAAAGAAACAACAAATCCACTGACTGATCTCCTCTGAAGGGTACCGCTACTCTCCAACGACGGGTAGGGATCTAGCTCGCGACTCCCTCGCCCGATCAACATCCGCAGAGTCGGCAACACCCGCTAAGACTCTGCAAAACAAAGGAGAGGAGAGGAAAAAGGGGGGGGGGGAACCCCCAAAGGGTGTGAGAACTACACCAAAAAGGGAGTTCTCAGTGGGTACCACCGCCAGACCCGACGGTCTGCCCACCAAGTCCTCAAGAGACAAAAAACTAACCCAAGTCATAAGACTGAAATGAGTAGGCTGGAGACTCTCGACAGCTACCCTGCCCCTAACTAAAGGCAAAAAGGGGGAGAACCAAACAGTGGTATGCAACCACTAGCACATGAAGTGCACCATCGACCCAATCGAGCTGACTGCCACATCTGGTCCAGTCAAACCTGCATCCACCTATAACCACCTCCCGCTGACAGGCAGGAATTACGTAGGGCGTCCAAACGGACTAGCTCGCTATCGAGTAGAGGATCATGCAGGCTACGGTCAAAATCCACGCTCTCTCTCAGAACGGATAGAATCATAATGCTCAACATCTCACACCGGCGGTCAAAGTACTCGCCACGACACGGGACCACCGTCAACCAGACGGCCTCTCAACAGTACTATCACTGGTCTACTACCAGTCTGCACTCGGCCCCCAGGCACGAGTGTAACAATAAAAGTATTTGACAGAAATGAACTCAATCGAATGAACCGGTATAAAACCCGGTATGCCTGCTCTGTCCCAATCTCC
>CM055061.1:47518351-47582532 GCA_029204045.2 Tillandsia leiboldiana | reverse complement strand
ATTTCGTGAATTCGGTTACGTCTTGAAGATTGAAGATAAAAGAATGTTGGATCATATAACTCAATCTCAAGAAAGAAGAATTCAAAAAGATCAGGTATGTTTAACTAATTATCTTTGGTGATCCGAATACTTCTTATAGTGTAGAAACAATTGGATGAATTTTTAATTGCATAAAAATTAAAAACTGGACAGGGACATGTTCAGGATCCGGATCAGACATTCCGGATGGGTTCTACATTGACAGTACCTTTCGGATGCATACATATGTAGTTATACATATTTGAGATTCAGAGTTGAGGATATAGTATAGCTCTGTAGTGTCTTTCTATGAGTTATGCATACATACATATATACATATCTGAGATTCATACAGTTGAGGATACCATATAGCTCATTAGTTGTCTTTTTATGAGGTATGCATGTGTCTATTTGAGATCATACAGTTGAGGGCATTATTGATACACGAGGATAGCGTTACCTTTATTCATGCATACACTCTCTTTTATTCTATTAGTATTGGGCATAGTAGAGTAGTTTCCTTTTCAGCTATTACTGTTATTCTTCTTACTATCACTTAGTTTGCCCCTATGGTAGACTCGGTGGGTAGGTCGGAGGTTCGATGATTTACCCACTGAGGACTGCTGTTAGTAGTTCTCACACCCGTTGTTGCTCCCCGGTGATCTCTTCTGGAGCAGCGATACAGGCAGAGCGCGGCAAGGGAGTCGCGGATAGATAGAGCTCCACCCCGATGGTTCTGATAGAGGTCGCCCTATAGTTTATTTATTTCTTTCAGTTTTTATGTACCCGACTACTGGTATTGGTATGGCTGGAGCCAGTTTTATGTATTATGTCAGTCCTCGAGTGTATTCATATGGTGTTACATTTGTATATTTTGTGGGTATACAGATTGTGTATGGGATATTGTAGTAGACTTGTATTATGATGATTTGGAGTTGTATATTTTGGAGTTGATTCATGTAGCAGTGTTGGTGGAGTGATATTACTGATGTTTTTGAGTATTGTGGAATTATGTATTTAGTTTCATTTCAAGTTGAGCTGTACCTCTTATGGATTTGATTGGTTGATCTTGGTTGGAAACTTGTTCATTGTTGGAGGATGTTTTGCATATGGCGGTGTGTTGTGGTTAAGGTTTGGAGTTTTGGTGTGGTTGTGTGTTGTTTATAGTAGTCTATGTTCATTTCTCGCTCTGTGCCACTTTCTGTGGCTATACATGCTCTTGTACACTACACTTGGTTGCTTGAGTGTTGTGTCGCTTCGTATATGCGGGAAATACTGCATATACGGCGGATCTGTATGTCGCACTCGAGTTCTGGTTACACTCGGGACGTGACACTGTCCGTCTCGTTACTGCAATCCGGATCATCTAAATCCGATCCGGATCGCCGTCCTGAAAAATTCCAGAAAAGGTTAGTTTTTGATTCTTATCCTCTTCCAATGGTTTCTAACCTATAAATAGACCCTTTAATTCATCTTTTAGGGTACGACGAAAAATGGAAAAAAATATGACGAAATAGAAAAATCCACATATAGAGAAGAAAGGAAATACTAGATTTAATTCTATGTTTCTTCATCTATTTTATTAATTGATTCTAGGTTTTCAAACTCAGATTTTGAGTAGAATCAAATTAATGAATACTTAGATGGTATTTCCGATCTATTTCTAATCTAAGTATTCGGCGGATCATCACCACCCAAAAACAACGATTTCCCCAAAATCGGCGCGTGGACTCGCGTGGCCTTGTGGATTCAAGGTGCAACCGCTCTCGTGGATTCGGAGCGAGGTACGTTCGTGGATTCGAGACGTGCTACTGGGTGAAGACCGTGGATTCGGTCGGACGTCGTGGACTCGACGTTGGACGCCGTGGATTCGGCGTTGGACGCAGATCGTGGATTCGAGAAGCGTTGCGGAGCGAGCGGAGAAGATCAACTAGGAGCGTATGGAAAAAGGTTGAGTCGTCTGTGAGTACGGTATATCACCTTGTACGTGTTATAATTCTAGTGGATTTCACCGTGTTATCGGTCCCGTGGTTTTTTACTCCGGTTTGGAGTTTTCCACGTAAAAATCTTGCGTGTTATTTATTTTCCGCATTGGGTTTTATATCGCAAAGATTTTTGAGTGTTTATTGTTTACACCTATTCACCCCCCTCTAGGTGTTTTTCCCCTATTTAGATCCAATTATACATAACCCAACAAGTGGTATCAGAGCGGGAATAGGGTTGTAAACAATGGTTGAAGGTGGAAACATCAACAGACCCCGTTCTTCGATGGAACAAATTATGCGTACTGGAAAGTACGGATGAAAGCCTTTTTAATTTCCATCGACGAACGGGTGTGGCAATCAATTGAATTAGGATGGTCTAATCCAACTGAATTTATTGCTGATGTTCGCACCATCAAACCTAGGTCGAAATGGACCAAGGAAGAGATAGATTTTTCTTCTTACAATGGCAAAGGGATTAATGCTCTATTTAATGCTTTGTCTCAAACTGAGTTCTCTCGCGTCTCGGCATGTGAGACTGCGAAAGAAATCTGGGATGTTCTTCAAGTTACACATGAGGGAACTACCCTGTGAAGATTCAGAAACTGCAAATGCTTACGAGCAAGTTTGACTCTATTTCATGGCAGAAAATGAATCGTTCACAGACTATTACACACGATTGCAAGACATCGTAAACTCATGTGCTAACTTGGGAGAGAAGATTCCAGAATTTAAAGTTGTAAGAAAAATTTTAAGAACTCTTCCTGAAAGATTTCGATCCAAGGTTACGCCATTGAAACTATTAAACACCCGGACGAAATCCGTGTAGAAGAATTAGTTGGTTCTTTACAAACATATGAAATGACATTTCCTACTAACTATTCTTCTGGAAAAGCATCCTCTTCTAAGTCTTCAGGTTAGCATTGAAAACAACAAAAGAAGAAGACGCGGATTCATCCTCCTCAGACGATGACGTAACCTATCTATGGAGGACTTTGAGAAGCAGCTTGCTCTCTTGACAAGAAGATTTCGCCGAAACTTTCGAAGGGGTAACTCAAGCAAAACTCCATCCTTCGTAAAGTCGAAGAAAGGCAAAGGTTCTTCAAGTTTCAAACCAAGAAAGCAAGAGGGTTTTTCTAAGGATAAGAAAAGCTCAGAAGGACAAGTCCAATGCTTCAAGTGCCGAGGGTACGGCCATATCTCAACGGAGTGTCCCAATAAGAATCCGTCAAAGAAGAAAGCGATGCAAGCCGTCACTTGGGATGACACCTCATCGTCAAATGAGTCATCGTCAAGTGATGAAGAAGATAACGCAACGGCGTTCCACGCGTCCACATCTTCACCCTTCATGTGCTTAATGGCTAATACATCCGAGTCATGTCCAACTCCACTGTTGAAAAAATTGCAACGGACGATGAATCGGATAATTCAGAAGGTGAAGACTTTGCTCTTGCCTACCATAAGCTTTTGAGGGATTCAAAGAAACTGGCAAAGCAAAACAAGAGTTTGAGAGGGAGATTGCAGGATCTCGAAGAAGAAGCAAAAAGGGCATCTTCTCTCTCAAACGCTCTTGAAGTGGAAAGGGATAATCTGATTAAAATAAATGTTTCCCTTCAAGAGTCCAATGAGCAATTCGAGAAGAATTATGTAGATATGGTGAACAAAGCGAATTACTTCTTGAAGCTCAACGGCGAGGCTCGACAGGAAAAATTGGAAATGACAGAGACCATTCTCCAACTCAAGGATGACTTACAGCGATTTTCATCAGGAAGGAGTAAGTTGGATAAGCTTCTTGGTCTTGGTCAATCAAACAAATTCGGCCTCGGATACAATCGAACTGAAGACAATTTTAGTTCGGTTGGGACAGTCTTTGTGCCCCAGTCGGTATCTCCTCCTCCGACACCGGAATTGACGACAAACAACGACAACAAACCTACTTCCCCCTCTTCGGAATCGTCAAGCACCAAGGTATGTTTTCGTTGTGGTATTGCAGGGCACATAAGGAGAAATTGCAAGATGGGAGCCAAACGCTCAACTCAAGCACTTCTTGCAACGACTACCAAAAGGGTGATTCCTCGGAAATCAAATGCAAATTATTCGAAAGGAAAAAGCCTCGGTAGTTCATCAAACAAGACGACGACGTCAAGGAAAAGCGATGGATCAAACAAGACGCTTTCACCAAAGGTATCAACTTCACAATCATTTCCGACGTACACCAAAACTCGAAAGGTTTGGGTACGCAAAGGTGAAATTTTCCCTTGTCTTGTTACAAATATTTCCTTGCATGCATATGATAATTCGTCTTGGTATCTGGATAGCGGTTGTTCCCGTCACATGACCGGTGACAAAAACTGCTTTCAAAATTTTGAGAAAATCTCCGGAGGACTTGTAGTTTTCGGAGACGGTCAGTCTTCCAAAATTGTTGGAAAAGGAACAGTAGCTATTCCAGATGGCCCGATTCTGAATAATGTGTTATTTGTTGATGGCCTTAAGACTAACCTCATAAGTATCAGTCAACTTTTTGACAATGGTTTTTTCAGTTAATTTTTCATCTGTTGAATGCATTGTAACTGATAGGATCATGTTTTCTTTTAAAGGGGGTTAGATCTGAAAACAATTGTTATGTTGTTCCCAATAAAATTTCTGAAAATTGTAACTTAGCCTCTTTGAATAATGAACACTTTGGCATGAAAGGCATAGGTCACATAAATTTTAGGAACTTGCTAGAATTTCAAACAAGATGTGGTCAAGGGGGTTTCCAAACTTTCACTTAAACAAAACATTGTGTGTGGTGGTTGTCAAAAGGGAAAACAATCCAGGACTGCACACAAGAACTGAACCACGTTGGGTACTAATCGGCCCTTAGAATTATGCATATGGATCTTATGGGACCGGCCACGTCAACCATCCTTGGGAGGTAATGGTATATTTTCCTTATTGGTTGATGATTTCTCTAGATACTCATGGGTGCCTTTTTAAAAGAGAAAGCTGATACTTTTGATTTTTTTTCGCGAGATTTGCTTCGTATTATGATTGAAAAGAATGAAAGATCATTCGTGTTAGAAGTGATAGAGGTGGAGAATTCAATAAATTCTAAATTCATAATTTTTGCACTTCCAATGGCATTAAACATGAATTCTCAGCACCCTATACACCTCAACAGAATGGTGTAGTCGAGCGCAAAAACAGGGTTGTACAAGAGATGGCACGTGTTATGCTTCATAGCTGGAATTTACCGTTATATTTTTGGGCTGAAGCTGTGAACACTGCAATCTATGTTATTAATCGAGTTTATTTGCGCCCGGGAACTTTAAATACACCATATGAACTATGGTTTTGTAGAAAAACAAACATCAAATATTTTCGTATCTTTGGGAGTCGGTGTTACATTTTACGTGACTGCGAAAATCTGGAAAAATTTGACTCTCGAAGTGACGAAGGGATTTTCATGGGTTATTCTACAAATAGTAAAGCATATCGGGTATTTAACTTGGAATCTAAAACGATTGTAGAATCCATAAATGTTAAAGTAGATGAAGCTTTCCACTTTGCATCTGATAAATCTACCCCTGATATCTCTCTTGATGATGATACTCCTGTAAATGCACCTTCTCATGATAATACTGTGATGACCCGGATCTCCGTAGAGCTGCTGTAGTGCGTTGGGGTGGCTATTGGAGGCCTACGTGGTGTGTTGGAGGTGTTTGGGCATAATTGGGCATAAGTGTGGACTTCGGGCTAATTGGATCTGTGAGTGATCGGAGGACCCCGTGGAGGGTTTAGAAGTGGTTTCGAGCGAAACGGATATTAAAATTGGGCTCCGCGAGAAATTTGGGCTAAGAACACATTTCCGGGTGCCTTCGGCAATTTTTAGAGTTGGAATTTGGCAAACGGACGTCAAATTCGGATTCAGCGCGCGGGGAAAACGGTCAAAATGGACTACCCACTTGTCATTTTTGAGCTCCGGTTACTTGTTCACTGCGGAACAGTGATTCCGGCGATCGCCGGCGGCGGCGGGCAGCGGCGGGAGAGCAGCGGCACGGCCACGGGCAGGCGGACAGCGGCGGCGGGCAGCGCTCGTGGGCGCGCGGGCAGGGCGCGCGGGTGCGCGGTCCACGCGGCCGACGTGCACCGGAGCGGGGTGCCACGTGGCGTCTTCCCATTGGGTGGTTCATAGGTCGCGGTCTACGGAGCAGCACGGTGTTGGTGGACTGGGCGGGAAGACACGTGGCAGCACGTCATTGGTTCGGTGTTTGGGATGTCGTGCACCGGGTGCAGCGATGTGTGTGGCTGGACACGTTGCGCGCGGGGATTGGGCGAGCTACTGTGCGCGTACGGCGGCAGGCGTGCAGGTGGCAGGCGGCGTGGCAGCGGTGGCGGCTGGCGTGGCGGCCACGGCGCCGACGTGGCGCACGCGTGCGCCACGTGGCGGCCCGCCATTGGCGGGCGCCAACGGCCCCGTTGACCTCTGTGGGCCACGCGGCGCGAAGGGAGCGGCCGAGTTGGCTGTCCCCTGTGCGGGGACACATGTCGGTGCGCGGAGCGGGTCGGACGGGTGCGCGGTCCGGCCGGATCGGGTGTGCGGGCGTGGGCCGTGTGGGCCGGGCCACTGTGCGCGCCCAGTTTCGGGGCCCGAAAGTTTCGGGCGCCCGAAACCGGGGACACAGTGGTCATTTTCGCAAATGTTTTTGTGGGCCTATAAATAGGCCTCCCCCTCCCCTCCTTTTTCTGCTTTTTCCGAGTGATAGAGAGAGAACCCGAGGGAGGGCCTTGAAGCAAGTTTGTTCCCCTTGATGTTCTTGAGCTCGTGGTGGATCGCCGAAATTTCTGGAAGCTCGGCAACGGTGATATCGATTTTACAGTTCGCCTCGGTTTTCTCCCCATTTCGGCCCATTACCGTCGCAGATCAGTCAAAAATTCACTGTGAGCAAACCAGGAGGAGTTTTGGGCGATTTCTTCGACAGCGTGTTCCTAAGAGGTAAGGCTTCGATTTTTGTGTTGATCGCTTCACTCTGTTTCGCACTTTTGGCACGTTTACCGAGACATCTTTGACCCCTATTTTTCTGTGTTGGATTCTGGACAGCACCGGCTTGTCGATTTTATATCTCAGCCTAGGAGCATCGGATCAAGGCGTTTCAAGACTCGATTTTGATCTACTCGTCGCGAGGAACACAATGGTGATTTTTCTGGGATTTTTGGAAATTGTTTTGAAGGTGATAATTAAGCTTTTCTTGGACAGATTGCTACAGGAATTTTGATTTGGAAGGTTTTGAGGTGCAGCGGTGTTTTATTTTTAACTTGGTCTACAGGTATCAGATCTGGGCGTTTAAACTGTTGTTTTGGGGCTACTCTTCGCGAGGAACGCGACCGTGAATTTTCTGGATTTTCTTGAGGACTGGACAGAGGTGATATTTAGCCTTTTTTTTGGGGCTGATTTTGGACTGTAGGAAATTGTGCAGTTTTGGGATTAATTGTGCGCATTGTTCTGTGCAGTGGGACACAGTTTTTGGTGGATTGCTGTGTTAGAGGACTGCGGGCAGCGAGAGGTCTCTTTTGGTGTTGTGCGCGCTTTTTGAGGTGGGTGGTTGTTGCTTGCCTCTATATCTGACTTACCCACTAAGTTTATTAGAAAATCCCACTATTGAGCATATTGGTTGAGTATCATGCATGATTGACTGATATACATGTGAGCCTATCATCTGAGATTAATTTTGTGAATATAGCATGTTGGGGATATTATGGGGATAATATTTCTGTTGGAACATGATCATTGGAATAATTTATTAGTGATAATTAACATGCTACATTAGCACCTAGATTTTATGAAAGTGGATTAAATGATTAATTGTTGGGACATAATGACACATCAATGTGCGGGTTTCACTCTGGGGATTTATTATGGATCAGGGATCATATACATGTGTAGTCGACTGATGATTTTTGCCTGATGGTTATATTTATGTGGATATATTAATTATTACACATGTAAAACTGTTATTGGACATTCTCTCTCTTTCACATTGCTTGAGGACTTTTGCATGCTTATTTGGACATCTAGATAGGCCACTATTTTATTGCTACACTATCATATTGGGATTTGACTTAGGAGAAACCATGATTACTTTATTTCTCCTTTTATTTAGACTTTTGAGTCATGTTGCTCGGGTTCGAGCAGAGGTTTGGGATAGTGTAGCCGGGATCTGAGGGTCAGTGACAGGGTGTGCTTGATGTTGGATTATGGGTTATTGCGGCAACCGCGGACAGTAGGCGGTTGACCGGATCCTGATTATTTTACCCAATTGCGGGTTGTGGGTTATTGCGGTGACCGCGGACTTTGGGCGGTTGACCGGATATTTACTATTGCATCAGATTGGGTATCAGTTTTCTCTAGTGTTACGGAATTTGAGTTGGCGTATTTCGTGAATTCGGTTAAGTCTTGAAGATTGAAGGTAAAGGAAGTTGGATCATATAACTCAATCTCAAGAAAGAAGAATTCAAAAGGATCAGGTATGTTTAACTTAATATCTTTGGTGATCCGAATACTTCTTATAGCGTAGAAACACTTGGATGGATTTGTTATTGCATAAATATCAAAAACTGGACATGGGACATGTTCAGGATCCGGATCAGACTGTTCGATCCGGATCCCGAAGGTGATTCGTTCATACACCAGTTCAATCCGGATCGTAGCTTCCCTTGATCCGGATCCCGAACACTGAGTTTACCATTTTATTTGAACGATCCGGATCAGGCTTCACAATCCGGATCCCGAACATTGATGTTTGGTGAACTGTATGAACGATCCGGATCAAGCACTTCGATCCGGATCCCGAACCTTCGTTTTACTGGAATCTGTTTTTCTCGCTACTGCAATTCGGATCGCCGATCTCCGATCCGGATCGTCGTCATGAAAATTTCCAGAAAAAGATAGTTTTTGATCCTTATCTTTTTCCAAGGGTTTCTAACCTATAAATAGACCCTATGATTCTTTTTCTAGGGTTAGTCCAAAAAGTAGCCGTCATCTTTTATACGGCCTAAGATCCACATATAGAGAAGAAAGGAAATCATAGATTCTATCTTATGTTTCTTCATCTATATTGGTTGATTTGATTCTAGGTTTTCATACTCACATTTTGAGTTGAATCAAATCAATGAATACTTAGATGGTATTTCCGATCTATTTCTAATCTAAGTATTCGGCGGATCATCACCACCCAAAAAAAATAACGATTTACCCCAAAATCGGCGCGTGGACTCGCGTGGCCTTGTGGATTCAAGGTGCAACCGCTCTCGTGGATTCGGAGCGAGGTACGTTCGTGGATTCGAAGCGTGCTACTGAGTGAAGACCGTGGATTCGGTCGGACGTCGTGGACTCGACGTTGGACGCCGTGGATTCGGCGTTGGACGCACATCGTGGATTCGAGAAGCGTCGTGGAGCGAGCGGAGAAGATCAACTAGGAGCGTATGGAAAAGGTTGAGTCGTCTGTGAGTACGGTATATCACCTTGTACGTGTTTAATTCTAGTGGATTTCACCGTGTTATCGGTCCCGTGGTTTTTTACTCCGGTTTGGAGTTTTCCACGTAAAAATCTCTGCGTGTTATTTATTTTTCCACATTGGGTTTTTATATCGCAAAGATTTTTGAGTGTTTATGGTTTACACCTATTCACCCCCCTCTAGGTGTTTTTTCTCCTATTTAGATCCTATTATTCATATAACCCAACAAGTGGTATCAGAGCGGGAATAGGGTTGTAAACAATGGTTGAAGGTGGAAACATCAACAGACCCCCGTTCTTCGATGGAACAAATTATGCGTACTGGAAAGTACGGATGAAAGCCTTTTTAATTTCCATCGACGAACGGGTGTGGCAATCAATTGAATTAGGATGGTCTAATCCAACTAAAATTATTGGTGATGTTCGCACCATCAAACCTAGGTCGAAATGGACCAAGGAAGAGATTGATATATCTTCTTACAATGGCAAGGGAATAAATATTTTATTTAATGCCTTATCACAAACAGAGTTCTCTCGCGTCTCAGCATGTGAGACTGCGAAAGAAATCTGGGATGTTCTTCAAGTTACGCATGAGGGAACTAACCTTGTGAAGATTCAGAAACTGCAAATGCTTACGAGCAAGTTTGACTCTATTTTCATGGCAGAAAATGAATCGTTCACTGACTATTACACACGATTGCAAGACATCGTAAACTCATGTGCTAACTTGGGAGAGAAGATTCCAGAATATAAAATTGTAAGAAAGATCTTAAGAACTCTTCCTGAAAGATTTCGTTCCAAGGTTACAGCCATTGAAACTATTAAACACCCGGACGAAATGCGTGTAGAAGAATTAGTTGGTTCTTTACAAACTTATGAAATGACATTTCCTGCTAATTATTCTTCGGGAAAGGCATCCTCTTCTAAGTCTTCAGGTTATGCTTTGAAAACAACAAAAGAAGAAGACGCGGATTCTTCCTCCTCAGGCGATGACGAGAATTTATCTATGGAGGACTTTGAGAAGCAGCTCGCTCTTTTGACAAGGAAGTTTCGCCGAAATTTTCGAAGGGGTAATTCAAGCAAAACTCCATCCTTCGGAAAGTGGAAAAAAGGCAAGGGTTCTTCAAGTTACAAGTCAAGAAAGCAAGAAGGCTTTTCTAAGGATAAGAAAAGCACAGAAGGACAAGTCCAATGCTTCAAGTGCCGAGGGTACGGCCATATCTCAACGGAATGTCCAACTAAGAATCCGTCTAAGAAGAAGGCGATGCAAGCCATCACTTGGGACGACACCTCATCGTCAAATGAGTCATCGTTAAGTGATGAAGAAGACAACGCAACTGCGTTCCACGCGTCCACATCTTCACCCTTCATCTGCTTAATGGCAAGTACATCCGACTCGCTGTCCAACTCCACTGCTGAAAAGAATGCAACGGACAATGAATCGGATGATTCGGAAGGTGAAGATTTTGCTCTAGCCTACCATAGACTTTTGAGGGATTCAAAGAAACTGGCTAAGCAAAACAAGGGGTTGAGAGGGAGATTGCAGGATCTCGAAGAAGAACTAAAAAGGGTAACTTCTCTCTCGACCGATCTTGAAGTGGAAAGGGATAATCTGATAAAAGCAAATGTTTCCCTTCAAGAGTCCAATGAGCAATTCAAGAAGAATTATATAGATATGGTTAACAAAGCAAATTACTTCTTGAAGCTCAACGGCGAGGCTCGACAGGAAAAATTGGAAATGACAGAGACCATTCTCCAACTCAAGGATGACTTACAGCGATTTTCATCAGGAAGGAGTAAGTTGGATAAGCTTCTTGGTCTTGGTCAATCAAACAAGTTCGGCCTCGGATACAATCGAACTAAAGACGATTTTTGTTCAGTTGGGACAGTTTTCGTGCCTCAGTCGGTATCTTCTCCTCCGACACCGGAATTCACGACAAGCAACGACAACAAGCCAACTTCACCCTCCTCGGGATCGTCAAGCACTAAGGTATGTTTTCGTTGTAATTTTGCAGGGCATATTGAAAGAAATTGCAAGATTGGAGCTCAAAGATCAAATCAATCACATCTTGCAACTGCTACCAATGAGTTCACTCCCCAGAAATCAAAGAAGGACTTTTCAAAAGAAAAGAACATTGGTAGTACTTCAAACAAGACGATGACAAAAGAAAAAGATCAATCATACAAGACGTCTTCATCAAGGAAAATTTCTCAACCATTGCCAACATACTCTAAAACTCAAAAGGTTTGGGTATGCAAAGGTGAAACCTTTCCTTGTCTTTAATCTTTCTACGATTAAATGTTGTGTAGTTTATGTAGACTATTTTTTCTTTCTTTGGGCCAACACGTCAACCATCCTTGGGAGGTAAATGGTATATTTTCTTATTGGTTGATGATTTCTCTCGGTATTCATGGGTAGCATTTTTAAAAGAGAAAGCTGATACTTTTGATTCTTTTCACGAGATTTGCCTTCGTATTATGATTGAAAAGAATGAAAAGATCATTCGTGTTAGAAGTGATAGAGGTGGAGAATTCATAAATTCTAAATTCATTGATTTTTGCACTTCCAACGACATTAAGCATGAATTCTCAGCACCCTATACACCTCAACAGAATGGTGTTGTCGAGCGCAAAAACAGGGTTGTTCAAGAGATGGCACGTGTTATGCTTCATAGTCGGAATTTACCGCTACATTTTTGGGCTGAAGCTGTGAACACTGCAATCTATGTTATTAATCGAGTTTATTTGCGCCCGGGAACGTTAAATACACTATATGAACTATGGTGTTGTAGAAAACCCAACATCAAATATTTTCGTATCTTCGGGAGTCGATGTTATATTTTACGTGACCGCGAAAATCTTGGAAAGTTTGACTCTCGAAGTGACGAAGGGATTTTCTTGGGGTATTCTACGAATAGTAGAGCATATCGGGTATTTAACTTGGAATCTAAGACGATCGTAGAATCTATAAATGTTAAAGTAGATGAAGCTTTCCACTTTGCATCTGATAAATCTACCCCTGCTATCTCTCTTGATGATGATACTCCTGTAAGTGCATATTCTCATGATAATACTTCCAATATTAATGATGCATCTAATGGTTCTTCAAGTTTATCTGATGTGCAGGAATCATCTCATGTACCTCCGAGTACTCCATTACAACAAACGTTACGCATCTCCAAGGATCATCCTGAATCAAACATCATTGGAGACCCACAAGAAGGAGTCAAAACTCGGAGACAGTTGGTTTGTGGATTCGCCTGTTACGTTTCCATGATCGAACCAAAGAACATCGATGAAGCTCTTAAGGATGACTACTGGATTGAAGCAATGCAGGAAGAGTTCCATCAGTTTTAACGCAACAAAGTCTGGGAACTAACGACGCCTCCGAAGCAACACAATGTGATTGGTACTAAATGGATTTTCAAGAACAAGAAAAATGAGGATGGTACCATCATCAGGAACAAAGCACGTTTAGTTGCTCAAGGCTACTCTCAAATGGAAGGTATAGACTTTGATGAAACGTTCGCCCCTGTAGCTAGACTCGAGTCCATTCGTATCTTATTCGCTATTGCTTGTCACTTCAATATAAAACTCTTTCAAATGGACGTTAAGAGCGCGTTTTTAAATGGGTTTTTAAATGAGGAAGTTTATGTGGCTCAACCGAAAGGTTTTGTAGACTGTAAACTACCTAACCATGTTTTTCGTTTGAAAAAGAGTCTTTACGGTTTAAAACAAGCACCGCGAGCATGGTACGAAAGGTTGACAAAGCACCTTTTGGAGAAGGGCTATACTCGAGGGGGAGCAGATCGGACTCTCTTTGTGAAGCATTATCAAAATAACTTCATTGTTGCACAAATCTATGTCGATGACATTGTGTTTGGAGCAACAAAGGATAATGATGCTTCTAAATTCGCAGAAACCATGGAAAGCGAATTTGAGATGTCTATGATGGGCGAACTGACATACTTTCTTGGATTGTAAGTGAAACAAAATGGTGAAGGCATCCATCTGTGTTAATCCAAGTACGCAAAGGAGTTGGTAAAGAAATTCGGATTAGAAGATTCTAAAGATTTTCCTACTCCTATGGGAACTAGCAATAAGGGATTAGGAAGTGAATCTCTTAGTGATACTGTAGACGAGAAACTCTATCGCAGCATGATTGGAAGTCTACTTTACCTCACAGCTAGTCACCCGGATATATCCTTTAGTGTTGGGATTTGCGCGAGATATCAATCAGCACCAAAGGAGGTTCACCTGAAAGCGGTGAAACGGACCATCCGGTACGTCAAAGGAACTGTAAACTTCAGAATTTGGTATCCTATGGGAACAAGTTTAGATATTATTGGATACTCAGATGCCGATTGGGCAGGATATGTGGATGATCGGAAAAGTACGAGTGGTGCATGTTTTTATCTTGGCCATTGTCTTGTTGCATGGCATAGTAAAAAGCAAAACTGCATTGCACTCTCGACTGCCGAAGCGGAATACATCTCAGCGGGTAGTCGTTCAACTCAACTTATTTGGATGAAAAGCGTGTTGAGCGACTTCCGGATTTCAGCAACTTCGGTAACTGTTTTATGTGACAACACAAGTGCTATAAATATTTAAAAAAATCCTGTGTTGCACTCTAGAACAAAACACATTGAACTTAGATATCATTTTCTTAGAGAGCTAGTTGAATCAAATATTCTTCAAATTTCCTACATTTCAACTGAAGATCAATTAGCTGACATTTTAACAAAACCTTTGGTGTCACGCCCCGGGGGCGATACTGCGCCCCGGCTCGCCGACAGATCCGCCGCCCATACGGGAAGTCCCGTATAGGCGTAGCGACTAACCTGCAAAGAAACATCTACACTAGCAGATATCAGAGCTGAAAGAGAAAAAGCTGGAATAAAATACATAAAATAAAACTACAACTCACAAATATACAGACCAACCTCACCAGAACACAAGAGTCTCTCAGAAAAGCAGGAAAGAAAGGTACAACTCAAAACCTCACTAAAAGGTCACTCGACACGGCACACACCAAAATAGTACAGGGGTACATCTACTCACACACTGAAGATGACAGGAAGGGAACTATCTCGCGACTCCCTTACCTCGGTCCGAAGGAGCTGGATCAGCAACACGAGCTGCAGGAACCGGAGCAGAAGTCCCTGGGGAGAAGACACCACGACGGGTGTGAGAACTACATCCCACAGTAGTTCTCAGTGGGTGCCGCCAACAAGCCCGACGGTCTGCCCACTAAGTCTACCAGAGGCAAAAAGTAACATATGCAGTGCTGTATGGAAAGCTGGGAAAAGTAACTCTACAGTTACTATGCCTCTAACTAGATGCTCAAAAGTGGAACAGAAAGACATGATGCCACAACTAACTCTCCTCCCTGATCACCCAATCTAAACTGACTGCCTCATCGGGTCCAGTCAAACCTGCGCCAACCTACTACCGTTACGTCCCGGAGGAGCGGACTTACGTAGGACGCCCATGGCTGCCAACAAAAGCACAGCCAGAGGGACAAATGCAACAACAAGTCGCGAAAGAACATCTCAAACTCACGCCGGTATGACAACCCGGTCTCGCCTACTCCGGAGTAGCACTCGAGGGGAGCGACCCGCTCGAGTCAAAGTAACCCATAACAAGTATCTCTGTAAAGTATCTCTGTAAAGCTCAAATGTGGCTCATGCAGGCTATGATCCAAATCCTCGATCAACAAGATCGGCTAACCAACAAATCACTGACTCACTCACTGGCTGGAATCTACACAGCTGAGACTCACTGTCACTCTGACAGTTTCCAAGAACCCAGATCTACCATCACTATCACTCTCCCAAAGAAATCAGATCTACAGACTGCTATCAACTCCACTCGGTCCCCAGACACGAGTGCAAATGCATCCCACAACCACCCGACCTCTCGGCCCACAACTCGGGCGAGGAAATGCTAAGTCCATAGTGAAATGAAGTATCGTGATGTGGAATGTCTAGAGCAATAAAAACCTAGCCCAAGTTGGAGTTTTCTACAGACTGGCTGAACATGATACATATGACAGGGGTGCTAGGTCAAGTTCCAAGATTTCACTACTTAACATAAAGTAGGAATCAAAAGATTCAACAACTGATATACAAGATACAACATACAATTTTACACATGCTATTACTCCAATTTCTAACATGCATGATCCTACACACATAGAATTAGTACACAGTCCAGAGTTCTTGGAAGCAAGGTCACCCACCAGAAAGTGCTAACTGCCCGGAATCGTACAGCTGAGAAGGCCCAAAACAGTCAAATCACAAATCCCACCAAGCCAACAACACAGTAGAAGTGCTCACAACCTCCTGGGTACAAACATACACCAAAATTACACTTTAATCCACAAAAATTCCACATTCCCAAAATCTGTGGTGAACAGTCCCATTAACACGAAATTTTCACCTGAAAAACCTCCTCCAAAAATTCCAATAAAAATATGACGGCGATCCTCGCGAAGACTAGATGTCGATAGAGTCCTGAAACGTCGAATTCCGATGTCCGGATGAGGAGATAAAAATCCGACAAGCAGGTGCTGTCCAAATCAACCAACAGTCGCAAAGGGGGTTAAAAATGTACCCAGAACCCCAAGAAAAGCTCGGATCCAGAAAAAGTGTCCAACACGGAAAATGTAGATTTACTTCTTAGGAAACCGTCACCGCAGAAATCGTCCAAAAATAACGTCGGGGCAGCCCGGTAGACCTCCCAGACTAAACTGCGACGGAAAAGGGACTCCAACAATAAATCGTCGCTCCGCACCCCGATGCAGAAGTCGCCATCGCCGCGGCCTCCAAAAATCCTGAGCTTCCGCCAAAAGATGCACAAGAGGGAGAGAAACAACTTTGGTGAAGAACACAAGTGGAGAAACCCTCGGGAAAAGGCTCCAAGGCGAGGCCCAAGAGGCCTATTTATAGGCCTCAACCGGAAAAAGCCAAAAAAACAAGTCATTGGGCTTTTGGGCCCAACTTTCGGGCGCCCGGAACAATCGAGCGGCTACAGTGTTGGGCCGGCCCAACACTGTTCACGCCCGAAACCTCCTGGTGCCGCCACGTGGCCCGCCGAACAGCAAACAGCTGTTCGGGCCACTCCCAGGCTGCCACGTGGCCCGCCCCCGCACAGGAAGGCGGTTGGCGCCCGCCAATCAGGCGGTGACACGTGGCCACCCGGTTGACCCGCCAGCCGGTCGGCGGCCCCGCCGGGCGCGCGGCATGGCCCCGACGTGCGCACGCGCCCCGAGGCGCCAGCCCAGGCCCCGTGCACCGCGCACGGTGCGCCCGCGAATCAGAAAGCGACACGTGTCCCCTACACCCGGTCCACGCATTCCACTTCGGAATTCCGTGGACCGCGCCGCGTGCACCGACCAACCGGAGGCTGCCACGTGCCCCCGCCTTGGTCCATGCACCGCCGCGCTCACCCGGTAGACCGCGCGCCTTGCGCCCGCCAATCAGGCAGTGCCACGTGTCCCTGCGCCGGGTCTGTGCACCCCGCCGCGCTGCTCTGTGGACCGCGCGCCGTAAACCGGCCAATGATAGGCCGCCACGTGGCATGCCGGCGGTCTACGGCCCCTCCCATGCGCCAAAACCCACTGAAAACTTCCGGGAGTCCTTTTTGGGCATCCGGACTCAGAATCCAACAAGCAAATAGCCGTTTTCAAGCGTTTTTTCGTGCTGAATCCATTTCCGACCTCTGTTGGGCCTAATTCTTTTCCGAAATTTCGGCAAACCCAGCCGAAGGCCAACACAGCTAAAATATCTCAAAGGGTCCAGCTGTGGCATCCCATTGATGCACCATGGGCCAGATACACCAACACTAGGTGCTCCAACAATGGATTCATCGGAAGAATGTTGCATGGGAATCAGGGCCACTACATCCTCCCCCACTAAAAGGGAGTTTCGTCCTCGAAACAAAGTAAGGTAGAACAGGCGTACCTCAACCAGTAGTCTCGAACAGAAAAGGGTAGGCAGATCTCATCTCTGTCTCTAGCTCCCAAGTAGCCTCTCGCTCTTCGTGATTGCTCCATAAGATCTTCACGTACGGGATGGCTCGGTTGAGCAATTCCCTCACCTCACGAGCAAGAATCCGCAACGGGCGCTCCTCATAGACCAGGTCCTCACCGATCTCCAAGGGAGTGAAGTCAACCACATGCGACGGATCAAAGACATATCTCCTCAGGGCTGAGACATGAAAAACATCGTGTACACCGGCCAAGCGTGGAGGAAGAGCAACTCTATAAGCCACAGGGCCTACCCTCTCAAGTACCTCAAAGGGTCCAACAAAACGGGGACTAAGCTTCCCACGCACTCCAAATCTCCGGACCCCTTTCGAAGGCGAGACCTTCAAGAATACATGGTCACCAATCTGAAACTCTAGGTCTCGCCGACGAGTGTCAGCATAACTCCTCTGACGACTCTGGGCTACCTCAAGGTGTCGACGAACAACTCTGACTTTCTCCTCAGCCTCCAAAAGAAGATCTGGTCCCAAAGTCCTCCTCTCACCCACGTCACTCCAATACAAGGGTGACCAACACTTGCGTCCATACAACGCCTCAAAAGGAGCCATCTGAATGCTCG
Organism: Tillandsia leiboldiana; assembly: GCA_029204045.2. Taxonomy (NCBI): domain Eukaryota; kingdom Viridiplantae; phylum Streptophyta; class Magnoliopsida; order Poales; family Bromeliaceae; genus Tillandsia; species Tillandsia leiboldiana. The sequence continues at coordinate 47,564,431 of CM055061.1, read as the reverse complement.
CCTGATAGCTGTTGTTGTACGCAAACTCAACCAAAGATAAGTGTCGGTACCACCCCCCTCCAAAATCCATAACGCACGCTCTCAGCATATCCTCGAGGGTCTGTATAGTGTGCTCAGACTGGCCATCCTTCTGTGGGTGGAAAGCAGTGCTGAAACTGAGCTGGGTCCCCAAAGCTGACTGTAAACTCCCCCAGAATCGTGACACAAACCTCGGATCCCGATCTGAAACAATCGACGCCGGTACACCGTGCAGCCTCACTATCTCGTCCAAATACAACTATGCCAGACGCTCCAATGACCAAGTCATCTGAACAGGCAAGAAGTGTGCAGATTTGGTGAGTCTATCTACAATAACCCAAATCGCGTCGGCTCCACTCTGCGCTCTCGGCAGCCCTGTAACAAAGTCCATGGTGATGTGGTCCCACTTCCACTCGGGAATTGGAAGACTTTGTAACTTGCCAGCAGGAACCCGGTGCTCTGCTTTCACTTGCTGGCAAGTTAAACAGTGAGCCACAAATCTTCCAATGTCCCGCTTCATTCCGGACCACCAAAAATGTGCCTTGAGGTCCTTATACATCTTAGTACCACCAGGATGAATGGTATAAGGTGTATAATGGGCCTCTCTCAAAATCTGGTCTCTGATCTCTGGATCCGAAGGCACACAAACTCGGTCCCTGTACCGCAGTACTCCCGAGCTATCCACTGAAAAATCCCCTATCTGATCTGCATGTATCTCGGATCTGATCCTCTCCAAGTGGGGGTCCTCACTCTGCGTCTCCCTAATCCTGTCCAACAGAGTGGGCTGCAAGACCATAGACATCAGTCTAGCAGAGACCCCAGGGGATACAACCTCAATCTGGAGTCGCCTTAACTGCTCAATCAGTGGGGCCTACTGTGTGACCAACATGCTCAAGCTCTGCACTGACTTCCGACTCAAAGCATCTGCGACCACATTGGCCTTGCCGGGATGATAGAGGATACTCACATCGTAATCCTTCAGTAACTCCAACCACCGGCGTTGCCTCAGGTTCAGCTCCTTTTGAGTAAACAGATACTTTAAGCTCTTATGATCCGTGTAGATCTCACAATGCTCACCGTAGAGGTAATGCCGTCACAGCTTCAATGCAAACACCACAGCTGCCAGCTCTAAATCATGAGTAGGGTAATTCTTCTCATAATCCTTTAATTGCCGTGAAGCATAAGCAATTACCCTCCCATGCTGCATCAAGACACAACCCAAACTGCTGTGCGAGGCGTCACTGTAAATCACGTAGCCATCTCCCATCACTGGCAGTGTAAGAACTGGCGCTGAAATCAGTCTCCTCTTCAGCTCCTCAAAACTCTGCTGACACTGCTCAGTCCAAATAAACCTCATCCCCTTCCTAGTCAAACAGGTCAGGGGAGTAGAGAGCTTCGCAAAGCCCTCTACGAACCGACGGTAGTAGCCAGCCAAGCCCAGAAAGCTCCGGACCTCCGTAACCGTCGTCGGTCTCGGCCAATCCCGAACTGTGTCGATCTTCGTCGGGTCAACTGCCACTCCTGCGGCTGATACCAAGTGGCCCAAAAATGCAACCTCCCGAAGTCAGAACTCGCACTTCTTGAGCTTGGCATACAGCTTCTTCTCACGTAGAAGCTGCAGCACTATCCTCAAGTGCTCCTCATGATCCACATCGCTCCGGGAGTAGATCAAGATGTCATCAATGAACACAACCACAAACAGGTCCAAGTACGGCTGAAATACCCGGTTCATCAAATCCATGAATGCAGCTGGGGCATTAGTCAAACCAAACGGCATAACCGTAAACTCATAATGCCCATACCGGGATCGAAAAGCCGTCTTGGGGATGTCCTCGGCCCTCACCCTCAACTGGTGGTAACCTGACTGAAGATCAATCTTCGAAAACACTGTGGCTCCCTGCAACTGATCAAATAAATCATCTATCCGTGGAAGGGGGTACTTGTTCCGGATGGTCACTTTATTCAACTCCCGATAATCCACACACAAACGAAGCGACCCATCCTTCTTCTTCACAAATAAAACTGGCGCTCCCCACGGAGAAACACTAGGCCTGACAAAGCCCCTGTCCATAAGATCCTGAAGCTGGGCCTTCAACTCCCTCAACTCGGCAGGTGCCATCCTATAAGGCGCCTTTGAGATTGGTGCGGTTCCCGGTACCACATCAATCACAAACTCCACCTCCCTCTCCGGCGGCATAGTCGTCAACTCAGGGGGAAACACATCTGGGAACTCGCGGACAACAGGAATATCCTCGAGTCCCAGTGCCGCCGTAGGCACCTCCACAATCGTCGCTAAGAAAGCGATGCAGCCCCTACTCATCATCCGCCTAGCCCTCGCCGAAGAAACAGTCATCGCAAAGAAGGTGCTCTGGCAGCCTCTGAAAACAAACTCCTCCTGTCCAGGCTCGCGGAGGGTCACCGTCCTCTCTCTGCAGTCTATAGTAGCATAGTACCTCGACAACCAATTCATACCGAGCACGACGTCGAAATCCTGGAGCTGCCGCAAGACAAGCAAGTCTGCCGGCAAAATCCAGGATCCCAACTGCACAGGGCAATCCCTACAATACTCCTCGACATGCAAGACATGATCTGGTAACTGAACCTCTAATGCATGCGATAAAGAAACTACCTCTATACCATGTAGGGATGCAAATGCTCTACTGATAAAAGAATGCGATGCACCGGTATCAAAGAGTGTACGAGAACGAACTGCAGAAATCAAAATAATACCTGCGACGACACGCTCTGCTGCTGTAGCATCCTCTACCTGAGCGGCATAGACTCGACCGCTCGGCGCCGGGGGATGTCGCTCTGGCTGTCGCGAGGACGATGAAGCAAAATCTGGCCTACCGGAGGCCGCCGAAGGTCCTGCTGACTGACGAGGAACAAAGGATGCAGAAGCTGAGGAAGGAGCCGGATAACCTGCCCTGGGGCACGCCCTCGCGAAGTGACCGGTCTGCCCGCAACGGAAGCAGCGGCCCTGACTCTGCGGGCACAGGGTCGGTGGGTGCGGTCCTCCACAAATGATACAACGGTCGGGGCGCGGCTGCCGCGAAGTCTGCTGCTGCTGCGAAGACTGCTGCTGTCGAGGTGGGCGACGCTGCTGCTGCTGAGACTGACGAGATGCCCCAGATCTCTGCCGCCCCTGATACCCCCGTCCCTGAGAGTGGAAACGGGGAGGTCTCGGGGGTCCCTGTCTACTCAACTGCCCCTCCTCAAACAGCGCTGGGCGCTTTGCCCCAGGAGTCACTACGGGGGCTGGAGCCACCTCTGCCATCACGACCTCACCACTCTCCACATAAAGTGCCTGCTCCATCGAGGCCTCCAAAGTCTGTAATCTGCGGGAGCGGACCAACTGATAAATGTCCCGACGCAACCCTCTCTCGAACATGTAGATCCGGTGGGTCTCATCTCTGGCCACGTGGGGCATACAAGCTAACAGCCGATTGAAATCGGCTATGTACACGTGTACGGGCCTATCTCCCTTGCAGAGATTCCTCAGCTGCTCCTCCAAACTCTGTCGAACACTCTCAGGAAAGAAAGCCCCAAGAAGCAAACCGCGAAACTCTTCCCATGAGATAAACTGGGTCCCAGGCGGACCTGCGGGTCGTACACGCCGCCACCATGCCTCGGCGTTGCTCTCCAGAAAATGAGTAGCCAACAGAACTCGAAACCTCTCATCAATAAAAAGGCTCTCGAAATGGCGCTCCATGGCCGTAACCCAAGACTCAGCCGCCCACGACTCAGCACTCATACCCGAAAAGCGGGGTGGATCAAACTTGCGAAACCTCATCAAAAGATCCACCATCACTCGCTGCTCTGCCAAAGTCAAAGATCCCGTCGTCCCAGATGATGGCCTACTGGAAACTGGCTCAGCCGGAACTGCTGGTGCAGGCTGCACAACCGAGGGTGCCACAACAAGGGAAGAAGGCACCGGTGAACTCTCAGGGGGTGCTACCGCCGGCTGCGCTCTCTGCTCCAACAAGAGCGTCAACCGACTCACAGCCTCCTCCTGGCGTCGAGACACCTCAGCCAACTGTGCCATCTGGGCACGGAGCTCCAGAACCTCGCTCTGCTGTCCCTGCCCCGAGTCCTCCTGCTCGGGCTCAGAGGACGAAGGCTGCGAACGCGTCACCATCGAGCGTCGAGGAGGCATCCCCACCTGAGGGACAAGGCAAACAGTCAAAACCCAAATCATCTCTCGACCCAATCTAGCGAAAGTCAGAAGGCATGTCCCCCTTCCAGAAGTACTATGTTGTCTGCAGCCAACATAGTTGCCACCGAAGGAAGACATGTCAATCACTCATCCCGAACCGCTCGGGAGAGTTAGAAATCCAATCAGGACTCTCGCTAAAATCACGGCTCTCACGCGAGTCATCCTAGGGTCCAACCACAAGCCTAGGGTTCCTAAGTCCTCCAAGACCTACATCCTAGGCTCTGATACCACTCTAATCTGTCACGCCCCGGGGGCGATACTGCGCCCCGGCTCGCCGACAGATCCGCCGCCCATACGGGGAGCCCCGTATAGGCGTAGCGACTAACCTGCAAAGAAACATCTACACTAGCAGATATCAGAGCTGAAAGAGAAAAAGCTGGAATAAAATACATAAAATAAAACTACAACTCACAAATATACAGACCAACCTCATCAGAACACAAGAGTCTCTCAGAAAAGCAGGAAAGAAAGGTACAAGTCAAAACCTCACTAAAAGGTCACTCGACACAGCACACACCAAAATAGTACAGGGGTACATCTACTCACACACTGAAGATGACAGGAAGGGAACTATCTCGCGACTCCCTTACCTCGGTCCGAAGGAGCTGGATCAGCAACACGAGCTGCAGGAACCGGAGCAGAAGTCCCTGGGGAGAAGACACCACGACGGGTGTGAGAACTACATCCCACAGTAGTTCTCAGTGGGTGCCGCCAACAAGCCCGACGGTCTGCCCACTAAGTCTACCAGAGGCAAAAAGTAACATATGCAGTGCTGTATGGAAAGCTGGGAAAAGTAACTCTACATCTACTATGCCTCTAACTAGATGCTCAAAAGTGGAACAGAAAGACATGATGCCACAACTAACTCTCCTCCCTGATCACCCAATCTAAACTGACTGCCTCATCGGGTCCAGTCAAACCTGCGCCAACCTACTGCCGTTACGTTCCGGAGGAGCGGACTTACGTAGGACGCCCATGGCTGCCAACAAAAGCACAGCCAGAGGGACAAATGCAACAACAAGTCGCGAAAGAACATCTCAAACTCACGCCGGTATGACAACCCGGTCTCGCCTACTCCGGAGTGGCACTCGAGGGGAGCGACCCGCTCGAGTCAAAGTAACCCATAACAAGTATCTCTGTAAAGTATCTCTGTAAAGCTCAAATGTGGCTCATGCAGGCTATGATCCAAATCCTCGATCAACAAGATCGGCTAACCAACAAATCACTGACTCACTCACTGGCTGGAATCTACACAGCTGAGACTCACTGTCACTCTGACAGTTTCCAAGAACCCAGATCTACCATCACTATCACTCTCCCAAAGAAATCAGATCTACAGACTGCTATCAACTCCACTCGGTCCCCAGACACGAGTGCAAATGCATCCCACAACCACCCGACCTCTCGGCCCACAACTCGGGCGAGGAAAAGCTAAGTCCATAGTGAAATGAAGTATCGTGATGTGGAATGTCTAGAGCAATAAAAACCTAGCCCAAGTTGGAGTTTTCTACAGACTGGCTGAACATGATACATATGACAGGGGTGCTAGGTCAAGTTCCAAGATTTCACTACTTAACATAAAGTAGGAATCAAAAGATTCAACAACTGATATACAAGATACAACATACAGTTTTACACATGCTATTACTCCAATTTCTAACATGCATGATCCTACACACATAGAATTAGTACACAGTCCAGAGTTCTTGGAAGCAAGGTCACCCACCAGAAAGTGCTAACTGCCCGGAATCGTACAGCTGAGAAGGCCCAAAACAGTCAAATCACAAATCCCACCAAGCCAACAACACGGTAGAAGTGCTCACAACCTCCTGGGTACAAACATACACCAAAATTACACTTTAATCCACAAAAATTCCACATTCCCAAAATCTGTGGTGAACAGTCCCATTAACACGAAATTTTCACCTGAAAACCCTCCTCCAAAAATTCCAATAAAAATATGACGGCGATCCTCGCGAAGACTAGATGTCGATAGAGTCCTGAAACGTCGAATTCCGATGTCCGGATGAGGAGATAAAAATCCGACAAGCAGGTGCTGTCCAAATCAACCAACAGTCGCAAAGGGGGTTAAAAATGTACCCAGAACCCCAAGAAAAGCTCAGATCCAGAAAAAGTGTCCAACACGGAAAATGTAGATTTACCTCTTAAGAAACCGTCACCGCGGAAATCGTCCAAAAATAATGTCGGGGTAGCCCGGTAGACCTCCCAGACTAAACTGCAACGGAAAAGGGACACCAACAGTAAATCGTCGCTCCGCACCCCGATGCAGAAGTCGCCGTCGCCGCGGCCTCCAAAAATTCTGAGCTTCAGCCAAAAGATGCACAAGAGGGAGAGAAACAACTTTGGTGAAGAACACAAGTGGAGAAACCCTCGGGAAAAGGCTCCAAGGCGAGGCCCAAGAGGCCTATTTATAGGCCTCACCCGGAAAAAGCCAAAAAAACAAGTCATTGGGCTTTTGGGCCCAACTTTCAGGCGCCCGGAACAATCGGGCGGCTACAGTGTTGGGCCGGCCCAACACTGTTCACGCCCGAAACCTCCTGGTGCCGCCACGTGGCCCGCCGAACAGCAAACAGCTGTTCGGGCCACTCCCAGGCTGCCACGTGGCCCGCCCCCGCACAGGAAGGCGGTTGGCGCCCGCCAATCAGGCGGTGACACGTGGCCACCCGGTTGACCCACCAGCCGGTCGGCGGCCCCGCCGAGCGCGCGGCATGGCCCCGACGTGCGCACGCGCCCCGAGGCGCCAGCCCAGGCCCCGTGCACCGCGCACGGTGCGCCCGCGAATCAGAAAGCGACACGTGTCCCCTACACCCGGTCCACGCATTCCACTTCGGAATTCCGTGGACCGCGCCGCGTGCACCGACCAACCGGAGGCTGCCACGTGCCCCCGCCTTGGTCCATGCACCGCCGCGCTCACCTGGTAGACCGCGCGCCTTGCGCCCGCCAATCAGGCGGTGCCACGTGTCCCTGCGCCGGGTCTGTGCACCCCGCCGCGCTGCTCTGTGGACCGCGCGCCGTAAACCGGCCAATGATAGGCCGCCACGTGGCATGCCAGCGGTCTACGGCCCCTCCCATGCGCCAAAACCCACTGAAAACTTCCGGGAGTCCGTTTTTGGGCATCCGGACTCAGAATCCAACAAGCAAATAGCCGTTTTCAAGCGTTTTTCCGTGCTGAATCCATTTCCGACCTCTGTTGGTCCTAATTCTTTTCCGAAATTTCGGCAAACCCAGCCGAAGGCCAACACAGCTAAAATATCTCAAAGGGTCCATCTGTGGCATCCCATTGATGCACCATGGGCCAGATACACCAACACTAGGTGCTCCAACAATGGATTCATCGGAAGAACGTTGCATGGGAATCAGGGCCACTACATTTGGATCAAAAACGTTTTATTCATTTGCGTAAAGCAATTGGAATGCTTTCCTTGAAATAAACCCTTTTTGAAACTCTTGTTTAGGTTAGGTTTTGTTTTTGTGTTTTTGTTCATTATCTATGCTTAGACATAGAATATTAATTGAGCATTAGTTTTATCGACTTTGACTGCATCCTTTTATATATTTAGAAATCTATTATGCTTTAGATATCATAATATTTCATTTGATGCAATGATCATTTATGTCAATTAAATCATCTTTGTTTTGATCAAAGTCAATTTCTCTCTCGATGATCTCTTGGTATAGTTTTTATCTTATTTGACTGTTTAGTCGAGTATGAAATCGAGATCAATATTTGGCTGAATACTTTATATCTTAAATAATTGATAGCCAATTGAGGGGGAGTCAAAGAAAAAGTATTATGCTCAAAAGATGTGGAAAGAGTTACATCCCAATGAGGAGTGTGAAAACTACCACCACATGGAGGAAAGAGCTACCACCTCGGTCGTCCGAGTACTGTGTGCAGCTACCACATGTATATCAAGCAAGAATTTTCAAGTTTGATTAATTAAAATGCATGTTGAAATACTTGACTCTGTCAAAATTTCAAGGTTGGTATAAGGTGGGAATTTTAATGAAAGATGCTCAAAGAGCCACTCTCTTCAATAAATTGACTAGATATATTATCTAATTTATCGGGGATGTTAGACATCTATTGATCTTTGTATTTCATTTTCTTTACCGAATTGATGATTTGATAAAGGCATTACTCATAAGATCAAGTTAGATGTAATTGAAGTTGTTCAACTTTAAGGGATTTAATTTTTATAAATTTTCGTTTCATTTGTTGGATGTTATTGATAGATTTGGTATAATCTATTTCTTGTTGTATGAAACGATGATTTTAGTTTAAAGTTGATACACAAAAATGCTTACAATCTTTTTCTGGTTTTTCTAGAATTTCTCTGAAATTTTCTAAAGAAAAAGTTGGAGCCGATCCGGATTGGACCTGCCGATCCGGATCCCGAACGCAGATATTCTTCTGCGGGCAGACGATCCGGATTGGATCTGCCGATCCGGATCCCGAACGCAGTTTTTCACTGCGGGTAGCCGATCCGGATCGTAATCACGAACTGATCCAGATCGCGGCTAGGGTTTTATATAGAACAAAAGGGTTTTGATTTCTTTTACTCCAATCTTTTGTTCCAAAATTTCCAGAGCTTCTCTCTCTAGATTTCACCCATCTTGGAAGCTTTCAAACTCAAGTTCTTCAATTCCAAGTAAGTTTTATTGATCAAAATCTCGGTTTTTCACAGTTTTTCTTATTCCTCCTCAAAACGTGATGAATTTCTTGTATCAATTTCATTTGTGGATGGTTTTTGATCAAATTTCTTTTGAAATAAGAACTCTGGGTAGATTAGTTTTGATTATATGCTAGGTATTCTCAAGATAAACGGATTTTTGGTATTCGATTTCAAAAATTTCGATTTTAGGGCATATAATGGGAATTTTCCAAAATCATGCAATTGATCTATTTTTAAAATTCTTTTTGCAAAACTAATTTGATTCTTAGTCTCTCTACACGATAATGATTGTTTGGGTACAATTTTTCTAATTTTTGAAAATTAACATTTTTTTCGTGTTCTTGAGGTGTTGCTCACAGGATTTCTTTTCACAAGAAACCAATAGCAATGGTGATCACGTGGATCATTCTCCTTCAGGCTGCTATGTACATACGAGAGACACTGTCAAGCCCAAGAGGGCTAAGAAAGCGAAGAAAGCTAAAGATGATTCCGATACAGAATCTGAAACGGAATCGATCGATTGGGATGAGCTTCAAGTTGAAGCAACAGTTCCTACTGCTTCGAATGGAAAAGCGCCTGCGGAGACATCGAAGGCTCCGCCTACTGCTGCTGAAAAGGGCAAAGCTCCAATGGAAGAAACTTCTGGGAAAACAAGAAGAAAAAGCGTTGCTCGCAAAAGAGGGAGTGCTCAAGGAATCTCCATTGAGCAAGCAGTTGATAGCCAAGCACCTCCACAAGACTTTATCAGCTCTGCTAGGATAAAGGACTTTGAAAATAGGGAATGCATTGGAGAAAGGCATGTTAATGTCAAAGCCTTGAAGGAAAGATCTCCGGCATTTGGGAAACTGTATGACCAGACAGGTCTTGCTCCCATTTGCGATTTCCCCGAGACCACTGGGTATTGTCTTCACTCAGTGAGGATGTTCTATCAAAATGCTTGCTATCTCGTTGATCAGGAGAGCGGTCGTCGAGACTTTCAAACATTGGTAAAAAATGTTAAGATTAAAGTAACCCCTCAACTGATTGGGGAGGTATTAGGGATGACGTCCCGAGCCGATGGCGCTCATTATCTGAAGAATCAAATTTTCAACACCAACTCCTGGAGAGTGGTAGTTGATGGCATTTGTTTGCCCGATACTCCGTCAGCAGGAAACTCAGTCTTTTCAAAAGAGCTACGACCTGAGTATCGCTACTTAAACTTCATTGTCTGCTACAACGTCCTTCCAAATATGAACACAAAGGTTCTGCGATGGGATAGGATGTTATTCCTTTATCTTCTTGGAAACCCGACAGCAGCAATGGGAGCAAACTTAAACATCCCTTACATCATCTGGGTGAGGATGGCTCGCTATGTGGAACATGCTCACCCTTCAGAGAGACTACCTTATCCAATGATCATCATGCGCATTCTTCGAAAATTTAAAGCTGACACGAATGCGAGTTCCTACATGCACAGTCTAGGAACGATCAATGAAACAACAATTGTAAAGTCTCTGTCGACAAAGCAAGATGAGCCCATATTACCTCCTCACCGACAACGAGCACAACAACAACAAGCAACAACCTCTGCACCGGTAGCAACTCCTCCAGTCCAACCAGCACCGACAGCACAACAAGCACCTCCATCGACTTCTGATGATGATGCATCAGTTACCTCAATCTATAAAGAACAGCAAAGGCTCTCCAACGAGCAAGAACGTATATCAAATGAACTCATTGAGGTAAAGGAAGAAATAAAGAAGGTAAATAAGAATCAGTCATCAATGAACAAGCGATTAAAGAAAATCTTCCAAATTCTCGGCTGTATCAGTTCAGATGAATCTGAATAATCCGTATCCTTCCAATTTCTGTCTATTATGCATATATTTTCTAATAATTCTCTTGTGCAGGAACTTCATTTTTTTTTACTTTTTTGTGCAGGTCTTTTAAGTTTTAGTTTTTAGTTTTTAGTTCTCAAACTTGAACTGTTAACCTTTCTCTCCATTTTGGTAATTTTTTGGCTAACTTCTGTGACAAAAAGGGGGAGAGAGAAGTATAAACAATGGTTACTGAGAAAACTTGAAACTATAGAGGTAAGTATAACCTCAACTTGAAAGGTAAGTAGAACTTCAACTTTCGGTTTTCATTTGTGTTTGAGTGCATGCCTCGACTAACTATTCGACTAACTATTTGGGCATGTAATATAACTAACAAGTTGATGTTCACTAACATGACATTTGGTTTTTGTTTGCATAGAAGATATGTTGGTGTTTTAACTATGATCAGTTTACATATCTGAATGTATAAATGTCATGATAAGTATAAATGAGTATAAACTTCATCTCTGTATGTGGTTTTTGAATGATATAAAATTCTTGAGGTATCTAACGATTTCTTTTGTCAAGAATAATTTCTTTTGCAGAGAGTACAGATGTCTAAGTTTAGAGTCTGTTTTAGGAGTTTAACTCATGTATTTTATTTTGGATCTCCATTGTAAATTTTTGTTGTATGGTGATAGCAACAAAAATATCTTTTTGAATTTTCTTGAGTGGATCTATGTTTTGTCACGAAACCGCCAAAGGGGGAGATTGTTACGGAATTTGAGTTGGCGTATTTCATGAATTCGGTTAAGTCTTGAAGATTGAAGGTAAAGGAAGTTGGATCATATAACTCAATCTCAAGAAAGAAGAATTCAAAAGGATCAGGTATGTTTAACTTAATATCTTTGGTGATCCGAATACTTCTTATAGCGTAGAAACACTTGGATGGATTTGTTATTGCATAAATATCAAAAACTGGACATGGGACATGTTCAGGATCCGGATCAGACTGTTCGATCCGGATCCCGAAGGTGGTTCGTTCATACACAAGTTCAATCCGGATCGTAGGCTTCCTTTGATCCGGATCCCGAACACTGAGTTTACCATTTTATTTGAACGATCCGGATCAGGCTTCGCAATCCGGATCCCAAACGTTGATGTTTGGTGAACTGTATGAACGATCCGGATCAAGCACTTCGATCCGAATCCCGAACCTTCGTTTTTCTGGAATTTGTTTTTCTCGCTACTGCAATCCGGATCGCCGATCTCCGATCCGGATCGTCGTCATGAAAATTTCCAGAAAAAGATAGTTTTTGATCCTTATCTTTTTCCAAGGGTTTCTAACCTATAAATAGACCCTATGATTCTTTTTCTAGGGTTAGTCCAAAAAGTAGCCGTCATCTTTTATACGGCCTAAGATCCACATATAGAGAAGAAAGGAAATCATAGATTCTATCTTTTGTTTCTTCATCTATATTGGTTGATTTGATTCTAGGTTTTCATACTCACATTCTGAGTTGAATCAAATCAATGAATACTTAGATGGTATTTCCGATCTATTTCTAATCTAAGTATTCGGCGGATCATCACCACCCAAAAAAAACAACGATTTACCCCAAAATCGGCGCGTGGACTCGCGTGGCCTTGTGGATTCAAGGTGCAACCGCTCTCGTGGATTCGGAGCGAGGTACGTTCGTGGATTCGAAGCGTGCTACTAGGTGAAGACCGTGGATTCGGTCGGATGTCGTGGACTCGACGTTGGACGCCGTGGATTCGGCGTTGGACGCACATCGTGGATTCGAGAAGCGTCGTGGAGCGAGCGGAGAAGATCAACTAGGAGCGTATGGAAAAGGTTGAGTCGTCTGTGAGTACGGTATATCACCTTGTACGTGTTTAATTCTAGTGGATTTCACCGTGTTATCGGTCCCGTGGTTTTTTACTCCGGTTTGGAGTTTTCCACGTAAAAATCTCTGCGTGTTATTTATTTTTTCGCGTTGGGTTTTTATATCGCAAAGATTTTTGAGTGTTTATGGTTTACACCTATTCACCCCCCTCTAGGTGTTTTTTCCCCTATTTAGATCCTATTATTCATATAACCCAACATCTAGTGGATGGTGTTTCCCACTTTGTTCATAGTCTTGATCCAGTCCTGCTATATCGAGGTACTAATGACAGAGATATTTATGATACTGATGACAGAGATACTTTACTCGTGTGGGTCGCTCCCCTCGAGTGCCACTCCGAAGTAGGCTTTACACCGTGCCGAGCGTCGGGCACCATACTGAGTTCTTGAGTTCGACAGCAGAGCAGGCAGTACCAGTTTTTACTGGTGGCACTAGATTGGGTCTATTTGGTCAGATACTGTTTTCTGATGCACTCATACCGTCGTTTCCTTCGGTATTGCATTTAGAGGCATACTTGTTGTGGTTTCCCATTTTATTCAGTAGTTCTGTTTACAGCTTTACCACTTGCCATTTTCTTGCCTCTAGTAGACTTAGTGGGTACGCCGGAGCTTGAGGCTTTACCCACGGGGGGAGGCTACTGGTTTACTAGTGGTTCTCACCCCCATTGTTGTTTTCCCTTTCTTTTCTCCCCCCCCCCCTGTTGTGCAGAGTCCTCTTCGGGAGTTGCTGATCTTCGATCGTTGTCCGAGGCGAGGGAGTCACGAGCTAGATCTTTACCACCCGAGGAGTGTAACTGTATCCCCTGGTTGGAGATTCCTGGTAGCTGTTGGCTGGTTTTTACTGTTGTCTTTGGAGTGAGATCTTTTGTATTTGGAGAGACTGATGTTGAGACTGATGTACTATAGTTTTAGTTTATCCCCTTTTATAGTTGAGAGATGCTGTACTGAGGACATTGTATGATGATTATCTGTATTTGAGGAGATGGAGATTGTACTTTATTTCATGTTGTACAGTGATTGGATTTTATTTTACAGCATTTTATTTCAGCTCTGATATTTGTGTAGCTATAGTACTATCTTTTGCAGGTTAGACGTTTCGCCTATGCGGGTTTTAGCATAGGTGGCGGATCTGTTGGCGAGCCCGGGTCGCAGTTTCGACCCCGGGGCGTGACAGATTAGGTTGGTATCAGAGCTTAGGGATATGTCAGTTGGGACTGTAGAAACCCTAGGCTTATGGTTGGACCCTAGGATGACTTCGTGAGAGTCGTGATTTTTAGCGAGAGTCCTGATTGAGTTTTATACCTCTCCCGAGTGATGGGATGGGTGATTGGCATGTTTATTCTCCAAAGCAATTATGTTGGCTGCAGACAACATAATGCGGTGGAACGGTTGACATGCTCTAGACTCTCGCCGGATTGGGTCGAGTTTTGTTTTGTGCTGTGGTGCAGTTGGTCGTGGTGAGCGGTGTCTCCCCGACGCGTTGTGCGGATTGGTGTGCATTCGTCGCAGCGGTGGAGCTCGAGCGGACTGTTTTGGGGCCGGATATCCGGATTGAGGTTAGAGAGCTTCAGGCCCTGATGGTAGGATTGTCAGAGGTATATCAGCGGCAGAGTGAGCCGCTGGTATGGGTGACACAGTTGTCGGAGCAGTGGGCAGCCCGACAGTGTTTTTCCCCTGAGACCACCTGGTTATAGTGTCCTCAGCGGCAGTGATTTCTGGGGCGCCGAAGTGGCGAGTAGCCCCTTCCGTGCCAATGTTTAGTGTCGCGGCACCGAGGCGGGGTGGATTGCTGATAGTGGATGAGCTGTGAGACATTATCGATCGATAGAGCCAGTTTTGGCAGATGAACCACCACGATTCATGGATTGGAGTTGGAGCCTTTGGAGGCAAAATCATGGTTGATGGTGATGGAGTGATCAATTGAGAGTCTCCCTGTACTAGAGAGTTGAGGCAGTTGTTGAACTGTACGCTCCAGGTTTCGAGGGACTAAGCGCGTAGGATGTGTGCGACTGGGAGTGGATTGCTCCAGAATACCCTTTTAGTTTATCTGATCCCTCTGTTTTGGATTTTGGATTTTTGGATGCCTCGATGGAGTAGGCAATGTGTATGGAGCGTACTGTTGCAGTTCCTTTGGATAGGGATCTGCCGCCAGAGGCGAATTCTGGATAGAGGCGCCTGGCACTAAGTGTTGGGGGACAGATCGGCTGGCAGAGGAACTTTTGTTTTCCTTTCCTGGATGGTGAACATCCTTGTGGATGGATTATGTAAAGCTTACCCAAAGCAAGGTTACCCTTTGTGATGGATAACATTCGTTTTTGGGGTACAATAGATGTGCTTGAGGGGTGAGCTGAGTAAGGATAATTGAATGAGGAATTGCATGAATTAATTGTGTTTTGCCATATGACGATTGTAATAATGGATTTTCTGAGATGTCAGAGGTCAGGTGGACCCCTGTGGCAGCATCAGCATCGTTATCAGAGTGGCGCAGCGGTAGCATGGATTTATTGTCTGCGGAAGACCGTATTCATCGCCTCAGTGTGAACAAAGGCAGAGAATTGTGCTCCTTTTGTGGATAGCCTTGATTTCAGACAGATTAAGTGATGACCACCTACATTGAGCGGTTGAGACTGTACTGCCTGGGTGGAGGGCACCAAGGCAGTGGATCGGGTCGTCGCAGGTGTGATTTCATCACAGCAGTCGAAGTTAGAGCATGGTGCATTCCTGCATGGACTAGAGGTAGATTTGTTACCACATGCACTAGAGGTACAGGTTCCTGTTGGGGTGGTGCATGTGGAGGAGGTTTGTGGATCATGTCCAGTGCAGTTGAGACCTCGAGTGGTATCGGCAGACTTATTGGTACTTGTACCTGGTCAGTGTTTGACCCAGTGCGTGGGATTGGTTGGCACAGTGCCACATGGTGTATGACTGCGGAGAGAGAAGGTTATGATCTTCTGCAAGCAGACATTAGAGACTTGTTCATTGAGACAGTAAGAGCACACAAGTTACAGTAACGATGCGCGAGGTGCTTACGGCGGCACCGGGATGCAAGGATATCCCTGTTATCGTGAGATCCCGGGTGTGATTCCATCGGAGCTGATGATAATGCCGCCGGTTAGGAAGATTGAGATTGCGATTGACGTGGTTCAGGGAACCACGCCAACCCCGATAGCACCTCATTGGATATCACCTGTAGAGCTGAGAGAGCTGATGGCGCAGTCGCAGGATCTGATGGATCGAGGGTCTGTTCGGTCTAGTGCCACGTCGTTGGCACACGACAGTGAGGGTCCTTGTGTGGGGTGACCGCAGGCAGGTCTGGATATTATTTAGGACCTTTTGATGGAGTTATACCCCGACAGTGGCTTGCTTATGATGCAGGTATCTTTTTGGGATCATACAGTTGAGTATCTCGCCAAGATGGTGTTCAGGACCCGGTAGGGGCATTATGAGTACAGTGAGGACAAATGGACTGACTAATGCCCTGTCGTCTTTAAGATCTGAGGAATTGGGTATTCTTGCTGCACTTGGAAGAATTATTTGAGATATCCTTCTGGGATATTTTGATTTTACTCCATCTCTGTATGGTTTAGAGCTGG
The DNA here is from genome assembly GCA_029204045.2 of Tillandsia leiboldiana. Taxonomy (NCBI): domain Eukaryota; kingdom Viridiplantae; phylum Streptophyta; class Magnoliopsida; order Poales; family Bromeliaceae; genus Tillandsia; species Tillandsia leiboldiana. The sequence continues at coordinate 47,548,205 of CM055061.1, read as the reverse complement.
TGGAGTACTTGTAGATGGTGTAACAAGGACTGTGAGGAAGAAGATGTATGCCAAGCTGTCGTGGTACAAATTTTAGCTTCGAGAGCATATCTTCTTGGATCACTTAGTCTAGCCATAAGAGGCGGTGGTGGAAATCCGGCCAAAATGGATGCTATGCGAGAATGACTGAGACCGGCAGTCATTTGTTGAGGTAAGGAGCTTCTTGGACTGAGCAGTGTCGGGAGAGCTTGGCAATCGGATGATGAGACTGATACCAGCGCCGATTTCAGCATCGCCAGTGTTGGGAGATGGATTTGTGAGATACAGTGATGCCTCCCATAGTAGCTATGAAGTTACAGTTGGATTTGTGGCAAGCATCCAAATTCACCCGATAGACCGCGGCTGAATGGTTCGCTCGGATGGTCAAGATTTGGGAGCGACCGGGCGAGGACCCCCTCCTGGTTAGGGCTCTTTTCCTTTCGGAGTTGCCTAGCATGTCACTGGTTTGGGAGTTGAGGACACAACTCCCAGAATTTGATGAAGTGATCATCTGGAGCAGGTACCTTTTTTTTCGAGCCTGAAGGATTGGATTTACCAGCTGCAAGGGTACTGGATCTTCTCGAAGATTGATTTGCGATCTGGTTCTTTCAACTGCTTATAGTTGTGTGCTGATGCCCGAGAGTTGGGGAGGTGTGTCTACACCCTGATGGTTTTTGGATTAGAGATCAGAGTTTACGTGATCAGTTGGAGGACTTATATTGGGTACCTCGGGAGTACAGAGATATTCGGATCGAGCTTGTGTGCCGATGGACTTGTGGTTGGATTATCTGAGGCCCTGGGAGGAGCGGAGGCTTGTACCGATGCAGATTACTTGGTAGCTCGAGCGGTTAGCCCAGCTGTACTTGGTTGAGTTGGTACGGCTTTTCTGGAGTGCCCGCCTTTATTTTGTTCTAGTTAGAGACCCGAGGACCGCATCGCGTCTCTGGAGGAGGTATTTGTCAGCCTTGGGAGCTTGAGTGGTGGATGATTGGATATTTACCCCCCTTTTTTTGGTTGAGATTCCGTGTTGAGGAACGACTTTAGTTTCGAGGACAAAACTTTCTTTTAGTGGGGGAGGATGTGATGACCCGGATCTCCGCAGAGCTGCTGTAGTGCGTTGGGGTGGCTATTGGAGGCCTACATGGTGTGTTGGAGGTGTTTGGGGCATAATTGGGCATAAGTGTTGGACTTCGGGCTTAATTGGATCATGTGAGTGATCGGAGGACCCCGTGGAGGGTTTAGAAGTGGTTTCGAGTGAAACGGATATTAAAATTGGGCTCCGCGAGAAATTTGGGCTAAGAACACATTTCCGGGTGCCTTCGGCAATTTTTAGAGTTGGAATTTGGCAAAACGGACGTCAAATTCGGATTCAGCGCGCGAAAACGGTCAAAATGGACTACCCACTTGTCATTTTTGAGCTCCGGTTACTGTTCACTGCCGGAACAGTGATTCCGGCGATCGCCGGCGGCGGCGGGCAGCGGCGGAGAGCGGCGGCGCGGCCTCGGGTAGGCGGACAGCGGCGGCGGGCAGCGCGCGTGGGCGCGCGGGTGCGCGGTCCACGCGGCCGGCGTGCACCGGAGCGGGGTGCCACGTGGCGTCTTCCCATTGGGTGGTTCATAGGTCGCGGTCTACGGAGCAGCACGGTGTTTGGTGGACTGGGCGGGAAGACACGTGGCAGCACGTCATTGGTTCGGTGTTTGGGGTGTCGTGCACCGGGTGCAGCGAGTGTGTGGCTGGACACGTGGCGCGCGGGGATTGGGCGAGCTACTGTGCGCGTACGGCGGCAGGCGTGCAGGTGGCAGGCGGCGTGGCAGCGGTGGTGGCTGGCGTGGCGGCCACGGCGCCGACGTGGCGCACGCGTGCGCCACGTGGCGGCCCGCCATTGGCGGGCGCCAACTGCCCCGTTGACCTCTGTGGGCCACGCGGCGCGAAGGGAGCGGCCGAGTTGGCTGTCCCCTGTGCGGGGACACGTGTCGGTGCGTGGAGCGGGTCGGACAGGTGCGCGGTCCGGCGGGATCGGGTGTGCGGGCGTGGGCCGTGTGGGCCGGGCCACTGTGCGCGCCCGGTTTCGGGGCCCGAAAGTTTCGGGCGCCCGAAACCGGGGACACAGTGGTCATTTTCATAAATGTTTTTGTGGGCCTATAAATAGGCCTCCCCTCCCCTCCTTTTTCTGCTTTTTCCGAGTGATAGAGAGAGAACCTGAGGGAGGGCCTTGAAGCAAGTTTGTTCCCCTTGATGTTCTTGAGCTCGTGGTGGATCGCCGAAATTTCTGGAAGCTCGGCAACGGCGATATCGATTTTACAGTTCGCCTCGGTTTTCTCCCCATTTCGGCCCATTACCGTCGCAGATCAGTCAAAAATTCACTGTGAGCAAACCAGGAGGAGTTTTTGGGCGATTTCTTCGACAGCGTGTTCCTAAGAGGTAAGGCTTCGATTTTCGTGTTGATCACTTCGCTCATTTTCGCACTTTTGGCACGTTTCCTGAGACATCTTTGACCCCCATTTTTCTGTGTTGGATTCTGGACAGCACCGGCTTGTCGCTTTTATATCACAGCCTAGGAGCATCGGATCAAGGCGTTTCAAAAATCGATTTTGATCTACTCGTCGCGAGGAACACAATCGTGATTTTTCTGGGATTTTTGGAAATTGTTTCGAAGGTGATAATTTAGCTTTTCTTGGACAGATTGCTACAGAAATTTTGATTTGGAAGGTTTTGAGGTGCAGCGGTGTTTTATTTTTATCTTGGTCTACAGGTATCAGATCTGGGCGTTTAAACAGTCGTTTTGGGGCTACTCTTCGCGAGGAACGCGAACGTAAATTTTCTGGATTTTCTTGAGGACTAGACAGAGGTGATATTTAGCCTTTTTTTTGGGGCTGATTTTGGACTGTAGGAAATTGTGCAGTTTTGGGATTAATTGTGCGCATTGTTCTGTGCAGTGGGACACAGTTTTTGGTGGATTGCTGTGTTAGAGGACTGCGGGCAGCGAGAGGTCTCTTTTGGTGTTGTGCGCGCTTTTTGAGGTGGGTGGTTGTTGCTTGCCTCTATATCTGACTTACCCACTAAGTTTGTTAGAAAATTCCACTATTGAGCATATTGGTTGAGTATCATGCATGATTGACTGATATACATGTGAGCCTATCATCTGAGATTAATTTTGTGAATATAGCATGTTGGGGATATTATGGGGATAATATTTCTGTTGGAACATGATCATTGGAATAATTTATTAGTTATAATTAACATGCTACATTAGCACCTAGATTTTATGAAAGTGGATTAAATGATTAATTGTTGGGACATAATGACACATCAATGTGCGGGTTTCACTCTGGGGATTTATTATGGATCAGGGATCATATACATGTGTAGTCGACTGATGATTTTTTCCTGATGGTTATATTTATGTGGATATATTAATTATTACACATGTAAAACTGTTATTGGACATTCTCTCTCTTTCACGTTGCTTGAGGACTTTTGCATGCTTATTTGAACATCTAGATAGGCCACTATTTTATTGCTACACTATCATATTGGGATTTGACTTAGGAGAAACCATGATTACTTTCTTTCTCCTTTTATTTAGACTTTTGAGTCATGTTGCTCGGGTTCGAGCAGAGGTTTGGGATAGTGTAGCCGGGATCTGAGGGTCAGTGACAGGGTGTGCTTGATGTTGGATTATGGGTTATTGCGGCAACTGCGGACAGTAGGCGGTTGACCAGATCCTGATTATTTTACCCAATTGCGGGTTGTGGGTTATTGCGGTGACCGCGGACTTTGGGCGGTTGACCGGATATTTACTATTGCATCAGATTGGGTATCAGTTTTCTCTAGTGGATGGTGTTTCCCACTTTGATCATAGTCTTGATCCAGTCCTGCTATATCGAGGTACTGATGACAGAGATATTTATGATACTGATGACAGAGATACTTTACTCGTGTGGGTCGCTCCTCTCGAGTGCCACTCCGGAGTAGGCTTTACACCGTGCCGAGCGCCGGGCACCATACAGAGTTCTTGAGTTCGACAGCAGAGCAGGCAGTACCAGTTTTTACTGGTGGCACTAGATTGGGTCTATTTGGTCAGATACTGTTTTCTGATGCACTCATTCCGTCATTTCCTTCGGTATTGCATTTAGAGGCATACTTGTTGTGGTTTCCCCTTTTATTCAGTAGTTCTGTTTACAGCTTTACCACTTGCCCTTTTCTTGCCTCTAGTAGACTTAGTGGGTACGCCGGAGCTTGAGGCTTTACCCACAGGGGGAGGCTACTGGTTTACTAGTGGTTCTCACCCCCATTGTTGTTTTCCCTTTCTTTTCTCCCCCCCCCCCTGTTGTGCAGAGTCCTCTTCGGGAGTTGCTGATCTTCGATCGTTGTCCGAGGCGAGGGAGTCACGAGCTAGATCTTTACCACCCGAGGAGTGTAGCTGTATCCCCTGGTTGGAGATTCCTGGTAGCTGTTGGCTGGTTTTTACTGTTGTCTTTGGAGTGAGATCTTTTGTATTTGGAGAGACTGATGTTGAGACTGATGTACTATAGTTTTAGTTTATCCCCTTTTATAGTTGAGAGATGCTGTACTGAGGACATTGTATGATGATTATCTGTATTTGAGGAGATGGAGATTGTACTTTATTTCATGTTGTACAGTGATTGGATTTTATTTTACAGCATTTTATTTCAGCTCTGATATTTGTGTAGCTATAGTACTATCTTTTGCAGGTTAGACGTTTCGCCTATGCGGGTTTTAGCATAGGTGGCGGATCTGTTGGCGAGCCCGGGTCGCAGTTTCGACCCCGGGGCGTGACAAATACTTCCAATATTAATGATGCATCTAATGGTTCTTCAAGTTTATCTGATGTGCAGGAATCATCTTATGTACCTCCGAGTACTCCATTACCTCAAACGTTACGCATCTCTAAGGATCATCCTGAATCAAACATTATTGGAGACCCACAAGAAGGAGTCAAAACTCGGAGACAGTTGGTTTGTGGATTCGCTTGTTACGTTTCCATGATCGAACCAAAGAACGTCGATGAAGCTCTTCAGGATGACTACTGGATTGAAGCAATGCAGGAAGAGCTCCATCAGTTTGAATGCAACAAAGTCTGGGAATTAACGATGCCTCCGAAGCAACACAATGTGATCGGTACTAAATGGATTTTCATGAACAAGAAAAATAAGGATGGTACCATCATCAGGAACAAAGCACCTTTAGTTGCTCAAGGCTACTCTCAAATAGAAGGTATAGACTTTGATGAAACGTTCGCCCCTGTAGCTAGACTCAAGTCCATTCGTATCTTATTCGCTATTGCTTGTCACTTTAAAATAAAACTCTTTCAAATGGACGTTAAGAGCGTGTTTTTAAATGGGTTTTTAAATGAGGAAGTTTATGTGGCTCAACCGAAAGGTTTTGTAGACTATAAACTACCTAACCATATTTTTTGTTTGAAAAAGGCTCTTTACGGTTTAAAACAAGCACCGCGAGCGTGGTACGAAAGGTTGACAAAGCACTTTTTGGAGAAGGGCTATACTCGAGGGGGAGCAGACAGGACTCGCTTTGTGAAGCATTATCAAAATAACTTCATTGTTGCGCAAATCTATGTCGATGACATTGTATTTGGAGCAACAAAGGATAATGATGCTTCTAAATTCGCAGAAACCATGGAAAGCGAATTTGAGATGTCTATGATGGGCGAACTGACATACTTTCTTGGATTGCAAGTGAAACAAAATGGTGAAGGCATCCATCTGTGTCAATCCAAGTATGCAAAGGAGTTGGTAAAGAAATTCGGATTAGAAGATTCTAAAGATTTTCCTACTCCTATGGGAACTAGCAATAAGGGATTAGGAAGTGAATCTCTTAGTGATAGTGTAGACGAGAAACTCTATCGAAGTATGATTGGAAGTCTACTCTACCTCACAGCTAGTCGCCCGGACATATCCTTTAGTGTTGGGATCTGCGCGAGATATCAGTCAGCACCAAAGGAGGATCACCTGAAAGCGGTGAAACGGATCATCCGGTATGTCAAAGGAACTGTAAACTTCAGAATTTGGTATCCTATGGGAACAAGTCTTGACATTATAGGATATTCAGATGCCGATTGGGCAGGATCAGTGGATGATCGGAAAAGTACGAGTGGTGCATGTTTTTATCTTGGCCATTGCCTTGTTGCATGGCATAGTAAAAAGCAAAACTGCATTGCACTCTCGACTGCCGAAGCGGAATATATCTCAGCGGGTAGTTGTTCAACTCAACTTATTTGGATGAAAAGCGTGTTGAGCGACTTCCGGATTTCAGCAACTTCGATAACTATTTTATGTGACAACACTAGTGCTATAAACATTTCAAAAAACCCTGTGTTGCACTCAAGAACAAAACACATTGAACTTAGATATCATTTTCTTAGAGAGCTACTTGAATCAAATATTCTTCAAATTTCCTACATTTCAACTGAAGATCAATTAGCTGACATTTTAACAAAACCTTTGGATCAAAAACGTTTTATTCATTTGCGTAAAGCAATTGGAATGCTTTCCTTGAAATAACCTCTTTTTGAAACTCTTGTTTAGGTTAGGTTTTATTTTTGTGTTTTTGTTCACTATCTATGCTTAGACATAGAACATTAATTGAGCATTAGTTTTATTGACTTTAAATGCATCATTTTATATGTTTAGAAATTTATTATGCTTTGGATATCATAATAATTCATTTGATGCAATGATCATTTATGTGAATTAAATCATCTTTGTTTTGATCAAAGTCAATTTCTCTCTCGATGATCTCTTGGTATAGTTTTTATCTTATTTGACTATTTAGTCGAGTATGAAATCGAGATCAATATTTGGTTGAATACTTTATATCTTAAATAATTGATAGCCAATTGAGGGGGAGTCAAAGAAATGTAATATGCTCAAAAGATGTGGAAAGAGTTACATCCCAATGAGGAGTGTGAAAACTACCACCACATGGAGGAAAGAGCTACCACCTCGGTCGTCCGAGTACTGTGTGCAGCTACCACATGTATACCAAGCAAGGTTTTTCAAGTTTGACTAAATAAAATGCATGTTGAAATACTTGACTCTGTCAAAATTTCAAGGTTGGTATAAGGTGGGAATTTTAATGAAAGATGCTCAAAGAGCCACTCTCTTCAATAAATTGACTAGATATATTATCTAACTTATCTGGGATTTCAGACATCTATTGATCTTGGTATTTCATTTTCTTTACCGAATTGATGATTTGATAAAGGCATTACTCATAAGATCAAGTTAGATGTAATTGAAGTTGTTCAACTTTAAGGGATTTAATTTTTATAAATCTTCATTTCATTATTTGGCTTTTATTGATAGATTTAGTATAATCTATTTCTTTTGATATGAAATGATGATTTTTTGGTTAAAGTTGATACACAAAAGTGCTTACAATCTTTTTCTGGATTTTCTGGATTTTTTCTGAATTTTTCTGAAGAAAAAGTTGGAGCCAATCCGGATTGGACAAGCCGATCCGGATTCCGAACGCAGGTATTCTCTGCGGGTAGTCGATCCGGATCGGATTCACGAACTGATCCGGATCGCGGCTAGGGTTTTATATAGAACAAAAGGAGTTTGATTTCTTTTTACTTTAATCTTTTGTTCCAAAGTTTCCAGAGCTTCTCTCTCTAGAATTCATTCCTCTTGGAAGCTTACAAACTCAAGTTCTTCGATTCTAAGTAAGTTTTATTGATCAAAATCTCGGTTTTTCACAGTTTTTCATATTCTTCCTCAAAACGTGATGAAATTTCTGCATCTTTTTCGTTTGTGGATGGTTTTTGATCAAATTTCTTTTGAAATAAGAACTCTGGGTAGATTAGTTTTGATTATATGCTAGGTATTCTCAAGATAAATGGATTTTTGGCCTTCGATTTCAAAAATTTCGGTTTTAGGGCATATAATGGGAATTTTCGAAAATCATGCGATTGATCTATTTTTAAAATTCTTTTTGCAAAACTAATTTGATTCTTAGTCTCTCTACACGATAATGATTGTTTGGGTACAATTTTTCAAATTTTTGAAAATAAACAATTTTGTTTCTCGTGTTCTTGAGTTTTCTCACAGGCCTTTTTATTATCTGAGCGCTAGTAGCACAATGATTTTCGCTTGGATTATTGCGCTCATTGTAGCATTAGTGGGAACTCGAGCATCTGTCAAAAAGGAACAAGCTAAAGCAAGTAAGGAGAAGATAAACGTTGTTCCTCAAGTTGAGTCAGAAATCAGAGGATGAAGAGGATTGGGAAACTTTTTGTGAAGAGACACAGCAAGCGGTGGATGACGAAGATAGGTTCTATCTAAAGGAAAAGAAATTGATAACGTCTTCCTCAACAACCAAACATCCCCCAAAGAGCAAGAATTCGAGGGGCCGAGGAATTCAGATTAATGAACCACTCGCCGGAGCACGCTCTCTGCCTAGAGAATCTAAGCATACACATTCAGCATCCATACAATCTTCTTCTACCATCAAGACAATCACCACAAAAGCTGATATACTGTCTATGCAACAAGCACAAAGGAGAATGTCTGAAGCTCATGAAAGAATGTCGGCTGACATTCACAAAATGAAAAAGGACTCCTCCAAATTATCAAAGATGCTTAAAGGGATTTTACGCAAACTGGACTGCAGTAGCTCAGACGGCTCAGAATCTGACAATTGAACTTATTTCTAACATATCGTTTTGTTGTGCAGGCTTAGTTTCCAGCTTATCTTTGTTTAGGTCTCTGACTTTTCTTGGTTTAGTACTTTTCACCTCTCCGTTTTTGTAATTTTTGGCTTGATTTTGTGACAAAAAGGGGGAGAGAGTAGAAAGAGAACTTTGAACATTGTGTGAACATGAAACCTTGAAAGGTAAGTATAACTCAACTTTGGTTTTATATGTGAACATGAAACCTTTCTTTTATATTGTGATTGCATGCATGCCTCCACTAACTATTCGATTAACTATTTGGGCATGTAATATAACTAACAAGTTGATGTTGACTAACAATTTTTGTGACATTTGGATTTTGAATGCATAGAAGATATGTTGGTTTTTAACTATGATCCAATTACATATCTGAATGTATAAATGTCATGGTAAGTATAAATGAGTATAAACTTCATCTCTGTGTGTGGTTTTTGAATGACATAAAATTCTTGAGGTATCTAACGATTTCCTTTGTCAAGAATGATTTCTTTTGCAGAGAGCACAGATGTCTAAGTCTAGAGTCTGTTTTAGGAGTTTAACTCATGTATCTATTTTATTTTGGATCTCATTGTAAATTTTTGTTGTATGGTGATAGCAACAAAAATATCTTTTTGAATTTTCTTGAGTGGATTTGTGTTTTGTCACGAAACCGCCAAAGGGGGAGATTGTTACGGAATTTGAGTTGGCGTATTTCGTGAATTCGGTTAAGTCTTGAAGATTGAAGATAAAGAAGGTTGGATCATATAACTCAATCTCAAGAAAGAAGAATTCAAAAGGATCAGGTATGTTTAACTAATTATCTTTGGTGATCCGAATACTTCTTATAGTGTAGAAACACTTGGATGAATTTTTAATTGCATAAAAATCAAAAACTGGACATGGGACATGTTCAGGATCCGGATCAGACATTCCAATCCGGATCCCGAAGGGTGTTAGTTCATACGCAAATTCAATCCGGATCGTAGCCTCCTTTGATCCGGATCCCGAACACTGGTTTTTACCGTAATTTATGTACGATCCGGATCAGGCAGCTTCAATCCGGATCCCGAACATTGGTGTTTGGTGAATTGTATGAATGATCCGGATCAGGCACTTCGATCCGGATCCCGAACCTTTGTTTTTCTGGAAACTGTCTGTGAAGACCGAAATCTTTGTGAGTTGGGTTACTAGTGGATTGGTAGCTCATCGGCACATTTTGGGTGTGTTAGAGTTGTCGGTGCGCGAAAAGGACGCGAAACTCTGATCCGGTGCGAAAAACCACATAAAAGAATGTACGGAAGTGCGGTGATTGTACAGCTATGATTTGGAGAGCTTTGAGCATACTTTTTCGGTGTGTCGGAATCCTCGGTTCGCCAAATGGACGAGAAAAATGGACTCAGCGCGAAAAACTGTGCAAAATACACTATTTCTGGATATTTTTGGGCTTAAAATAGTGTTTTGGGTGTTGCTGGAGGTGTGGACCGGGCTCACGGCGGCCGGCTCACGAACCATGCACCGACGGGTGCAGCGCGGTGCTTGGGGAGGCGTGCACCCGGTGCAAGGGGATTGCTGCGGGGCCGGTGCACGGGCGGTGCACCGGGCGTGCCATGCGTCGCGCATGCGCGCGCGCCCGCGCGTGAGCAGGCTGCGCTGGCGCTGTGCCCACGCGCCATGCGTCCGGTCGGACCATTTGGTCCGACCCCCCTTGCACTGGATCGGGTGCAAGGGGGGATTGGTGTGAGGGGAGTGTTGGTGAAGGTGTTTTGGTGCACCTTAAGACCAAGTTTGGAGCTGGTTTAGCCTTTTTAAAGGAGCTTAATGGCTGGGGTTAGCTCTTTTAGACTTTATCTTTCTCTTAGCTACTAAGGAGTCCAAGAAGCAGCCTTCATCTTCTTCTTCTTCATCAAGGAAACCACCATTGTTGGAGCTTGGTCATTGCTGGTTTTGGGTTCCACTTCGTCGCTTTTTCTTCCAGGAGGCCTCCCAAATTGTAGAAGTGGAACTTTTGGATGATTCTTGCGGGGTTCTCTTCACAACTCCAAAATCTACAACTTTTGTATTGAAGATGGGACCTAATTGGAGCTCTAAACTAGGTAAATATAGCAATCTTTGAGACACTTGTTTTCAGTTTGGGATTCCGAGCACAAGTTAGTGTTTTTACTCCCCTGGGATGCACAAGTGGAATTTGGAGTTGATTTTTGATGGAAAATTTTCAGGATTTAAAGATCTTCAACTTTTGTATTTACTAGATTCTCAAATTTGGACATTTAAATAGGTAAATTGAGCCATTTCTGAGACTTTTGTGCACAGCTGAGATTCTAGATGTGGTTTTGAGCAATGTTCAGTGGTTTTGCTCCCTAGGACTGAAGAAGTGGAATTTTAGGCTCATTTTTGCGGGGAATTTACCAAGACTCAGAGACATACATTTTTCATGTTGAAATGGAAGGGGGATTCTTGCTTCTATCAAGGTAAATTTTACCATCTTTGAGCTTCTATGTGCAGAGTGTAGTTTTAGACAGCATGTAGTAATATTGAGATATCTTTTTCTCATCTTTATGAAATGATGAATTTCAAGTTGATTTATCTTCTAGACTTCAAGAGGAACAATTTTATACCTTACGCTCGAAATTTGGATAAGAATTGATATGTCATCTTTAGTCCTATTTGCAGTACATTGTTGCTGAAAATCTGCATGCAAGTTGGTAATGGCTTAGGTGGTAAATTGAGGGTTTTATATGATTTCGTGGTTAAGTGTACTTGAGGTGGTTAATTTTAAGGGATGAGTATAATCTTAGGTGCAAGATGAACAAGTTTACTTTTGGGTTCAACATGTAAAGGTGTTTCCATTGGAAGTTATTGCAAGTTGAACCTCAGCTTATATTTCCACATCGAAAATTGGGGGTAGTAAGGTGTTCTTTTCTTGGACTTATGAAAAGAGTGAGTTTAGTTGTTGTAAACTCTTTGGTAATTTGACATTAATTGGAAACCTAAGGAAACAAATGTGGGGCTGAGGTAATAGAGTTACTAGATATATATATTAGATCATGAGTTTTCTCTATTGATGCAAGTCTTTGGAACCCGGGCAAGTTGTAATGTCCTTATAGTAATTCTTTCCAACAGGAAGCTCAAGGCATACTACAAGTTGTTGGGGAAGCATCGAACAACATACCTTGGTCGCTGAAAGTCTTTGCAACTAAATTCCAGTTTACTGAGCTAGCAGGTGGGTTGTTGAGCACATCGAAATTGCGGCCTACAAGTCGACTCAACCAAAAGTGCAACCTTGTGTGATGCTTACTATCTATATGGGTTTAATCATACTTATATTTAAGTTTCTTGTTGAAAACTATATTGATCATGTGTGAGAACTATTCCTTGATATCTAGACATATAGATAGGCCATATCTCTTTTATTCATGCTATACTATTCATGTTGGAATCAAACTTAGGAGAAAACCCTTTTCTTTCCTCTTATGCTTTTATTGCTCGGGTTAGAGAGCAGGGATGGGAATAGTATAGCTATATTGTTGAGTCGGGTGGGATAGCACCAGATTATCGACTCGGGTTATTGTTTCGGCAACCGCGAACTGTGGGCGGTTGGACCGATTAGTGTTATGCATCAGTTGGGGCTGGGTTTTGCATTGTGGATTAAGTGAGTCTCCACTTTGAGCATAGTGTCGATTTTTGCCTGATTGACTGAGATACTTGACAGAGCTGTTGGACATGGTTTACTTATTGACTCGAGCGGGTCGCTCCCCTCGAGTGCCACTCCGGAGTAGGCTTTAGACCGTGTTGGGTGCCGGTCAGACCGTGTTGGTTTCCGGTCATTTGGACAGTGGAGATACTGAGTTCGTGAGATTGAGCTCTATACCGGGTTGGTGTACCGGTTGTTGAGATTGATTTATACAGGCAAGTTTGGCCCTATCCAGGACTGGGTTCTACATTGACAGTTACCTTTCGTGATGCATACATATGTAGTTATACATATTTGAGATTCATACAGTTGAGGATATCGTATAGCTCTGTAGTTGTCTTTCTATAAGTTATGTGTGACGCCCCCAATAGTCCCACATCGGATGTGGATGGATTTGTGATTGGGTTTATATGAGACTTGGACACTAGTAATAATAACTGGGCTTAAGCATTTTGGGCTGTGGTTTGGACCCAACGAGTTATTATTGCTAGTGGGTCGGGTCGTTACATTTGGTATCAGAGTCAATAACCAGCCGGAAGTGTGTGATGAGTCTCGGCTGAGCCTGGGTCTAGATGACAGGGCTAGCGAGACGAGTCTCACATCGCCTGGTGGTCTTGGGCTTGTGTGTGTGTGTTTGGGCTGACGAGGACGTCAGGCCTAAACGGGGGGAGTCTGTGATGCCCCCAATAGTCCCACATCGGATGTGGATGGATTTGTGATTGGGTTTATTTGAGACTTGGACACTAGTAATAATAACTGGGCTTAAGCATTTTGGGCTGTGGTTTGGGCCCAACGAGTTATTATTGCTAGTGGGCCGGGTCGTTACATTATGCATACATACATATATACATATCTGAGATTCATACAGTTGAGGATACCATATAGCTCATTAGTTGTCTTTTTATGAGGTATGCATGTGTCTATTTGAGATCATACAGTTGAGGGCATTATTGATACACGAGGATAGCGTTACCTTTATTCATGCATACACTCTCTTTTATTCTGTTAGTATTGGGCATAGTAGAGTAGTTTCCTTTTCAGCTATTACTGTTATTCTTCTTACTATCACTTACTTTGCCCCTATGGTAGACTCGGTGGGTAGGTCGGAGGTTCGATGATTTACCCACTGAGGACTGCTGTTAGTAGTTCTCACACCCGTTGTTGCTCCCCGGTGATCTCTTCTGGAGCAGCGATACAGGCAGAGCGCGGCAAGGGAGTCGCGGAATAGATAGAGCTCCACCCCGATGGTTCTGATAGAGGTCGCCCTATAGTTTATTTATTTCTTTCAGTTTTTATGTACCCCGACTACTGTATATTTGGTCTGGCTGGAGCCAGCTTTATGTATTATGTCAGTCCTCGAGTTGTATTCATATGGTGTTACATTTGTATATTTTGTGGGGTATACAGATTGTGTATGGGATATTGTAGTAGACTTGTATTATGATGATTTTGGAGTTGTATATTTTGGAGTTGATTCATGTAGCAGTGTTGGTGGAGTGATATTACTGATGTTTTTGAGTATTGTGGAATTTATGTATTTAGTTTCATTTCAAGTTGAGCTGTACCTCTATTATGGATTTGGATTGGTTGATCTTGGTTGGAAACTTGTTCATTGTTGGAAGATGTTTTGCATATGGCGGTGTTGTTGTGGTTAAGGTTTTGGAGTTTTGGTGTTGGTTGTGTGTTGTTTATAGTAGTCTATGTTCATTTCTCGCTCTGTGCCACTTTCTGTGGCTATACATGCTCTTGTACACTACACTTGGTTGCTTGAGTTGTTGTGTCGCTTCGTATATGCGGGAAATACTGCATATACGGCGGATCTGTATGTCGCACTCGAGTTCTGGTTTACACTCGGGGCGTGACACTGTCTGTCTCGTTACTGCAATCCGGATCGCCTAAATCCGATCCGGATCGCCGTCCTGAAAAATTCCAGAAAAGGTTAGTTTTTGATTCTTATCCTCTTCCAATGGTTTCTAACCTATAAATAGACCCTTTAATTCATCTTTTAGGGTACGACGAAAAATGGAAAAAATATGACCGAAATAGAAAAATCCACAAATAGAGAAGAAAGGAAATACTAGATTTAATTCTATGTTTCTTCATCTATTTTATTAATTTGATTCTAGGTTTTCCAAACTCAGATTTTGAGTAGAATCAAATTAATGAATACTTAGATGGTATTTCCGATCTATTTCTAATCTAAGTATTCGGCAGATCATCACCACCCAAAAACAACGATTTTCCCAAAATCGGCGCGTGGACTCGCGTGGCCTTGTGGATTCAAGGTGCTACCGCTCTCGTGGATTCGGAACGAGGTACGTTCGTGGATTCGAGACGTGCTACTGGGTGAAGACCGTGGATTCGGTCGGACGTCGTGGATTCGACGTTGGACGCCGTGGATTCGGCGTTGGACGCAGATCGTGGATTCGAGAAGCGTTGCGGAGCGAGCGGAGAAGATCAACTAGGAGCGTATGGAAAAAGGTTGAGTCGTCTGTGAGTACGGTATATCACCTTTGTACGTGTTATAATTCTAGTGGATTTCACCGTGTTATCGGTCCCGTGGTTTTTTACTCCGGTTTGGAGTTTTCCACGTAAAAATCTCTGCGTGTTATTTATTTTTCCGCATTGGGTTTTATATCGCAAAGATTTTTGAGTGTTTATTGTTTACACCTATTCACCCCCCTCTAGATGTTTTTTTCCCTATTTAGATCCAATTATACATAACCCAACATTGTATTCATGTTTGGAAGAATGTTATAGCAAACAATGAAGTTCACATAGCGATACTCCGGTCGAAGCTCTTTTGAAAAGACGGAATTTCCTGTCGACAGAGTATCTGGAAGACAAATTCCATTAACTACCACTCTCCAGGAGTTGGTGGAGAAGATTTGACTTTTCAGATAATGAGGTCCATCAACTCTGGCCTTCATCCCTAACATCTCTCCAATCAGTTGAGGTGTGATTTTGATCTTGACATTTTTAACCGATGTTTGAAATTCCCGACGTCCGTCCTCCTGATCAATTAGACTTGAAGCATTTTGATAAAACATTCTTACCGAATGAAGACAATACCCAGTGGATTCAGGGAAATTGCAAATGGGGCCAAGACCTGTCTGGTCATACAGAGTCCCAAAGAGTGTAGATCGTTCCTTCAGTGCTTTGACATTGACATGTCTTTCGCCAATGCACTCCCTTTTGTCAAAATCCTTGATCCTTACAGAGCTGATAAAATCTTGTGAAGGAGGCTGGCTAGCAAGTGGCTCCTCAATGGATATTCCTCGAGCACTCCCTCTCTTTCTTGCAACACTCTTCCTCTTTGGCTTTATCGGGCTTGTTTCCATGGGGGCTTTCCCTTTTTCAGCGGCGGTAGGCGGAGCCTTTGCCTTTGACGTTTCTGCAGGGGCTTTCCCTTTCGAAGCAGTGGGAGCAGTTGCTTCAACCTGAAGCTCATCCCAATCAATGGAATCTGTTTCGATTTCGGTCTCGGTCTCCGAATTGTCCCGAGCTTTCTTCGCCCTTTTGGGCTTGTTAGTCGCTCTCGTGTGCACCATAGCAGAGAGAAGGAAGATTACCCAAGTGATCACCATTTTGCTATTCAAACTCAAGAATCTGTGAGCAACAACTCAAGAACACGAGAAATTGTTTACTTTCAAAAATTGGAAAAATTGTATCTAAACAATCATTATCGTGTAGAGAGACTAAGAATCAAATTAGTTTTCCAAAAAGAATTTTAAAAATAGATCAATCCCATGATTTTCAAAAATTCCTATTATATGCCCTAAAACTGAATTTTTAGAAATCGAAGCCTAAAAATCCGTTAATCAGGAGAATACCTAGCATATAATCAAAACTAATCTACCCAGAGTTCTTATTTCAAAAGAAATTTGATCAAAAACCAATCCAAAACGAAAAAGATACAAAATTTTCATCACGTTTTGAGGAAAAACATGAAAAACTGTGAAAAACCGAGATTTTGATCAAGAAAACTTACTTAGAATCGAAGAACTTGAGTTTGGAAGCCTCCAAAACGGATGAATTCTAGAGAGAGAAGCTCTGGAGACTTCGGAACAAAAGATTGAAGTAAAAAGAAATCAAAACCCTTTTGTTCTATATAAAACCCTAACCGCGATCCGGATCGGATCGTGAATCCAGTCCGGATCGGCTACCTGCAGGAAATACCTGCGTTCGGGATCCGGATCGGCTTGTCCAGTCCGGATCGGCTCCAACTTTTTCTTCAGAATAATTCAGAAAAATTCCACAAAATCCAGAAAAAGTATGTAAGCACTTTTGTGTATCAACTTTAAATGAAAATCATCGTTTCATACAACAAGAAATAGATTATGCAAAATCTATCAATATTATCCAAAAATTGAAACGAAAATTTATAAAAATTAAATCCCTTAAAGTTGAACAACTTCAATCACATCTAACATGATCTTATGAGTAATGCCTTTATCAAATCATCAATTTGGTAAAGAAAATGAAATACCAAGATCAATAGATGTTTGAAATCCCAGATAAGTTAGATAATTTATCTAGTCAAATTATAGTAAGGAGTGGCTCTTTGAGTATTTTTCAATAAAATCCCCACCTTATACCAACCTTGGAATTTGACAGAGTCAAGTATTCCAAAACGCATTTTATTTAATCAACTCGAACAACCATGCTTGGTATACATGTGGTAGCTGCACACAGTACTCGGACGACCGAGGTGGTAGCTCTTTCCTCCATGTGGTGGTAGTTTTCACACTCCTCATTGGGATGTAACTCTTTCCACATCTTTTGAGCATAACACCTTTTCTTTGACTCCCCCTCAATTGGCTATCAATTATTTAAAATATAACGTATTCAACCAAAAATTGATCTCAATTTCATACTCGACTCAATTGTCAAATAAGATAAAAACTAAATCAAGAGATCATTTGAGAGAGAAATTGACTTTGATCAAAACAAAGATGATTTAATTGACATAAATGATCAATGCATCAAATGAATTATTATGATATCCAAAGCATAATAAATTTCTAAATAAACGAAAAGATGCTATTAAAGTCAATAATACACATGCTCAATTTATGTTCTATGTCTAAGCATAGATAATGAACAAAAAACAAAAAACAAAACCTAACCTAAGCAAAAGTTTAAAAAAAAAAGGTTATTTCAAGGAAAGCATTCCAATTGCTTTACGCAAATGAATAAAACGTTTTGGATCCAAAGGTTTTGTTAAAATGTCAGCCAATCGATCTTCAGTTGAAATGTAGGAAATTTGAAGAATATTTGATTCAACTAGCTCTCTTAGAAAATGATATCTGAGTTCAATGTGTTTTGTTCTCGAATGCAACACAGGGTTTTTTGAAATGTTTTGTCACGCCCCGAGTTTTAAAAATCCAGTCTAAGAATTTTTTTTTTTTTTGAATAAATCAGAGTTCGCAAAACGGGCGTAACAGACCGCCACACCTATAGGAAATCCCCTATCCAAAAGGATAGGGTCTCTCCTATACATGCACGGCTAATCATAATCTGTCAATACCAGAGTAGTCTAAACTACGCATGCAAAACTAGTCAATTTATAATAATTAATTGAAATGCGGAGAATAACATATACTGACTAAATAAGGGTCGATACTATCGCAATCGTCTCACCAACGGTCCCGACATCCCATCACCCAAGCGACCTGAAAAAAAGTCACCCGAGGGTGTGAGATACACCGGAGTGTATCCCAGTGGGCACGACGAGCCGAGAAATAGCTAATCGTACCTACTGGGTACAATAATCTGCAGATAGTAGAAGTCATAGGGTAAAGCTGAATAACAAATAGGATCTACTGATAATCAACAAAATCTATCGATAACTGAATAGTCAGATAATCAAGGGTAATGAAACTGCAGGTAATAAATGCTAGAATCAATGTATATAAATGAGATAATCAATCATGAACCGAGCAGTAAGGGTACAGGGTAAGATATCTATCAATAATAGGGCAAGATAATAATAATGCGTCAACAAAAGAACTCAAGTACCCAATCAGTGCCAGTATTGGTCACGAGGACCTCAGGCTCATACCACTATCTTACACCTATCACACTGACATAACCCCGCACCCATAAGTGCTATCTGGGGCTCACGGGTCCTTCCTCTAGACCACTTTACCGGTAAAGAACGCCCGGTGGGGGATCAATCCCACAGCGTACGTGAAGTACAGCGGTGCATGGCAAATCATAATGATCAATCTCACGGTCTAGTGACCGGGTAGTCGGCAATAAGCCGAGATCCCAACAGGGAAAATCATCTATCATATCGATCGGAATCTATCATGCATATCGGAACATCAAGTAGTATCTATCAATCATGCATATCAGAACATCGCGTAGTATCTATCGATCAGGATCAATCAATCATGCATATCAGAACATCGCGTAGTATCTATCGATCAGGATCAATCAATCATGCATATCAGAATATCAACAATGTATCGGCTGACAGGAATCAACAGGTATAATCCGATCATGACATCTAAATAACAAGCTACGAAACTGACCAGTAGCTGTATATCAGGTATCTACGGAATCAATGTCTATCGAACAATCATGCGGTATATATAGATCAACTCATCAGATAAAATCAAGAATAGGAGTACTAACAAGCAGAATATATATATAAATGTAGTGTGTCTAAGGGATCAGTGTCTATCAGAAAATCATGCGATGTATAGATGCAATCATCAGGGCCAATCATGAACAGGTAACATCAAGCACAGGTGTACATATGATGTCTAAGGAAATCAATACATGTCAAGATAGGTCATATCGATAAAATCAGCAAGGCTAATCCAAAAAACAGGTGTCCGACTGGACTAAAGCAACCAGAGGGCCGAATAGATCAAGCCCGGACCGAAGATAACCCACCTGGATGAAGGCAGATCCTCGAACTCCCGCACAGCTACTGGGAGGCTGGTGCCGAACAACTGGGCCCTGAATAAGAAGCTATGATCAGTAAAGGACTCACACATACCCATCCCGACGACACGACAGTAACGGAGCGTTTACACGGGACAATATTGCCGATTTACCGCACAAGGCCTAACCCTCGATCAATGAGGACCTACTGAACTCTAACAAGATGCCTAGTAGGTGTGTAAACGCTGTCTAAAGACAGCCAGCAAGTCCGAATTGCGTTTTAGTCCAAAACATATTTTAGTTTGCATAAAATCATTGAATTAAACCACTGTTTCGACTCGTTCTTGAAATCCGGGAATCCAAAAGCTGCGCCGTAACTTCCAGCACGTTCGTTACGACGAGACGGAGCTCGCGCTCACAAGATTGGATTGACACGGATCCTGATTACAAAATTGGCCCATGATCTTTTAGTGTCCAATTACTACTATGCAACAACTTAAGTTATACTTGATCTTTTTAAGAGCTAGCTAGAGCATCATGTACAGGAAGGTAAGTGGAGTTGAGGGCTCACCTGAGGGGTGCCTGAGATCGGCCGGAGCAGTTGCCGGAGCAGCACCACAAGAATGCTCAAGGCTCGGTTTAGCCTAGATCAGATGCTCCCTGTTCAGACAGCAATCCAGTGTGAGCATCAGCTAGAGGGAGGTCACAGAAGATGTTCTGGTCAAGTGGGGGCGAGCCCCGGCGGCCGGAGGCGGCGGCGGCCGGAGAACCAACCCGCAATGTATAGCTCAGGTGCAAGATTGAAAGCCCGATCACAGACGCGCCCTGGGCCAGAACCAAGATGGTGGGGATCATAAGAGAGGTGTCTGGGTCTTACCTGAGTGGGTGCCCGGAATCCTGGAGCGCCGGGGATCGCCGAAGTCCAACCCGAAGCCCAAATCGGGTGCAACCTTGGAAATCCAAAACCCCACGTCAAGAAGGCCATGCAACACCACAGGGTGCTTTAGAAGGGTTCACTTAACGTACCTGCACCGTTTCCTGGAGTCAGGAGGCGCCGTCGACGCGCGGCGGCGGAGCCCGGGGAAGCCTCGGTGGCCGTTAATGGCGGGATTCCGGCGGGGTGGCTCCGGGCCGGTGCAAGTTGGACCAGGAGGTCTGCCCCGATGCCACGAAGCTCGGTGCAGAGCTGGCCGGCACCGGGATGCAGCGGCGGCGCCGGACGGTCGATGCCGGCCGAAGTTGAAAAACTCAGTTTCCAGGGCTTGTCCGCTCGGGTCCGATACTCAACCGATCGTCGTCCAACTTTGTGGATGAGCTGCAGTTGTCGAGAGGAGTCGATCCAACGGTGTTGATCTCGATCTTGACGGCCGGATGAAGCCCGCGCCCGTGTTTGATCAGAAAATGATAATCCGGTGAGGGTGGCTCCCGCCGGCGATCGGGACGGCGGCCTCGGCTCGGCCTGCACCCGGAGGGTTGCCTCGATGTCAGAAACACCATGATCGTGTCCATGGCCCAAAATAAAAAGAAAAGTTCCAAGCTTACCTTCGTCGGAATTTCGAGAAGGAAAGAGAACGGCCGCGGCGGCGGCTGGGGCCGGCTCCACTCGGCTTGGATGCGGCTTCACAGGAGAGTCCTCAGACCAGGTTTTGGGTCGCCTAGGAACCTCCCGAGTACCCTCCTCTTCAACAACCCGAGAGCAAAGCCTTTATTGATGCTTTCTTCTCCGGCGACGGGAGGCGGTGGCCGGTGCGGGCTACCTCCTATGGGTGCGGCTGAGGGAGAGGGAGAAGTTGAGGGGAGTGGCTAGGTCAAGAGGCTAAGGTTTAGGGTTTGTGGAAAACCCTAGCTCGTGACATGCATTATAAATAGCATTTGATACAATTGCTATTTAGCCCTTCTAGTCTTGCCATTTGCTGTTAGGTCCTCTACAGTAACTTTCCTTTGCACTCAAGTCCTTAACTAAGAACTGGCACGCAAATCGAGGCAACTTCAATGGGGTTTTATGTGCAAATATCCCCCTTTTTCGCCTTGTTTCACGCTTTTCGAGACGATCCGGTCGTCTTAACAAAAAATGGACTGCGCCATGACGTCCGGCTCGACGAGACCTATCAGGTAGCGATTTCTATTTTTCCAAAAACTGTCCGGATAAAATTGCGGTCCATAGAATACAGTTTTCGCACCTTTCGAGACTTTAGGGTCGTCAAACTGAAATTCCGTCAGTGCCACGGTGTCCAGAATGTCGAAACCGTTCAAAACGACTACCTGAAGTGCTATGTTCGGTTTCCAGCCGGCGATTTGGCGAACGTTAGCACTTAGGGTATTTGAAATCTAGGGTTTACTGTTCATCAACAGTACCAAGGCACTGTGCACTTAAGTCGCGGGTCCGACCCGCTTCTTCGTCGATTTATGGAAGATCCGACCGTCGGATCTGAACTTGCTTAATATGGTTTTCACTCGATTCGACGAGACGGTCGTGCTGGTGATCTCGGATTTTCGAGATTAGACTCGGATTGAAACACGACATTTTAGCCTTACCACTGTGCAATTTTACACTGCAGAAAATGGGCACTTAGGCTATTCGTGCTATTTATGATCCAAAGTTTGACTTGGCTTCTATTATTTCCCTTTTATTTATTTACAAAAATTCAAGTTCTTACATGTTTATAGCACTTGTGTTGTCACAAAGAATTGTTACCGAAGTTGCTGAAATTCGGAAGTCGCTCAACACACTTTTCATCCAAATGAGTTGGGTTGAACAACTAACTGCTAAAATATATTCCGCTTCGGCAGTCGAGAGTGCAATGCAGTTTTGCTTTTTACTATGCCATGCAACAAGGCAATGGCCAAGATAAAAACATGCACCACTCGTGCTCTTCCGATCATCCACAGATCCTGCCCAATCGGCATCTGAATATCCTATAATGTCAAGCGTTGTTCCCATAGGATACCAAATTCCGAAATTCAAAGTTCCTTTGATGTACCGGATGATCCTTTTCACCGCTTTCAGGTGAACCTCCTTTGGTGCTGATTGATATCTCGCGCAAATCCCAACACTAAAGGATATATCCGGGCGACATAGCTGTAAGATAGAGTAGACTTCCTATCATGCTGCGATAGAGCTTCTCGTCTACACTCTCACTAAGAGATTCACTTTCTAATCCCTTATTGCTAGTTCCCATAGGAGTCGGAAAATCTTTAGATCTCTAATCTGAATTTCTTCACCAACTCCTTGCATACTTGGATTGACATAGATGAATGCCTTCTTCATTTTGTTTTACTTGCAATCCAAGAAAGTATGTCAGTTCCCCCATCATGGACATCTCAAATTCGCTTTCCATGGTTTCAGCGAATTTAGAAGCATCATGTCTCTAGTTGCACCAAATACAATGTCATCGACATAGATTCGCGGCTACAATGAAATTATCCTGATAATGCTTCAAAAGAGAGTCCGGCCTGCTCCCCCTCGAGTGTAGCCCTTTTCTAATAGGTGCTTGTTAGCCTTTCGTACCACGCTC
The DNA here is from genome assembly GCA_029204045.2 of Tillandsia leiboldiana. Classification (NCBI taxonomy): domain Eukaryota; kingdom Viridiplantae; phylum Streptophyta; class Magnoliopsida; order Poales; family Bromeliaceae; genus Tillandsia; species Tillandsia leiboldiana. Next base: position 47,525,392 of record CM055061.1, on the reverse strand, counting down.
GCGGTGCTTGTTTTAGACCGTAAAGAGCCTTTTTCAAACGAAAAACATGGTTAGGTTGTTTACAGTCTACAAAACCTTTCGGTTGAGCCACATAAACTTCCTCATTTAAAAACCCATTTAAAAATGCGCTCTTAACGTCCATTTGAAAGAGTTTGATTTTAAAATGACAAGCAATAGCGAATAAAATACGAATTGACTCGAGTCTAGCTACCGGGGCGAACGTTTCATCAAAGTCTATACCTTCTATTTGAGAGTAGCCTTGAGCAACTAAGCGTGCTTTATTCCTGATGATGGTACCATCCTCGTTTTTCTTATTCTTGAAAATCCATTTAGTACCAATCACGTTGTGTTGCTTCGGAGGCTTTGTTAATTCCCAGACTTTGTTTCGTTCGAACTGATGGAGCTCTTCCTGCATAGCTTCAATCCAGTAGTCATCCTGAAGAGCTTCATCGATGTTCTTTGGTTCAATCATGGAGACGTAGCATGCGACTCCACAAACCAACTGTCTCCGAGTTCTAACTCCTTCTTGTGGGTCTCCAATAATGTTAGATTCCGGATGATCCTTGGAGATGCGTAACGTTTGCGGTAACAGAGTAGTCGGAGGTACATGTGATAATTCCTGCACATTAGATACACTTGAAGAACCATTAGATGCATCAACTTTATTGAAAGAGTTATTACGAGAAGATGCATTTACAGGAGTATCATCATCTAGAGACATATCAAGGGTAGATTTATCAGATGCAAAGTGGAAAGCTTCATCTACTTTAACATTTATAGATTCTATCATCGTCTTAGATTCCAAGTTAAATACCCGATATGCTCTACTGTTAGTAGAATAACCCATGAAAATCCCTTCGTCGCTTCGAGAGTCGAACTTACCAAGGTTTTTGCGATCACGCAGAATAAACATCGACTCCCAAAGATACGAAAATATTTGATGTTCGGTTTTCTACTAAACCACAGCTCATATGGTGTATTTAAAGTTCCAAGGCGCAAATACACTCGATTAATTACATAGACGGCGGTGTTCACAGCTTCAGCCCAAAAATATAACGGTAAATTTCGGCTATGAGCATCACACGCGCCATCTCTTGAACAACCCTGTTTTTGCGCTCAACAACACCATTCTGCTGAGGTGTATAGGGTGCTGAGAATTCATGTTTTATCCCATTGGAAGTGCAAAAATCAATGAATTTAGAATTAATGAATTCTCCACCTCTATCACTTCGAACACGAACGATCTTTTCATTTCTTTCATTCATAATACGATGACAAACCTCATGAAAAGAGTCGAAAGTATCCGCTTTCTCTTTTAAAAAAGTTACCCATGAATACCTAGAGAAATCATCAACCAAAAGAAAAATATACCATTTACCTCCCAAAGATGGTTGACGAGTCGGCCCCATTAAATCCATATGTAGTAATTCCAAGGGCCGTTTGGTACCGACGTGGTTCAAGTTCTTGTGTGCAACTCTTGATTGTTTTCCCTTTTGACAACCACCACACACAATGTTTTCTTTAAATAAAAGTTTAGGAACCCCCTTAACCACGTTCTTATTTGAAATCCTTGCTAGTTCTTTAAAATTTATATGACCTAGTCTTTCATGCCAAACAGTTTCATTATCCAAAGAAACTAGGTTACATTTTTCAGAAACTTTGTTTGAGACAACATAGCAATTATTTTCCGATCTAACCCCTTTTAAAAAGAATACCTGGTCCTTATCAGTTACAACACATTCTACAGAAGAAAAATTAACTGAGAACCCATTGTCACAAAGTTGACTTATACTAATGAGGTTAGTCTTTAGGCCTTCAACAAATAAAACATTGTTCAAAACCGGGCCTTTAGGAATAGCGATTGTTCCCTTTCCAACAATTTTGGAAGAACGACCGTCTCCGAAAACAACATGTCCTCCGGAGATTTTCTCTAAAGTTTGAAAACTGTTTTTGTCACCGGTCATGTGACGAGAACAACCACTATCCAAATACCAAGACGAATTATCATAAGCGTGTAAAGAAGTATGAACAACAAGACAAGGAAAAATTTCACTTTTGCGTACCCAAACCTTTTGAGTTTTGGAGTACGTCGGAAATTATTGTGAAGTTGATACCTTTGGTGAAAACGTCTTGATTGATCCATCGCTTTTCCTTGACGTCGTCGTCTTGTTTGATGTACTACCAATGTTCTTTCCTTTTGAAGGATCCTTCTTTGATTTGCGGGAAATGAACTCATTGGTAGTAGTTGCAAGATGTGCTTGATTTGATCTTAGTGCTCCATTCTTGCAATTTCTTCTTATGTGCCCTGTATAACCACAACGAAAACATACCTTTGTGCTTGACGATCCCGAAGAGGGTGAAGTAGGTTTGTTGTCGTTGTTTGTCGTCAATTCCGGTGTCGGAAGAGGAGATACCGACTGGGGCACAAAGACTGTCCCAACCGAACTAAAATTGTCTTCAGTTCGATTGTATCCAAGGCCGAATTTGTTTGTTTGACCAAGACCAAGCAATTTATCCAACTTGCTCATTCCAGAAGAGAATTGCTTTAAATCATCCTTGAGTTGGAAAATGGTCTCTGCCATTTCCATTTTTTCCTGTCGAGCCTCGCCGTAGAGCTTCAAGAAGTAATTTGCTTTATTCACCATATCTACATAATTCTTCTCGAAATGCTCATTGGACTCTTGAAGGGAAACATTTACTTTAATCAGATTATCCCTTTCCACTTCAAGAGCGTTTGAGAGAGAAGTTGCCCTTTTTGCTTCTTCTTCGAGATCCTGCAATCTCCCTCTCAAACTCTTGTTTTGCTTAGCCAGTTTCTTTGAATCCCTCAAAAGTCTGTGGTAGGCTAGAGCAAAATCTTCACCTTCAGAGTTATCGATTCGTCGTCCGTTGCAGTTTTTTCAACCTGGGAGAAGTTGGACAATGAATCGGATGTACTTGCCATTAAGCATATGAAGGGTGAAGATGTGGACGCGTGGAATGCCGTTGCGTTATTCTCTTCATCACTTGAAGATGACTCATTTGTCGTTGAGGTGTCATCCCAAGTGACGGCTTGCATCGCCTTCTTCTTGGACGGATTCTTATTTGGACACTCCGTTGAGATATGGCCGTATCCTCGGCACTTGAAGCATTGGACTTGTCCTTCTGAGCTTTTCTTATCCTTTGAAAAACTTTCTTGCTTTCTTGACTTTTTGCTTGAAAAACCTTTGCCTTTCTTCCACTTTCCGGAGGATGAAGTTTTACTTGAATTACCCCTTCGAAAGTTTCGGCAAAATTTCTTGTCAAGAGAGCAAGCTGCTTCTCAAAGTCCTCCATAGATAGGTTCTCGTCATCGCCTGAGGAGGATGAATCTGCGTCTTCTTCTTTTGTAGTTTTCAAAGCAAAACCTGAAGACTTAGAAGTAGATGCTTTTCCAGAAGAATAGTTAGTAGGAAATGTCATTTCATATGTTTGTAAAGAACCAACTAATTCTTCTACACGGATTTCGTCCGGGTGTTTAATAGTTTCAATGGCCGTAACCTTGGAACGAAATCTTTCAAGAAGAGTTCTTAAGATCTTTCTTACAATTTTAAATTCTGGAATCTTCTCTCCCAAGTTAGCACATGTGTTTACGATGTCTTGCAATCGTGTATAGTAGTCTGTGAATGATTCATTTTCTGCCATGAAAATAGAGTCAAATCTGCTCGTAAGCATTTGCAGCTTTTGAATCTTCACAAGGTTAGTTCCCTCATGTGTAACTTGAAGAACATCCCAGATTTCTTTCGCAGTCTCACATGCCGAGACGCGAGAGAATTCTGTTTGAGACAAGGCATTAAATAAAGCATTAATTCCTTTGCCATTGTAAGAAGATAAGTCTATCTCTTCCTTGGTCCATTTCGACCTAGGTTTGATGGTGTGAACATCAACAATAACTTCAGTTGGATTTGACCATCCTAACTCGATAGATTGCCACACCCGTTCGTCGATGGAAATAAGAAATGCTTTCATCCGTACTTTCCAGTAGGCATAATTTGTTCCATCGAAAAACGGGGGTCTGTTGATGTTTCCACCTTCAGCCATTGTTTACAACCCTATTCCCGCTCTGATACCACTTGTCGGGTTATGTATAATATGGATCTAAATAGGGGAAAAAATACCTAGAGGGGGGTGAATAGGTGTAAACATTTAAACACTCAAAAATCGTTGCGCAATAAAACCCAATGCGGAAATAAAAAATAACACGCAAGATTTTTACGTGGAAAACTCCAAACCGGAGTAAAAAACCATGGTGAAATCCGCTAGAATGATAACACGTACAAAGGTGATATACCGTACTCACAGACGACTCAACCTGTTTCCATACGCTCCTAGTTGATCTTCTCCACTCGCTCCGCAACGCTTCTCGAATCCACGATCTGCGTCCAACGCCGAATCCACGACGTCTGACCGAATCCACTGTCTTCACCCAGTAGCACATCTCGAATCCACGAACGTACCTCGCTCCGAATCCACGAGAGCGGTAGCACCTTGAATCCACAAGGCCACGCGAGTCCACGCGCCGATTTTGGGAAAATCGTTGTTTTTTTGGGTGGTGATGATCCGCCGAATACTTAGATTAGAAATAGATCGGAAATACCATCTAAGTATTCATTAATTTGATTCTACTCAAAATCTGACTATGAAAACCTAGAATCCAATCAATCAATATAAAAGAAGAAACATAGGATTAAATCTATTGATTTCCTTTCTTCTCTATAGGTGGATTCTTCTTTTATGGCCGTATTTTGATTTATTCGGCTTGCCCTAGAAAATGAATCATAGGGTCTATTATAGGTTAGAAACTGTTGGAAGAGGATAAGAATCAAAAACTAACCTTTTCTGGAATTTTATAGGACGACGATCCGGATCGGATTTACGGCGATCCGGACTGTCGTAACGAAACAGACAATTTCCAGAAAAACAAAGGTTCGGGATCCGGATTGAAATGCCTGATCCGGACTGTCCATACATTTCAGCAAAAACCAATGTTCGGGATCCGGATCAGAAATGGCTTGGATCCGGATTGGATTTGCGTATGAACCAACACCCTTCGGGATCCGGACTGCCGTGTCTGATCCGGATCCTGAACATGTCCCATGTCCAATTTTTGATTTTTATGCAATTAAAAATTCATCCAAGTGTTTCTACACTCTAAGAAGTATTCGGATCACCAAAATTAATTAGTTAAACATACCTGATCCTTTTGAATTCTTCTTTCTTGAGATTGAGTTATATGATCCAAACTTCTTCATCTTCAATCTTCAAGACTTAATACTTTCACGAAATGCGCCAAAATAAATTCCTTAACATGTCATATGATGTATGTTCAACCAGACTAGTAGAAAACCCTCACTTGGGCTAGGTTTATTTATGCTCTAGATATCCACACTTCGTATTCTACTCCTGGACATAGTGTTTTCCTCGCCCGGGTAGTGGCCGAGTGGTCGGGATCTATTTTAGTGTGGGATGCATGTTACACTCGTGCTTGGGGGCAGAGTGGAGTCTGGTAGGTGTAGCTAGTCTTGTAGCTGTGTTGGGAGCCGTTTGGGTAAACGGTGGTCCCGGGTTGTCGTATTTCTCTGTCTTATTTGTCGTCACTATGTTAGTGACCGTGGTATACTAGTGATAGCAGGACCTAGAACCCAGACTTCGAGCGGGTTGTCGGAGCATGTTCTTGTTTGATTTGGGTGAAGACAATAGCCCTTCGGGGTTTGGAAAATAAAACTTACTTGAACTGATTTTTATTAAAGAACTAAAATATATTAAATTGGGTTTCTCAGATTAAAATAGTTTTCAGTAATAACTGTCATCTTTTTGTTACAACTTCCTTATTCGAGAGAGTTTGGGTGATCTGGGTTCTAGGGGTCGTTCCTTTTTCGGGACGAAAGCGACGGGGGCCGTGCGTGGAACCTGTTCTTGTTTGATAGGGTTGTAGGTGTTGGTCTCCCGAAACTTTCGGACCCTGGTTGGTGTCTTCCGCATGTTGTACCGAGGTTGTCGTGTTCCCGAACTGTAAGGGGTCGGAAACTTCGATAGGCGGAGCCTGGAGTCTGTTCTTGTTTGATTGGGGTTCTAGGCACCGACCTATCGAGATTTCCGAACCCTTATGGTGTCGGTCCTTCTGTGTTATCTTTGAGTTTATTGTTCTGTTGTGGGAGCTGTCGGGTTGACGGTGGTCCCGGCTGTGAGTATTTCCAGCCAGTGAGTTAGAGATGTGATGTTAGTTACTGTCGATTTTGTTGATCGTGGATTTGGACTATAGCCTGCATGAGCCATATTGAGCTCGACAGAGATGCGCTGATACTTTCCTCGGTGGGGTCGCGCCCCTCGAGTGCCACTCCGGAGCTGGGCCTGTTACTTTACTATCGCGACTTGTCTATGTTGTCCCCCTGCTGAGCCTTTTTTAGGCAGTCACGGACGTAGTCCCTCTGACTGGGCCAGTTTTGGCAGTCACGGACGCCCTACGTACGTCCAGTTCTCCGTGGATGTACTGGCAGTAGGTGGGCGCAGGTTTGACTGGACCCTATGTGGGCAGTCACTGTGATTGGGTTGATTGAGTATAGGGTTTGAGTCGATGCATCATTTTCATCTGTATCACCCTTGAGCATAGTAGATAGAGGCATGGTAGCTGTAGAGTTATTTTCAGCTTTCCTTTCTTCAGTTTTCTGTTATCTTATGCCTCTAGTAGACTTAGTGGGCAGACCGTCGGGTTTGGTTGCGGTACCCACTGAGAACTATTGTGGGATGTAGTTTCTCACACCCGCTGTGGTGTATTTCCCAGGGACCCCTTCTCCAGTTCCTGTTGCTCCAGTTGCTGATCCTTCAGACCGAGGCGAGGGAGTCGCGAGCTAGTTCCCTATCCGTCTTTGGAGTATAGCGGTGCCCCCCTTTTTGGAGATTTGTAGTACAATCAGTTGGATAGTTTTATTTTCACTTTTGAGAGACTATTGTATTTTGAGGATCTGACTTGTACTGATAGCCTGTACACTGATATCATTTTTCTGTTTACCTCCCTTTAGAGTT
>CM055061.1:47426390-47518251 GCA_029204045.2 Tillandsia leiboldiana | reverse complement strand
ACGGAAGTGCGGTGATTGTCCAGCTATGATTTGGAGAGCTTTGAGCATACTTTTTCGGTGTGTCGGAATCCTCGGTTCGCCAAATGGACGAGAAAAATGGACTCAGCGCGAAAAACTGTGCAAAATACACTATTTCTGGATATTTTGGGCTTAAAATAGTGTTGGGTGTTGCTGGAGGTGTGGACCGGGCTCACGGCGGCCGGCTCACGAACATGCACGACGGGTGCAGCGCGGTGCTTGGGGAGGCGTGCACCGGTGCAAGGGGATTGCTGCGGGGCCGGTGCACGGGCGGTGCACGGGCGTGCCATGCGTCGCGCATGCGCGCCGCGCGCCCGCGCGTGAGCAGGCTGCGCTGGCGCTGTGCCACGCGCCATGCGTCCGGTCGGACCATTTGGTCCGACCCCCCTTGCACTGGATCGGGTGCAAGGGGGATTGGTGTGAGGGGAGTGTTGGTGAAGGTGTTTTGGTGCACCTTAAGACCAAGTTTGGAGCTGGTTTAGCCTTTTTAAGGAGTTAATGGCTGGGGTTAGCTCTTTTAGACTTTATCTTTCTCTTAGCTACTAAGGAGTCCAAGAAGCAGCCTTCATCTTCTTTTCTTCATCAAGGAAACCACCATTGTTGGAGCTTGGTCATTGCTGGTTTGGGTTCCACTTCGTCGCTTTTTCTTCCAGGAGGCCTCCAAATTGTAGAAGTGGAACTTTGGATGATTCTTGCGGGGTTCTCTTCACACTCCAAAATCTACAACCTTTGTATTGAAGATGGGACCTAATTGGAGCTCTAAACTAGGTAAATATAGCAATCTTTGAGACACTTGTTTTTCAGTTTGGGATTCCGAGCACAAGTTAGGTTTTTACTCCCTGGGATGCACAAGTGGAATTTGGAGTGATTTTTGATGGAAAATTTTCAGGATTTAAAGATCTTCAACTTTTGTATTTACTAGATTCTCAATTGGACATTTAAATAGGTAAATTGAGCCATTTCTGAGACTTTTGTGCACAGCTGAGTTCTAGATGTGGTTTTGAGCAATGTTCAGTGGTTTTGCTCCCTAGGACTGAAGAAGTGGAATTTAGGCTCATTTTTGCGGGGAATTTACCAAGACTCAGAGACATACATTTTTCATGTTGAAATGGAAGGGGGATTCTTGCTTCTATCAAGGTAAATTTTACCATCTTGAGCTTCTATGTGCAGAGTGTAGTTTTAGACAGCATGTAGTATATTGAGATATCTTTTTCTCATCTTTATGAAATGATGAATTTCAAGTTGATTATCTTCTAGACTTCAGAGGAACAATTTTATACCTTACGCTCGAAATTTGGATAAGAATTGATATGTCATCTTTAGTCCTATTTGCAGTACATTGTTGCTGAAAATCTGCATGCAAGTTGGTAATGGCTTAGGTGGTAATTGAGGGTTTTATATGATTTCGTGTGTTAAGTGTACTTGAGGTGGTTAATTTTAAGGGATGAGTATAATCTTAGGTGCAAGATGAACAAGTTTACTTTTGGGTTCAACATGTAAAGGTGTTTCCATTGGAGTTATGCAAGTTGAACCTCAGCTTATATTTCCACATCGAAAATTGGGGGTAGTAAGGTGTTCTTTTCTTGGACTTATGAAAAGAGTGAGTTTAGTTGTTGTAAACTCTTTGGTAATTTGACATTAATTGGAAACCTAGGAAACAAATGTGGGGCTGAGGTAATAGAGTTACTAGATATTAATTAGATCATGAGTTTTCTCTATTGATGCAAGTCTTTGGAACCGGGCAAGTTGTAATGTCCTTATAGTAATTCTTTCCAACAGGAAGCTCAAGGCATACTACAAGTTGTTGGGAAGCATCGAACAACATACCTTGGTCGCTGAAAGTCTTTGCAACTAAATTCCAGTTTACTGAGCTAGCAGGTGGGTTGTTGAGCACACATCGAAATTGCGGCCTACAAGTCGACTCAACCAAAAGTGCAACCTTGTGTGATGCTTACTATCTATATGGGTTTAATCATACTTATATTTAAGTTTCTTGTTGAAAACTATATTGATCATGTGTGAGAACTATTCCTTGATATCTAGACATATAGATAGGCCATATCTCTTTTATTCATGCTATACTATTCATGTTGGAATCAAACTTAGGAGAAAACCCTTTCTTTCCTCTTATGCTTTTATTGCTCGGGTTAGAGAGCAGGGATGGAATAGTATAGCTATATTGTTGAGTCGGGTGGGATAGCACCAGATTATCGACTCGGGTTATTGTTTCGGCAACCGCGAACTGTGGGCGGTTGGACCGATTAGTGTTATGCATCAGTTGGGGGGGTTTGCATTGTGGATTAAGTGAGTCTCCACTTTGAGCATAGTGTCGATTTTTGCCTGATTGACTGAGATACTTGACAGAGCTGTTGGACATGGTTACTTATTGACTCGAGCGGGTCGCTCCCCTCGAGTGCCACTCCGGAGTAGGCTTTAACCGTGTTGGGTGCCGGTCAGACGTGTTGTTGGTTTCCGGTCATTTGGACAGTGGAGATACTGAGTTCGTGAGATTGAGCTCTATACCGGGTTGGTGTACGGTTGTTGAGATTGATTTATACAGGCAAGTTTGGCCCTATCCAGGACTGGGTTTACATTGACAGTTACCTTTCGTGATGCATACATATGTAGTTATACATATTTGAGATCATACAGTTGAGGATATCGTATAGCTCTGTAGTTGTCTTTCTATAAGTGTGGTTGACGCCCCAATAGTCCCACATCGGATGTGGATGGATTTGTGATTGGGTTTATATGAGACTTGGACACTAGTAATAATAACTGGGCTTAAGCATTTTGGGCTGTGGTTTGGACCCAACGAGTTATTATTGCTAGTGGGTCGGGTCGTTACATTTGGTATCAGAGTCAATAACCAGCCGGAAGTGTGTGATGAGTCTCGGCTGAGCCTGGGTCTAGATGACAGGGCTAGCGAGACGAGTCTCACATCGCCTGGTGGTCTGGGCTTGTGTGTGTGTGTTTGGGCTGACGAGGACGTCAGGCCTAAACGGGGGGAGTCTGTGATGCCCCAATAGTCCCACATCGGATGTGGATGGATTTGTGATTGGGTTTATTTGAGACTTGGACACTAGTAATAATAACTGGGCTTAAGCATTTTGGGCTGTGGTTTGGGCCCAACGAGTTATTATTGCTAGTGGGCCGGGTCGTTACATATATGCATACATACATACATATCTGAGATTCATACAGTTGAGGATACCATATAGCTCATTAGTTGTCTTTTTATGAGGTATGCATGTGTCTATTTGAGATCATACAGTTGAGGGCATTATTGATACACGAGGATAGCGTTACCTTTATTCATGCATACACTCTCTTTTATTTCTGTTAGTATTGGGCATAGTAGAGTAGTTTCCTTTTCAGCTATTACTGTTATTCTTCTTTACTATACTTACTTTGCCCCTATGGTAGACTCGGTGGGTAGGTCGGAGGTTCGATGATTTACCCACTGAGGACTGCTGTTAGTAGTTCTCACACCGTTGTTGCTCCCCGGTGATCTCTTCTGGAGCAGCGATACAGGCAGAGCGCGGCAAGGGAGTCGCGGAATAGATAGAGCTCCACCCCGATGGTTCTGATAGAGGTCGCCCTATAGTTTATTTATTTCTTTCAGTTTTATGTACCCCGACTACTGTATATTTGGTCTGGCTGGAGCCAGCTTTATGTATTATGTCAGTCCTCGAGTTGTATATATGGTGTTACATTTGTATATTTTTGTGGGGTATACAGATTGTGTATGGGATATTGTAGTAGACTTGTATTATGATGATTTTGGAGTTGTATATTTTGGAGTTGATTCATGTAGCAGTGTTGGTGGAGTGATATTACTGATGTTTGAGTATTGTGGATTTATGTATTTAGTTTCATTCAAGTTGAGCTGTACCTCTATTATGGATTTGGATGGTTGATCTTGGTTGGAAACTTGTTCATTGTTGGAAGATGTTTTGCATATGGCGGTGTTGTTGTGGTTAAGGTTTTGGAGTTTTGGTGTTGGTTGTGTGTTGTTTATAGTAGTCTATGTTCATTTCTCGCTCTGTGCCACTTTCTGTGGCTATACATGCTCTTGTACACTACACTTGGTTGCTTGAGTTGTTGTGTCGCTTCGTATATGCGGGAAATACTGCATATACGGCGGATCTGTATGTCGCACTCGAGTTCTGGTTTACACTGGGGCGTGACACTGTCTGTCTCGTTACTGCAATCCGGATCGCCTAAATCCGATCCGGATCGCCGTCCTGAAAAATTCCAGAAAAGGTTAGTTTTGATTCTTATCCTTCCAATGGTTTCTAACCTATAAATAGACCCTTTAATTCATCTTTTAGGGTACGACGAAAAATGGAAAAAATATGACCGAAATAGAAAAATCCACAAATAGAGAAGAAAGGAAATACTAGATTTAATTCTATGTTTCTTCATCTATTTTATTAATTTGATTCTAGGTTTCCAAACTCAGATTTGAGTAGAATCAAATTAATGAATACTTAGATGGTATTTCCGATCTATTTCTAATCTAAGTATTCGGCAGATCATCACCACCAAAAACAACGATTTCCCAAAAATGCGCGTGGACTCGCGTGGCCTTGTGGATTCAAGGTGCTACCGCTCTCGTGGATTCGGAACGAGGTACGTTCGTGGATTCGAGACGTGCTACTGGGTGAAGACCGTGGATTCGGTCGGACGTCGTGGATTCGACGTTGGACGCCGTGGATTCGGCGTTGGACGCAGATCGTGGATTCGAGAAGCGTTGCGGAGCGAGCGGAGAAGATCAACTAGGAGCGTATGGAAAAAGGTTGAGTCGTCTGTGAGTACGGTATATCACCTTTGTACGTGTTATAATTCTAGTGGATTTCACGTGTTATCGGTCCCGTGGTTTTTTACTCCGGTTTGGAGTTTTCCACGTAAAAATCTCTGCGTGTTATTTATTTTTCCGCATTGGGTTTTATATCGCAAAGATTTTTGAGTGTTTATTGTTTACACCTATTCACCCCCCTCTAGATGTTTTTTTCCCTATTTAGATCCAATTATACATAACCCAACATTGTATTCATGTTTGGAAGAATGTTATAGCAAACAATGAAGTTCACATAGCGATACTCCGGTCGAAGCTCTTTTGAAAAGACGGAATTTCCTGTCGACAGAGTATCTGGAAGACAATTCCATTAACTACCACTCTCCAGGAGTTGGTGGAGAAGATTTGACTTTTCAGATAATGAGGTCCATCAACTCTGGCCTTCATCCCTAACATCTCTCCAATCAGTTGAGGTGTGATTTTGATCTTGACATTTTAACCGATGTTGAAATTCCCGACGTCCGTCCTCCTGATCAATTAGACTTGAAGCATTTTGATAAAACATTCTTACCGAATGAAGACAATACCCAGTGGATTCAGGGAAATTGCAAATGGGGCCAAGACCTGTCTGGTCATACAGAGTCCCAAGAGTGTAGATCGTTCCTTCAGTGCTTTGACATTGACATGTCTTTCGCCAATGCACTCCCTTTTGTCAAAATCCTTGATCCTTACAGAGCTGATAAAATCTTGTGAAGGAGGCTGGCTAGCAAGTGGCTCCTCAATGGATATTCCTCGAGCACTCCCTCTTTCTTGCAACACTCTTCCTCTTTGGCTTTATCGGGCTTGTTTCCATGGGGGCTTTCCCTTTTTCAGCGGCGGTAGGCGGAGCCTTTGCCTTTGACGTTCTGCAGGGGCTTTCCCTTTCGAAGCAGTGGGAGCAGTTGCTTCAACCTGAAGCTCATCCCAATCAATGGAATCTGTTTCGATTTCGGTCTCGGTCTCCGAATTGTCCCGAGCTTTCTTCGCCTTTTGGGCTTGTTAGCGCTCTAGTGTGCACCATCCAGACAGAGAGAAGGAAGATTACCCAAGTGATCACCATTTTGCTATTCAAACTCAAGAATCTGTGAGCAACAACTCAAGAACACGAGAAATTGTTTACTTTCAAAAATTGGAAAAATTGTATCTAAACAATCATTATCGTGTAGAGAGACTAAGAATCAAATTAGTTTTCCAAAAAGAATTTTAAAATAGATCAATCCCATGATTTTCAAAAATTCCTATTATATGCCCTAAAACTGAATTTTTAGAAATCGAAGCCTAAAAATCCGTTAATCAGGAGAATACCTAGCATATAATCAAAACTAATCTACCCAGAGTTCTTATTTCAAAAGAAATTTGATCAAAAACCAATCCAAAACGAAAAAGATACAAAATTTCATCACGTTTTGAGGAAAAACATGAAAAACTGTGAAAAACCGAGATTTTGATCAAGAAAACTTACTTAGAATCGAAGAACTTGAGTTTGGAAGCCTCCAAAACGGAATGAATTCTAGAGAGAGAGAAGCTCTGGAGACTTCGGAACAAAAGATTGAAGTAAAAAGAAATCAAAACCCTTTTGTTCTATATAAAACCCTAACCGCGATCCGGATCGGATCGTGAATCCAGTCCGGATCGGCTACCTGCAGGAAATACTGCGTTCGGGATCCGGATCGGCTTGTCCAGTCCGGATCGGCTCCAACTTTTCTTCAGAATAATTCAGAAAAATTCCACAAAATCCAGAAAAAGTATGTAAGCACTTTTGTGTATCAACTTAAATGAAAATCATCGTTTCATACAACAAGAAATAGATTATGCAAAATCTATCAATATTATCCAAAAATTGAAACGAAAATTTATAAAAATTAAATCCCTTAAAGTTGAACAACTTCAATCACATCTAACATGATCTTATGAGTAATGCCTTTATCAAATCATCAATTTGGTAAAGAAAATGAAATACCAAGATCATAGATGTTTGAAATTCCCCGATAAGTTAGATAATTTATCTAGTCAAATTATAATAAGGAGTGGCTCTTTGAGTATTTTCAATAAATCCCCACCTTATACCAACCTGGAATTTGACAGAGTCAAGTATTCCAAAACGCATTTATTTAATCAACTCGAACACCCATGCTTGTATACATGTGGTAGCTGCACACATGTACGCGGACGACCGAGGTGGTAGCTTCTTTCCTCCATGTGGTGGTAGTTTTCACACTCCTCATTGGGATGTAACTCTTTCCACATCTTTTAGCATAACACCTTTTCTTTGACTCCCCTCAATTGGCTATCAATTATTTAAAATATAACGTATTCAACCAAAAATTGATCTCAATTTCATACTCGATCTCAATTGTCAAATAAGATTAAAAACTAAATCAAGAGATCATTTGAGAGAGAAATTGACTTTGATCAAAACAAAGACTGATTAATTGACCATAAATGATCAATGCATCAAATGAATTATTATGATATCCAAAGCATATATAAATTTCTAAATAAACGAAAAGATGCTATTAAAGTCAATAATACACATGCTCAATTATGTTCTATGTCTAAGCATAGATAATGAACAAAAAAACAAAAAACAAAACCTAACCTAAGCAAAAGTTTAAAAAAAAAAGGTTATTTCAAGGAAAGCATTCCAATTGCTTACGCAAATGAATAAAACGTTTTGGATCCAAAGGTTTGTTAAAAGGTCAGCCAATCGATCTTCAGTTGAAATGTAGGAAATTTGAAGAATATTTGATTCAACTAGCTCTCTTAGAAAATGATATCTGAGTTCAATGTGTTTTGTTCTCGAATGCAACACAGGGTTTTTTGAAATGTTTTGTCACGCCCCGAGTTTAAAAATCCAGTCTAAGAATTTTTTTTTTTTTTGAATAAATCAGAGTTCGCAAAACGGCGTAACAGACCGCCACACCTATAGGAAATCCCCTATCCAAAAGGATAGGGTCTCTCCTATACATGCACGGCTAATCATAATCTGTCAATACCAGAGTAGTCTAAACTACGCATGCAAAACTAGTCAATTTATAATAATTAATTGAAATGCGGAGAATAACATATACTGACTAAATAAGGGTCGATACTATCGCAATCGTCTCACCAACGGTCCCGACATCCCATCACCCAAGCGACCTGAAAAAAAGTCACCCGAGGGTGTGAGATACACCGGAGTGTATCCCAGTGGGCACGACGAGCCGAGAAATAGCTAATCGTACCTACTGGGTACAATAATCTGCAGATAGTAGAAGTCATAGGGTAAAGCTGAATAACAAATAGGATCTACTGATAATCAACAAAATCTATCGATAACTGAATAGTCAGATAATCAAGGGTAATGAAACTGCAGGTAATAAATGCTAGAATCAATGTATATAAATGAGATAATCAATCATGAACCGAGCAGTAAGGGTACAGGGTAAGATATCTATCAATAATAGGGCAAGATAATAATAATGCGTCAACAAAAGAACTCAAGTACCCAATCAGTGCCAGTATTGGTCACGAGGACCTCAGGCTCATACCACTATCTTACACCTATCACACTGACATAACCCCGCACCCATAAGTGCTATCTGGGGCTCACGGGTCCTTCCTCTAGACCACTTTACCGGTAAAGAACGCCCGGTGGGGGATCAATCCCACAGCGTACGTGAAGTACAGCGGTGCATGGCAAATCATAATGATCAATCTCACGGTCTAGTGACCGGGTAGTCGGCAATAAGCCGAGATCCCAACAGGGAAAATCATCTATCATATCGATCGGAATCTATCATGCATATCGGAACATCAAGTAGTATCTATCAATCATGCATATCAGAACATCGCGTAGTATCTATCGATCAGGATCAATCAATCATGCATATCAGAACATCGCGTAGTATCTATCGATCAGGATCAATCAATCATGCATATCAGAATATCAACAATGTATCGGCTGACAGGAATCAACAGGTATAATCCGATCATGACATCTAAATAACAAGCTACGAAACTGACCAGTAGCTGTATATCAGGTATCTACGGAATCAATGTCTATCGAACAATCATGCGGTATATATAGATCAACTCATCAGATAAAATCAAGAATAGGAGTACTAACAAGCAGAATATATATATAAATGTAGTGTGTCTAAGGGATCAGTGTCTATCAGAAAATCATGCGATGTATAGATGCAATCATCAGGGCCAATCATGAACAGGTAACATCAAGCACAGGTGTACATATGATGTCTAAGGAAATCAATACATGTCAAGATAGGTCATATCGATAAAATCAGCAAGGCTAATCCAAAAACAGGTGTCCGACTGGACTAAAGCAACCAGAGGGCCGAATAGATCAAGCCCGGACCGAAGATAACCCACCTGGATGAAGGCAGATCCTCGAACTCCCGCACAGCTACTGGGAGGCTGGTGCCGAACAACTGGGCCCTGAATAAGAAGCTATGATCAGTAAAGGACTCACACATACCCATCCCGACGACACGACAGTAACGGAGCGTTTACACGGGACAATATTGCCGATTTACCGCACAAGGCCTAACCCTCGATCAATGAGGACCTACTGAACTCTAACAAGATGCCTAGTAGGTGTGTAAACGCTGTCTAAAGACAGCCAGCAAGTCCGAATTGCGTTTTAGTCCAAAACATATTTTAGTTTGCATAAAATCATTGAATTAAACCACTGTTTCGACTCGTTCTTGAAATCCGGGAATCCAAAAGCTGCGCCGTAACTTCCAGCACGTTCGTTACGACGAGACGGAGCTCGCGCTCACAAGATTGGATTGACACGGATCCTGATTACAAAATTGGCCCATGATCTTTTAGTGTCCAATTACTACTATGCAACAACTTAAGTTATACTTGATCTTTTTAAGAGCTAGCTAGAGCATCATGTACAGGAAGGTAAGTGGAGTTGAGGGCTCACCTGAGGGGTGCCTGAGATCGGCCGGAGCAGTTGCCGGAGCAGCACCACAAGAATGCTCAAGGCTCGGTTTAGCCTAGATCAGATGCTCCCTGTTCAGACAGCAATCCAGTGTGAGCATCAGCTAGAGGGAGGTCACAGAAGATGTTCTGGTCAAGTGGGGGCGAGCCCCGGCGGCCGGAGGCGGCGGCGGCCGGAGAACCAACCCGCAATGTATAGCTCAGGTGCAAGATTGAAAGCCCGATCACAGACGCGCCCTGGGCCAGAACCAAGATGGTGGGGATCATAAGAGAGGTGTCTGGGTCTTACCTGAGTGGGTGCCCGGAATCCTGGAGCGCCGGGGATCGCCGAAGTCCAACCCGAAGCCCAAATCGGGTGCAACCTTGGAAATCCAAAACCCCACGTCAAGAAGGCCATGCAACACCACAGGGTGCTTTAGAAGGGTTCACTTAACGTACCTGCACCGTTTCCTGGAGTCAGGAGGCGCCGTCGACGCGCGGCGGCGGAGCCCGGGGAAGCCTCGGTGGCCGTTAATGGCGGATTCCGGCGGGGTGGCTCCGGGCCGGTGCAAGTTGGACCAGGAGGTCTGCCCCGATGCCACGAAGCTCGGTGCAGAGCTGGCCGGCACCGGGATGCAGCGGCGGCGCCGGACGGTCGATGCCGGCCGAAGTTGAAAAACTCAGTTTCCAGGGCTTGTCCGCTCGGGTCCGATACTCAACCGATCGTCGTCCAACTTTGTGGATGAGCTGCAGTTGTCGAGAGGAGTCGATCCAACGGTGTTGATCTCGATCTTGACGGCCGGATGAAGCCCGCGCCCGTGTTTGATCAGAAAATGATAATCCGGTGAGGGTGGCTCCCGCCGGCGATCGGGACGGCGGCCTCGGCTCGGCCTGCACCCGGAGGGTTGCCTCGATGTCAGAAACACCATGATCGTGTCCATGGCCCAAAATAAAAAGAAAAGTTCCAAGCTTACCTTCGTCGGAATTTCGAGAAGGAAAGAGAACGGCCGCGGCGGCGGCTGGGGCCGGCTCCACTCGGGCTTGGATGCGGCTTCACAGGAGAGTCCTCAGACCAGGTTTGGGTCGCCTAGGAACCTCCCGAGTACCCTCCTCTTCAACAACCCGAGAGCAAAGCCTTTATTGATGCTTTCTTCTCCGGCGACGGGAGGCGGTGGCCGGTGCGGGCTACCTCCTATGGGTGCGGCTGAGGGAGAGGGAGAAGTTGAGGGGAGTGGCTAGGTCAAGAGGCTAAGGTTTAGGGTTTGTGGAAAACCCTAGCTCGTGACATGCATTATAAATAGCATTTGATACAATTGCTATTTAGCCCTTCTAGTCTTGCCATTTGCTGTTAGGTCCTCTACAGTAACTTTCCTTTGCACTCAAGTCCTTAACTAAGAACTGGCACGCAAATCGAGGCAACTTCAATGGGGTTTTATGTGCAAATATCCCCCTTTTTCGCCTTGTTTCACGCTTTTCGAGACGATCCGGTCGTCTTAACAAAAAATGGACTGCGCCATGACGTCCGGCTCGACGAGACCTATCAGGTAGCGATTTCTAATTTTTCCAAAAACTGTCCGGATAAAATTGCGGTCCATAGAATACAGTTTTCGCACCTTTCGAGACTTTAGGGTCGTCAAACTGAAATTCCGTCAGTGCCACGGTGTCCAGAATGTCGAAACCGTTCAAAACGACTACCTGAAGTGCTATGTTCGGTTTCCAGCCGGCGATTTGGCGAACGTTAGCACTTAGGGTATTTGAAATCTAGGGTTTACTGTTCATCAACAGTACCAAGGCACTGTGCACTTAAGTCGCGGGTCCGACCCGCTTCTTCGTCGATTTATGGAAGATCCGACCGTCGGATCTGAACTTGCTTAATATGGTTTTCACTCGATTCGACGAGACGGTCGTGCTGGTGATCTCGGATTTTCGAGATTAGACTCGGATTGAAAAACGACATTTTAGCCTTACCACTGTGCAATTTTACACTGCAGAAAATGGGCACTTAGGCTATTCGTGCTATTTATGATCCAAAGTTTGACTTGGCTTCTATTATTTCCCTTTTATTTATTTACAAAAATTCAAGTTCTTACATGTTTATAGCACTTGTGTTGTCACAAAGAATTGTTACCGAAGTTGCTGAAATTCGGAAGTCGCTCAACACACTTTTCATCCAAATGAGTTGGGTTGAACAACTAACTGCTAAAATATATTCCGCTTCGGCAGTCGAGAGTGCAATGCAGTTTTGCTTTTTACTATGCCATGCAACAAGGCAATGGCCAAGATAAAAACATGCACCACTCGTGCTCTTCCGATCATCCACAGATCCTGCCCAATCGGCATCTGAATATCCTATAATGTCAAGCGTTGTTCCCATAGGATACCAAATTCCGAAATTCAAAGTTCCTTTGATGTACCGGATGATCCTTTTCACCGCTTTCAGGTGAACCTCCTTTGGTGCTGATTGATATCTCGCGCAAATCCCAACACTAAAGGATATATCCGGGCGACTAGCTGTAAGATAGAGTAGACTTCCTATCATGCTGCGATAGAGCTTCTCGTCTACACTCTCACTAAGAGATTCACTTTCTAATCCCTTATTGCTAGTTCCCATAGGAGTCGGAAAATCTTTAGAATCTTCTAATCTGAATTTCTTCACCAACTCCTTTGCATACTTGGATTGACATAGATGAATGCCTTCTTCATTTTGTTTTACTTGCAATCCAAGAAAGTATGTCAGTTCCCCCATCATGGACATCTCAAATTCGCTTTCCATGGTTTCAGCGAATTTAGAAGCATCATTGTCTCTAGTTGCACCAAATACAATGTCATCGACATAGATTCGCGCTACAATGAAATTATCCTGATAATGCTTCAAAAAGAGAGTCCGGCCTGCTCCCCCTCGAGTGTAGCCCTTTTCTAATAGGTGCTTTGTTAGCCTTTCGTACCACGCTCGCGGTGCTTGTTTTAGACCGTAAAGAGCCTTTTTCAAACGAAAAACATGGTTAGGTTGTTTACAGTCTACAAAACCTTTCGGTTGAGCCACATAAACTTCCTCATTTAAAAACCCATTTAAAAATGCGCTCTTGACGTCTATTTGAAAGAGTTTGATTTTAAAATGACAAGCAATAGCGAATAAAATACGAATTGACTCGAGTCTAGCTACCGGGGCGAACGTTTCATCAAAGTCTATACCTTCTATTTGAGAGTAGCCTTGAGCAACTAAGCGTGCTTTATTCCTGATGATGGTACCATCCTCGTTCTTCTTATTCTTGAAAATCCATTTAGTACCAATCACGTTGTGTTGCTTCGGAGGCTTTGTTAATTCCCAGACTTTGTTTCGTTCGAACTGATGGAGCTCTTCCTGTATAGCTTCAATCCAGTAGTCATCCTGAAGAGCTTCATCGATGTTCTTTGGTTCAATCATGGAGACGTAGCATGCGACTCCACAAACCAACTGTCTCCGAGTTCTAACTCCTTCTTGTGGGTCTCCAATAATGTTAGATTCCGGATGATCCTTGGAGATGCGTAACGTTTGCGGTAACAGAGTAGTCGGAGGTACATGTGATAATTCCTGCACATTAGATACACTTGAAGAACCATTAGATGCATCAACTTTATTGAAAGAGTTATTACGAGAAGATGCATTTACAGGAGTATCTTCATCTAGAGACATATCAAGGGTAGATTTATCAGATGCAAAGTGGAAAGCTTCATCTACTTTAACATTTATAGATTCTATCATCGTCTTAGATTCCAAGTTAAATACCCGATATGCTCTACTGTTAGTGGAATAACCCATGAAAATCCCTTCGTCGCTTCGAGAGTCGAACTTACCAAGGTTTTTGCGATCACGCAGAATAAAACATCGACTCCCAAAGATACGAAAATATTTGATGTTCGGTTTTCTACTAAACCACAGCTCATATGGTGTATTTAAAGTTCCAAGGCGCAAATACACTCGATTAATTACATAGACGGCGGTGTTCACAGCTTCAGCCCAAAAATATAACGGTAAATTTCGGCTATAGAGCATCACACGCGCCATCTCTTGAACAACCCTGTTTTTGCGCTCAACAACACCATTCTGCTGAGGTGTATAGGGTGCTGAGAATTCATGTTTTATCCCATTGGAAGTGCAAAAATCAATGAATTTAGAATTAATGAATTCTCCACCTCTATCACTTCGAACACGAACGATCTTTTCATTTCTTTCATTCATAATACGATGACAAACCTCATGAAAAGAGTCGAAAGTATCTGCTTTCTCTTTTAAAAAAGTTACCCATGAATACCTAGAGAAATCATCAACCAAAAGAAAAATATACCATTTACCTCCCAAAGATGGTTGACGAGTCGGCCCCATTAAATCCATATGTAGTAATTCCAAGGGCCGTTTGGTACCGACGTGGTTCAAGTTCTTGTGTGCAACTCTTGATTGTTTTCCCTTTTGACAACCACCACACACAATGTTTTCTTTAAATAAAAGTTTAGGAACCCCCTTAACCACGTTCTTATTTGAAATCCTTGCTAGTTCTTTAAAATTTATATGACCTAGTCTTTCATGCCAAACAGTTTCATTATCCAAAGAAACTAGGTTACATTTTTCAGAAACTTTGTTTGAGACAACATAGCAATTATTTTCCGATCTAACCCCTTTTAAAAAGAATACCTGGTCCTTATCAGTTACAACACATTCTACAGAAGAAAAATTAACTGAGAACCCATTGTCACAAAGTTGACTTATACTAATGAGGTTAGTCTTTAGGCCTTCAACAAATAAAACATTGTTCAAAACCGGGCCTTTAGGAATAGCGATTGTTCCCTTTCCAATAATTTTGGAAGAACGACCGTCTCCGAAAACAACATGTCCTCCGGAGATTTTCTCTAAAGTTTGAAAACTGTTTTTGTCACCGGTCATGTAACGAGAACAACCACTATCCAAATACCAAGACGAATTATCATAAGCGTGTAAAGAAGTATGAACAACAAGACAAGGAAAAATTTCACTTTTGCGTACCCAAACCTTTTGAGTTTTGGAGTACGTCGGAAATTATTGTGAAGTTGATACCTTTGGTGAAAACGTCTTGATTGATCCATCGCTTTTCCTTGACGTCGTCGTCTTGTTTGATGTACTACCAATGTTCTTTCCTTTTGAAGGATCCTTCTTTGATTTGCGGGAAATGAACTCATTGGTAGTAGTTGCAAGATGTGCTTGATTTGATCTTAGTGCTCCATTCTTGCAATTTCTTCTTATGTGCCCTGTATAACCACAACGAAAACATACCTTTGTGCTTAACGATCCCGAAGAGGGTGAAGTAGGTTTGTTGTCGTTGTTTGTCGTCAATTCAGGTGTCGGAAGAGGAGATACTGACTGGGGCACAAAGACTGTCCCAACCGAACTAAAATTGTCTTCAGTTCGATTGTATCCAAGGCCGAATTTGTTTGTTTGACCAAGACCAAGCAATTTATCCAACTTGCTCATTCCAGAAGAGAATTGCTTTAAATCATCCTTGAGTTGGAAAATGGTCTCTGCCATTTCCATTTTTTCCTGTCGAGCCTCGCCGTAGAGCTTCAAGAAGTAATTTGCTTTATTCACCATATCTACATAATTCTTCTCGAAATGCTCATTGGACTCTTGAAGGGAAACATTTACTTTAATCAGATTATCCCTTTCCGCTTCAATAGCGTTTGAGAGAGAAGTTGCCCTTTTTGCTTCTTCTTCGAGATCCTGCAATCTCCCTCTCAAACTCTTGTTTTGCTTAGCCAGTTTCTTTGAATCCCTCAAAAGTCTGTGGTAGGCTAGAGCAAAATCTTTACCTTCAGAGTTACTCGATTCGTCGTCCGTTGCAGTTTTTTCAACCTGGGAGAAGTTGGACAATGAATCGGATGTACTTGCCATTAAGCATATGAAGGGTGAAGATGTGGACGCGTGGAATGCCGTTGCGTTATTCTCTTCATCACTTGAAGATGACTCATTTGTCGTTGAGGTGTCATCCCAAGTGACGGCTTGCATCGCCTTCTTCTTGGACGGATTCTTATTTGGACACTCCGTTGAGATATGGCCGTATCCTCGGCACTTGAAGCATTGGACTTGTCCTTCTGAGCTTTTCTTATCCTTTGAAAAACTTTCTTGCTTTCTTGACTTTTTGCTTGAAAAACCTTTGCCTTTCTTCCACTTTCCGGAGGATGAAGTTTTACTTGAATTACCCCTTCGAAAGTTTCGGCAAAAATTTCTTGTCAAGAGAGCAAGCTGCTTCTCAAAGTCCTCCATAGATAGGTTCTCGTCATCGCCTGAGGAGGATGAATCTGCGTCTTCTTCTTTTGTAGTTTTCAAAGCAAAACCTGAAGACTTAGAAGTAGATGCTTTTCCAGAAGAATAGTTAGTAGGAAATGTCATTTCATATGTTTGTAAAGAACCAACTAATTCTTCTACACGGATTTCGTCCGGGTGTTTAATAGTTTCAATGGCCGTAACCTTGGAACGAAATCTTTCAAGAAGAGTACTTAAGATCTTTCTTACAATTTTAAATTCTGGAATCTTCTCTCCCAAGTTAGCACATGTGTTTACGATGTCTTGCAATCGTGTATAGTAGTCTGTGAATGATTCATTTTCTGCCATGAAAATAGAGTCAAATCTGCTCGTAAGCATTTGCAGCTTTTGAATCTTCACAAGGTTAGTTCCCTCATGTGTAACTTGAAGAACATCCCAGATTTCTTTCGCAGTCTCACATACCGAGACGCGAGAGAATTCTGTTTGAGACAAGGCATTAAATAAAGAATTAATTCCTTTGCCATTGTAAGAAGATAAGTCTATCTCTTCCTTGGTCCATTTCGACCTAGGTTTGATGGTGTGAACATCAACAATAACTTCAGTTGGATTTGACCATCCTAACTCGATAGATTGCCACACCCGTTCGTCGATGGAAATAAGAAATGCTTTCATCCGTACTTTCCTGTAGGCAAAATTTGTTCCATCGAAAAACGGGGGTCTGTTGATGTTTCCACCTTCAGCCATTGTTTACAACCCTATTCCCGCTCTGATACCACTTGTCGGGTTATGTATAATATGGATCTAAATAGGGGAAAAAATACCTAGAGGGGGGTGAATAGGTGTAAACATTTAAACACTCAAAAATCGTTGCGCAATAAAACCCAATGCGGAAATAAAAAATAACACGCAAGATTTTTACGTGGAAAACTCCAAACCGGAGTAAAAAACCATGGTGAAATCCACTAGAATTATAACACGTACAAAGGTGATATACCGTACTCACAGACGACTCAACCTTTTTCCATACGCTCCTAGTTGATCTTCTCCACTCGCTCCACAACGCTTCTCGAATCCACGATCTGCGTCCAACGCCGAATCCACGACGTCTGACCGAATCCACTGTCTTCACCCAGTAGCACATCTCGAATCCACGAACGTACCTCGCTCCGAATCCACGAGAGCGGTAGCACCTTGAATCCACAAGGCCACGCGAGTCCACGCGCCGATTTTGGGAAAATCGTTGTTTTTTTGGGTGGTGATGACCCGCCGAATACTTAGATTAGAAATAGATCGGAAATACCATCTAAGTATTCATTAATTTGATTCTACTCAAAATCTGAGTATGAAAACCTAGAATCAAATCAATCAATATAAAAGAAGAAACATAGGATTAAATCTATTGATTTCCTTTCTTCTCTATAGGTGGATTCTTCTTTTTATGGCCGTATTTTGATTTATTCGGCTTGCCCTAGAAAATGAATCATAGGGTCTATTTATAGGTTAGAAACTGTTGGAAGAGGATAAGAATCAAAAACTAACCTTTTCTGGAATTTTATAGGACGACGATCCGGATCGGATTTACGGCGATCCGGACTGTCGTAACGAAACAGACAATTTCCAGAAAAACAAAGGTTCGGGATCCGGATTGAAATGCCTGATCCGGACTGTCCATACATTTCAGCAAAAACCAATGTTCGGGATCCGGATCAGAAATGGCTTGGATCCGGATTGGATTTGCGTATGAACCAACACCCTTCGGGATCCGGACTGCCGTGTCTGATCCGGATCCTGAACATGTCCCATGTCCAATTTTTGATTTTTATGCAATTAAAAATTCATCCAAGTGTTTCTACACTCTAAGAAGTATTCGGATCACCAAAATTAATTAGTTAAACATACCTGATCCTTTTGAATTCTTCTTTCTTGAGATTGAGTTATATGATCCAAACTTCTTCATCTTCAATCTTCAAGACTTAATACTTTCACGAAATGCGCCAAAATAAATTCCTTAACATGTCATATGATGTATGTTCAACCAGACTAGTAGAAAACCCTCACTTGGGCTAGGTTTATTTATGCTCTAGATATCCACACTTCGTATTCTACTCCTGGACATAGTGTTTTCCTCGCCCGGGTAGTGGGCCGAGTGGTCGGGATCTATTTTAGTGTGGGATGCATGTTACACTCGTGCTTGGGGGCAGAGTGGAGTCTGGTAGGTGTAGCTAGTCTTGTAGCTGTGTTGGGAGCCGTTTGGGTAAACGGTGGTCCCGGGTTGTCGTATTTCTCTGTCTTATTTGTCGTCACTATGTTAGTGACCGTGGTATACTAGTGATAGCAGGACCTAGAACCCAGACTTCGAGCGGGTTGTCGGAGCATGTTCTTGTTTGATTTGGGTGAAGACAATAGCCCTTCGGGGTTTGGAAAATAAAACTTACTTGAACTGATTTTTATTAAAGAACTAAAATATATTAAATTGGGTTTCTCAGATTAAAATAGTTTTCAGTAATAACTGTCATCTTTTTGTTACAACTTCCTTATTCGAGAGAGTTTGGGTGATCTGGGTTCTAGGGGTCGTTCCTTTTTCGGGACGAAAGCGACGGGGGCCGTGCGTGGAACCTGTTCTTGTTTGATAGGGTTGTAGGTGTTGGTCTCCCGAAACTTTCGGACCCTGGTTGGTGTCTTCCGCATGTTGTACCGAGGTTGTCGTGTTCCCGAACTGTAAGGGGGTCGGAAACTTCGATAGGCGGAGCCTGGAGTCTGTTCTTGTTTGATTGGGGTTCTAGGCACCGACCTATCGAGATTTCCGAACCCTTATGGTGTCGGTCCTTTCTGTGTTATCTTTGAGTTTATTGTTCTGTTGTGGGAGCTGTCGGGTTGACGGTGGTCCCGGCTGTGAGTATTTCCAGCCAGTGAGTTAGAGATGTGATGTTAGTTACTGTCGATTTTGTTGATCGTGGATTTGGACTATAGCCTGCATGAGCCATATTGAGCTCGACAGAGATGCGCTGATACTTTCCTCGGTGGGGTCGCGCCCCTCGAGTGCCACTCCGGAGCTGGGCCTGTTACTTTACTATCGCGACTTGTCTATGTTGTCCCCTGGCTGAGCCTTTTTTAGGCAGTCACGGACGTAGTCCCTCTGACTGGGCCAGTTTTGGCAGTCACGGACGCCCTACGTACGTCCAGTTCTCCGTGGATGTACTGGCAGTAGGTGGGCGCAGGTTTGACTGGACCCTATGTGGCAGTCACTGTGATTGGGTTGATTGAGTATATGGGTTTGAGTCGATGCATCATTTTCATCTGTATCACCCTTTGAGCATAGTAGATAGAGGCATGGTAGCTGTAGAGTTATTTTCAGCTTTCCTTTCTTCAGTTTTCTGTTATCTTATGCCTCTAGTAGACTTAGTGGGCAGACCGTCGGGTTTGGTTGCGGTACCCACTGAGAACTATTGTGGGATGTAGTTCTCACACCCGCTGTGGTGTATTTTCCCCAGGGACCCCTTCTCCAGTTCCTGTTGCTCCAGTTGCTGATCCTTCAGACCGAGGCGAGGGAGTCGCGAGCTAGTTCCCTATCCGTCTTTGGAGTATAGCGGTGCCCCCCTTTTTGGAGATTTGTAGTACAATCAGTGGATTAGTTTTATTTTCACTTTTGAGAGACTATTGTATTTTGAGGATCTGACTTGTACTGATAGCCTGTACACTGATATATCATTTCTGTTTACCTCCCTTTAGAGTTATGAGTTTTTGTATCAGAGGATTTTGTATATGATCGTATTTGGGAGATGGATATTGTATCTTTATTTCCAGTTGTATAGTGATTAGATTTTAGTTTTACAGTAGTTTTCTTTATAGCTCTGATATCTGTTTAGCTGTAGTACATTTTCTTGCAGGTTGGACGCTTCGCCTATGCGGGGTTTTGTATAGGCGGCGGATCTGTTGGCGAGCCCGCGTCGCAGTTTCGACCCCGGGGCGTGACATTACATCTATTAAATTAAATTTTTGCTTTTAAGATAATCAATAATTAAATTATTGGTGTGGAGGATGGAGCATATGTATACACCTTTTTAAAATTTGTTAATTATTATTATTTTTTACCATTTAAGATAGCATAATCTGCGTGTAAACAATTTTTTATATATTCTTAAAATATGAAATTATTTAAACATGAATTACTAGGAGGCTTATTATAATTGTAATCTTTGCTACGTTTTATTATTCCTTTTGCATTTTTTGAAACTTTCACAAATTTTCTTTACTTTTCTATTAATTATATAATAAATGATGATTAGTTATTTTGTCACGCTCTGAAATTTAAAAGTAGTCTATTATTATTATTATTATTATTATTATTATTATTATTATTATATATATTTTTTAAATAATCAGAATTCAAAACAACGATTTTCAGGACGTGAGTAGACCTGTCACGTGTATAAAAATTTTTCGATCCAAACGGATAGGATCTCTCCTATACAACGACTAGGCAAGTACAATAGTGCAATCAGAGTTTACTAAACATAATACTGAAAAAATCAAACTATAATCCAATCATAATCATAATCTAAAGGATCATATGTTGTGAATTTAAAAGATTTAAATTTAATCTAAAAGATTTAATCTAAAATTTAATGTAATATATTTATTTAATATGAGAAAAATACCCACGTATTTTTTCTTTTTCTCATCTATCCGGAAAAAGGGGTAACGTAACCCGCTTTCTCACAGGACATGGGATCGTGTATTCCGCTTTAGTGGAACGCACTACAACGGTCATTTTAGAACGTAAATTTATTAGAAAAAAAAAAGGATATAGATAGATGAGGAGATATGAAAGATATCAAGAATTCTAACAAACATATCATTTTTATTTTATTTTATATTATCTTGAGTTGAGATTTTGAAAGTCGGATTGCGTTCAATCAAGCACTCCTTTGATACCGTGCAATCAAGGAGATCGGGATAATCTGAGGTATTGTATCGCTAGAGAAACTACGCCAGAGACTCGCATGCGGAGGGGCTAAAGTTACTCTAGGACAGTGCATTGCACGCCTCACCAGGCTATTTCTCGAAACCCTTTATCTTTTGATTTATATTTATTCATAATTTAATATTTATCTTGTTAATAGATTTAATCAAATATTAAGAAATAAAATCAAATTCTAGAATTTATCCCAACAATCTAGAGTAAATTTATCTAGAATTTGATAAAATTTTATTTAACAGTTTCTCTTAATATTTGATCTAAACATAATCAGGCAAAGCATTTTATCTTCATTTCTAAATTTGTAGTTATCCAAAAAAAAAAAATAGAGAAAAAAAAATTTCTCTATTAAATCTAATTAAAACAGAGTAATCAGATTTTGTTAATATTAGAGATAATTTCATATTTGTTATTATCTATTGCGAACAAAAATAAAAAGAGGAAAAAAAAAAAAACAATCAATATTCTTTCATTTTTTTGCTTATTGCTTGCTTTTTGTTAATATTAGAGATAATTTCATATTTGTTATTATCTATTGCGAACAAAAAAAAAAGAGGAAAAAAAAAACAATCAATATTCTTTCATTTTTTTGCTTATTGCTTGCTTTTATTATTAGCATCAATTTTCAGTTTGGTGTTTTATCATATTGAACTGCTTTGAGTTCATAGTTTTATTTTTACAGTAGAGTATCAATATTTATTTGCTCTATTTATTTATTACAGTATATTTAAACTATGTTGAGAACTGTAATGGATGACGCTATATCGGCTAAACCAAAACCATTCGACGGAGCAGATTTTCGTCGGTGGCGGAATCAAATGCAATTCTGGCTCACCACTTTGGGATTAATCTCAGCCATTTCTGATCTGACCAAGGTGACCTCGAATTCAGGTCATTCTGAGGCACCTCCGGTAGTAAACCGCCGTAGAGGTCAAAGAAGTGCACCAGTAATATCTCTCACTGCCGAGGCCGTACCATCCACCCCCACCCTCCCTCCTGACACAGTTGATTATCATTGTTTGAATAGAATATTATGTGCTTTAAATGAAAAATTATATGACATATATTGTCATATTACTTTAGCTAAAGAGTTATTGAAGACCTTAGAAGCCAAATATGGTCAATCAGATCCTGGACAAAACAGGTTTAAAGCTCCTGATTTTATCAAATATAAAATGGTAGAAAATAAATCCATAATTGATCAATTAAGTGAATTTGAATTAATAGTGAAACAACTTAGGTCGAGTGGTGTGACCTTAGATGAAAATTATATTGTAGCTAGTCTAATTGATAAATTACCACCTTCATGGTCAACTCATGTCCATAACCTAAATCATATTCAAGGTGAATTAACTTTAAATTATGTTCTAAATTCTATTAGAATTGAAGAGAAAAATCGAACAAAAGATAAGAAAGAAGAAAAACAACCTGTTATAAATAATTTGGAAGAAATCTTAAATCAAGTAAAAGTCAAAATAGAAATAATTTCAATAAAAAGAAAAGATTTAATAAGAGGCGATTCAATAACAATAATACTAATAATTTTAGAAATAATAATAACTATAACTATAATCATAATAAAAACTATAATAATAATAAAAGAACACGAGCTGAGGGAAAAAGTGGGGGTCGATGCTGCTACGTGTGTGGCAGGATGAACCACTTTGCCAAGGACTGTTTTTACAAGAAAACTTCTCCCCCAGCATCAAAACAAAGAACATCTAATACTGAGCAGCCTCAAGTCAACATGTTGACGGCTAGACCTATTACCACTGAGATGGCATCCAAGTTTGTTTCTTATTTTTCAGAAATAAATATGACTTTAGATGCTAATGATTGGTGGATTGACACCGAGGCTAATGTACATGTGTGTGCTAATCGCTCTTGGTTTTCGACCTATCAGGTCTCAAGTGGAGGAAATGTGACTTTGGGCACATACGCTATAGCAAATGTGTTGGGAATTGGTTGAGTTGATTTAAAGTTGACTTCTGGCAAGTCCTTAACCCTTCACGATGTTTATCATGTGCCGGAGATAAGAAGAAACCTAATTAGTGGATCCATACTTGTACAGAGAGGTTTTAAGCTAGTTTTTGAATGTAATAAAATTATAATTAGTCGAGGAATAAATTTTGTAGGGAAAGAATTTTTATGTAATGATTTATTTAAATTGAATGTAATTTCTTTGCATGTGAATATAAATTCTCAAGTTTTAAATGTTGAGTGCTCTTCTCAAATTTGGCATGCTAGACTTGGACATATAAATTTTAAATCATTAAAAAATATGATAAAATTAAATTTAATTTCAAAAGTCGAAATAAATCAAGATAAATGTCAAATATGTGTACAAGCTAAACTCCCTCGTAAACCCTTCAAAAGTGTAGATAGGGACTCTTAATTACTTGAATTAATTCATAGATCGATGTGATACAAGTCGAGCATCTCGAGGAGGAAATAAATATTTTGTAACATGTAGAAACTCGAAATATTTTATTTTAATAAATAGATTATTAGTGAATTTTGAGCTGGTTTTAATTTCAAAAGACCATTGTTGACCTATTTGGTCAAGCGCCAGTGTGCAAGTTGCACTATTTACTAGGCAAAAAGGCTATTTTTCAATCCGGACATGATCTTGGAAATCCGAATTGACCGTTGCGATCGCCTCGTCGAACTGAGCGAGATTCATATTCAGCACTTTTCGATCTGACGGTCGGATCTTCCAGAAATCGATGAAAAAGCGGGCAAATAGCCGCGATCAATGTAACAGTGTCTGCGCACAGGTCACTTAAGTGAAGTTACTGTAGATGAACAGTAACCCCAATTTTTGGGACCCGCCGAATGCGACGCGAACTAATTTACTGTTCGGATTCCGAACGTAGTGATCCAGGTAGTCATTTTGAACGGTTTCGTCGTTCTGGACGCAATGGCGCTGACGGAATTTCCGTCTGACGACCCTAAAGCATCGTAAAGCATGCCGAACTGTATATTTTACAGTATAAGATGGAATTTAAAAATTATGGAGCGAAATTTTAGCGAACCAAAATCGCTGCTTGATAGGTTTCGTCGAGCCGGACGTCGTGGCGGGGTCAGAATTTCAGTTTGACGGTCCGGTTGTCTCGAAAAGTGTGAAATGGGAGAAAAATCGCAGTATTTTGCGTATAGATGCTATATTTTATGTATCGATTTGCACCAAACTTGTAGAGGAGGGTCCTTATAGCAAATGTGTTCTACAGCAATGGACTCATAACAAAATATCAGGATTTGGAGGACTTATCGGCAATTGTACATTATCCACTATATATATGTACTTGCTGGTTAGGTTTCTAGGAAAACCCTAAAGCCCTGTAGCTTTTTCCCCAGCCGCAACCTCAACCACACCCCCTTCTCTGCCGCACTCCACAGGAGCCCGCACTGGCCGCCGCATCATCGCCGGAGAAGGGAAAAAGATCAAGACACCCTCTTGATCTCGGGTGTTGTTGGAGAAGGAAGCACCCAGAGGAGGAGTGAATGCACCAGACCTCTTCTGAGGGTGCCCCTGTGAGGTTGAAACCCGAGCCGAGACCCAGCGCCGCCGCGGCCACCCACCATCTTCCTCGTTTTCCGGCGAGGTAAGGGTTAGAACTTTTATGTTTTCAAAAAGGCCCAAGAAGTGTCTCTTTATGTCCCTTATGTAGAGTAGACCCTACCTGTGAAGCCTGAGCCGTCGCCGTCATCCCGGCCGCCGGCGGGAGCAAGTTCTGCCGGAATTTCTCATTTCGGCCGAGGATGATCCCTAGCTTCATCCGATCGACTAAATATAGATCAAGACCATTGATCATGGTCTTCTTGATGACTGAAAACTGCTCCTAAAGGTTGGAGTCGATCGGGGGAAGATCCGCGAAGATCCGGCTAGCCCTAGAATCGGCCAATTGTGAATCGCAGCCTTTCCTCGCCGTCCGGCGCCGCCGTGCACCCGAGCCGCCGGCCAACCACCCAGCAAGCACCAGGGGATCGAGAGGAAGGATTTGGTCCATCTTGCGCCGGCCCGGGGGTCGCCGGCCGGAATCCGCCATTAGAGTCTTCATTTTTCACCAAGCTTGGAAGATCTCGGTCTCCGGCGATCGCTGGGGTTCCGCGCGTTGGGAAAACGACCCAGGTAAGTCTATTTGATCATTTAGAAGAAGTTTGTGGGGTTGCATGGAGATTTTTACGTGAGGATTACTTTCCTTGTAGTTGCACTCAAGAGCAACCCGAGCCTTTCAACTCCGGCCGCCGCCACCTCCTGGTTGCCGGCCACCGACTCGGGTAAGTCTTAAGAACCTTTCTAAGCACTTAGGTCATGATGGTTTAGCCTAAGAGCTCTGTAAGATTAAGTTGTTCCAACCTTTGTTAATTAAGCAATAAGTGGGCCTTGCTCCGGCCGCCGCCATTTCTGGCTGCCGTCAATGGGTCGGACTTGGCCCAGGGTCCCTCTGGGAGGTTGCTCTAACCTGTGCTCAACTTTGTTCCAGAGTTGGACAAGTTTGTTCCCAAGTTTGCCTTGAACCCGAGTTGGTGTCCTTGAGGGTGTCGCTCCGGCCAACTTCCCGACCATTTTCCAGCGAGCGAAAGGTGAGCCCTAGTCTCTGTTAAACCTCCTAAGTGTGATGCTCGCGCAAGGGTTAAATTGTTGCTGGTATTTTGATAGTTGTAATACACTGACTAGATGTCTTATTTAAGTTCCGAAGGCTCCAGTTGAGCGGAAATTGGATTAAGTTTCGTAAATCGGCAAAATCGTCGATTTTACGGATTTCGGCGCGAGTACGCGTTCCGGTTTTGATTATGGATTATTGTTGTTGTCTCAGGATGCCTTCGACACTGTCCTGGTTGGTCTAATATCTTGCGATTATTGTCGGGAAACCTTGCAGTCCAAAATGGGCTTTAAAAGAGTCGCTAGGGTATTTTGGAAATAAATGGACACGGTTAGTCGTAATGTAGACCCGGTTTACCTAAACGTTAAATTATGATGTGGTTGTGATATTCGGGATGGGTTTGAGCGAGTCAATTACTGATTATAGTTATATGTTCAGGTTTTTGCAGTCTGACTCCGGCCCACGAGCCTTCTGTTGGAGTCGTTGGACCGCCTACATTCAGGTGGGTTATCTTCGGTCCGGGCTTTATCTTTTCGGCCCTCTGTTTGCTTTAGTCCAGTCGGACACCTGTTTTTGATTAGTCCTGATGATTTTATCTATATGACACATGATCTTGCCTGATAGACCTTGATCTCCTTAGACATATCATGTATACCTGCTCGTCAGCTTTGATATCTTAGTACATAGATTTTCATGATATGATCATGCTTGTGATTCCTGTCACTTGTTATACTTGCTTCCATATTTCAGATATGCATGATAGACCTATGATTGATTTACAGACATATGCATCCTATCGGGATTTTGATCAGATATACATATTTCTTATATTCCAGACTGCATGATATGTGATTGATATATAGACATTTGCATCCCTATGGGGATTTCCGGCATATTGCCGATTACCCGGTCTGCGGACCGTGAGATTTAGCATTAGCATTATGATCGTGTGCACCTGCTGTTCGTTCGCGTACGCCGTGGGATTGATCCCCCACATTGCGTTCTTTATCGGTAAAGGGTCTGCTTGACCCGTGAGCTCGCCACTCTTGCTGTATCACTGGGTACGGGGAGCCCCTTTGCGGTACTGATATGAGGAAACTCTCGGCTGTACCTTTTGGTACGAGGATCCTCTCGGCTATATCAATGGTACGGGGTTGCGGTTCAGTTCTGCTAGGTGGAATCCAGTATGATTGTGATTGGTTTGGCATGGACATCTTCGCCTGAGGTCCCCGTGACCAACAGTGGCATCGGTTAGTATTTGCTGATTCTTTCGTTGATGCATATCTTATGTTTCTACATTCTGGCATGTTTTACTATTTATTCCTATACCCATATCTGCACAGTGATATCCTGATTTCCAGAATTTATTACTTGCAGTTTCATTACCCTTGATTACCTGCTTATTCAGTTATCTGTGGATTTTGTTGATTATCAGTAGATCTGCTTTATTGTTCAGCTTTACCCTATGATTCTTACTATCCGCAGATTATTGTACCCAGTAGGTACGATTAGCTATTTCTCGGCTCGTCGTGCCCACTGGGATACACTCCGATGTATCTCACACCCCCTGGGTGACTGTTTTTTAGGTCGTTGGGTGATGGGATGTCGGGACACGTTGGTGAGACGATTGCGATAGTATCGACCCTTATTTAGTCAGTGTATTTTATTTTCCGCATTTCAGTTTAATTATTATAAATTGACTAGTCTTGCATGCGTAGTTTAGACTACTCTGATATTGACTGATTATGATTAGCCGTGCATGTATAGGAAAGGATCTGTCCAGTTGGGCAGGGAATTTACTATACATGTGGCGGTCTGTTACGCCTGGTTTGCGAACTCTGATTTATAAAAAAAAAAAAAAAAATTTAGCCTGCTTTTCAAAACTCAGGGCGTGACAGATTAGATGGTATCAGAGAATAGGAAGACGATGCCTAGGTTTGGTTAGGAACGAACCCTAGGATGACTTGTGTTCACGAGAGAGCGCAGGGTATTGGCATATTGGTTTGGAGCTCAGGTGTGTTTCACACAGTTGAGTCTCGTTGTTTTTGTTATTATTCGTACGCACTCTGGTTTTGGGGATCGTTGTTAGTGCAGGTTAGCCGCGGTCATGGTTTCGGCCGTGGGCTTGATGTTTCAGTGGAGCCAGAGCGCTCGGATCAGTTACAGTGGTTAAAGGTTAAATCACCGTTCTTGTCGTAATCGTCTAGCTGATGGCACAGCAGCAGATGACTGCTATTATTGCACCGGCCCCACAGTTTGCCCAGAGGTTGAACAAGTTGTTGATCCTTCAGTGTCCCCGTGTCACAATTCAGTAGCCTATGGGCCCGATGGTAACCCTGTTTTGGGATGGATTCAAATTGGCCCCACCTTTTGCACAGATTTTGTGGACCGACGTAGACTCTCCTATGAGTTAGTCAGGGTGATATTTATGACCACGAGGTGGTAGTAATCCTTGATAAAGATGATGTCATTAGCATGGAGACTGTGTTGGGAGGTATGAGATATATCTTCTGATGGGAGTTGTGTCCCCAACTAGATGTTGGCGACAGATCTATGGTATTTCGCTTTTCTTTTGGTAAGCACGTTGGCTGCAGACAATGTACTGTCGAAAGAACTGAGGAAATACTCTGCATCGGTTAGTATTTGCTAATTCTTTCGTTGATGCATAGCTTATGTTTCTACATTCTGGCATGTTTTACTATTTATTCCTATACCCATATCTGCACAGTGATATCCTGATTTCCAGAATTTATTACTTGCAGTTTCATTACCCTTGATGTCACGCCCCGGCGTCGAAACTGCGACCCGGGCTCGCCAACAGATCCGCCGCCCATACGGTGAACCCCGTATAGACGAAGCGCCAAACCTGCAAAAGATAGATACTAAACTATCCAGATATCAGAGCTGAAAATAACCTGCTGGAAATAAAATAAATTAATACAAAGTCCTCACCAAAGTACAAGTCACTCAACTCTGAAAGAAAAGTACAACTCTATACCTCACAACAAGGTCTCTCAACAAGAAACTCTCAAAATGATAAGGGTACATCTACTCTCTGGACGACGACTGGTAGGGATCTAGCTCGCGACTCCCTCACCTCGATCTGAAGAAGCAGCAACAGGAGCAGCAGGAACAGGAGTAGAAGTCCCTGTGGGAAAATACACCACGACGGGTGTGAGAACTACGTCCCAAGTAGTTCTCAGTGGGTGCCGCCAACAAGCCCAACGGTCTGCCCACTAAGTCTACTAGAGGCATAAAGTAACAAATACAGTGCTGTAAGGAAAGCTGGGGAAAAGTAAACTCTACAGCTACTATGCCTCTATCTAGATGCTCAAGAAGTGGAACAGAAGGAACATGATGCCACAACTAACTCTCATCTCTGATCACCCAATCTGAACTGACTGCCTCATCAGGTCCAGTCAAGCCTGCGCCAACCTACTGCCGTTACGTCCCGGAGGAGCGGACTTACGTAGGACGTCCATGACTGCCAACCTACTGCCGTTACGTCCCGGAGGAGCGGACTTACGTAGGACGTCCATGACTGCCAACACCAGCACAGCCAGAGGGACAAATGCAACGACAAGTCGCGATAGAAAAGCTCAATCTCACGCCGGTACAACACCCGGTCTCGCCTACTCCGGAGTGGCACTCGAGGGGAGCGACCCGCTCGAGTAAAAAGTAACCCATCTCAAGTATCTCTGTAAAGTATCTCTGTCAAGCCAAATGTGGCTCATGCAGGTTATGATCCACGATCAAACAGATCGGTAACTCCAAGCTCAAAGTGCAACTCGGTCGGAAAAAGAACCTCGACTCGAACAGGAATAGCCCAACACACTCCCACAGCTATGTCGGAGAACCCTCAACGACTCAATCTGATAAATGCACGACCATGGCTGAGTCGGGAAACCTCCACGACTCGATCTGCCAGAACCCCAAGATCCTCAAGGCTAAGTGGGAGAACCACCTCCACCACAAAATCAGAGAAACAACCTCTAGATCACACTCTGCCAACTCATGGCACCAAGTCGCATCCACTGCGAGAAACTGTCTCAACAGGCCAAACAGGCCAAACGTCGCATCTACTGCGAACAACTGCCTCAACAGGCCGACATCGCATCCACTGCGAACAGCTGACTCAACAGGCCAAACAGGCCGAACATCTCAACCACTGACCCAATGAAGGGTCCGGGAACACCGAAAGACTAGAACCTACAACCCAAATCAAACAAGAACAGGCTCTAGGCATAGCCTCTCGTTGTTCTCGTCCCAAGAAAAGGCAGACCTTAGAACCCAGACCACTCGAATCATCTCGGTGGTTAATTTACAGGAAAAACTGTGACATTTCTTACTGAAGCCATCTGATCTGTAAGAAATCCATATTTAATGATTTTTAGTTCTGCTTAGGAAAACAGTTGAAACCAAGTTTTATATCTAAGCCTCGAAGGGCTAATGCCTTCGTCCAATCAAACAGGAACAGACTCAGGCGACCCTACGATGCTTGGAAGAAAATATTTGGTTGACAAAAATCATGTGTGTGTCCAAAAAGGTTCTGGGTTTAAGGTCCTGCTAACACTGATCTACCGCTGCCACTATCACAGCGGCGACAGATAAAACAAGAAAAATAAAACATCTCGGGACCGCCGTCTACCCAAACGGCTCCCGCTACAGATGAACAACCAACTACATCTACCAGACGCCACTCTGCTCCCAAGCACGAGTGTAACATGCATCCCACACTAAAAGATAACACCTGACCACTCGGCCCACTACCCGGGCGAGGAAGGACACTATGTCCAGGAAAGTAGAAGTGTGGATGTCTAAAGCAGAAATAACCCTAGCCCAAGTGAGGGTTTTCTACTAGTCTGGTTACACATGCAACATATGACGGGGTGCTAGGTCAAGTTCCAAGATAACCATAATCAACAGCTTGTAGGGAAGGAAAATAAACACATGATCATCTAACAGCATTAGGAACATCAATTCCTATAATCTAGCATGCTATATAGAACACATCTATAACATGCAAGTTCCTACACAGATAGAATTAATGCACAGTCCATAGGGCATGAAGACAAGGCCACCCACCTGAAAATGCTAACAGTCCGGAGTCGCACAGCTGAGACAGTCCAGAAACAGATATCTCTGCACACCCACCAATCCAACGATACAGGAACAGTGATCAATACCTCCTGGGTACAAAAACACAACCCAAAGATACACTTAATTCCATAAAATCCAAGCATCACAAATCTGCTGGGAACAGTCCCCTAAATGCGAAATTTTCACCTGTAAAACGAACTCCAAAAATTCCAATAAAAATACTGCTGCGATCCTCGCGTCGATACCTTCGAAACGGGTACGTGCACGCCCAATTTGGAGCCCCGTAGGCCAAGTTACAAATTCCACAATACAGGTGCGCAAACACTCACAACCACACAACTGTAAACTCAAGCACAGATAAAAGGGGAATAGTATACCTTCGGGCAAACCTCAGAAAAATCCCGGAAAAATACAATGATAATCCTTGCGACGAGTAGATCCAAAAAGTGTAGGATCGTCTCAATCCGACACTCGGGTGCGGAGATAAAATTCCGGCAAGGGGCCGCTGTCCAAAAACTCCACCAGAAAACAGCGGCTTAGAAATGCCTCGAAAACCGTGTCATAAACTCTGAATCCAGCAAGATGATCAACACGAAAGTCGAAGACGTACCTCTCGTGATTCCAACGCCGCAGAAATCGTCCAAAAATACTGACAGAGTAGCTCTGTAGACCTCTCAGATCAAACTGCGATGATAACGGGCCTCCGATGAAAAATCGCCACACTGCGCTCCGATGCCGAAGTCGTCGACGCCGCGGCTTCCAAAAAATCCGGGCCTCTGCCAGAAGATGCGCAAGATGAAGATCTCCAACTTTGCTAAAGGGGCCATGGGCAGGGGAGCTCGGGAAAGGGGGCAAAACTCCCCCACAAGACAGCTATTTATAGGCCCAGCCCGAAAAATCCGAATTTTGGACTTTTGGCCCAAAGTTTCGGGCGCTTGGCATTCCGGGCTGCTACAGTAACGGGCCGGGCCCGTTACTGTTCACGCCCGAAATCCCCAAGGCCCGCCACGCGTCCCATTCCTGCTCCCCGCACCCGGCGCACGCACCGCGACGAACCACGGGACGCCACGTGTCGCGACCAGAGGTCGTGCACCGGTGCGCCCGACCAACCACGGGGCGCCACGTGGCGCCCCCACGACGCCTCCGACCGCGCCCACGCCGCGCCCACGTGCGCCCACGTGCGCGGCCGCGCCGCCCGCGGCCCCGTGCCGGGCACGCATCCCGAGGCAGACCCTGCCGCTGCGTGGACCGCGCGGACCAGGACCCGCCAACAACCAGCCGCCACGTGTCGCTACCTGGTCCACCGTGCACCCGCGCCTCTTCCGTGGACCGCGCCCACTGCGCCGGCCAACCTGAAGGCGCCACGCGTCCTCCGCCCGGGTGCACGCCTCCGCGGTGGACCGCGCGCCTCCGCCGCCGCCAGCCGCCGCGCTCCGCCGCCCGCCGCCGCCGCCGGCACCCCTCCGGCGGCCGGAACAGTACCAAATACCTCGAAATCCGTGCCGGGTCATCCGGGCTCCGAAAAATACAAGTAAATAGTCCATCTTGACCGTTTTCGCGCGCTGAATCCAAATCCGAAGTCCGATTTGCCAAATTCCTCTTCTAAAATTTGCCGAAAATTCCCGGAGAAGTGTTCTTTACTCAAATTTCGCGCTGAGTCCAATTTTAATAACCATTTCGCGCGAAACCACTTCTAAACATCCGACGGGGTCCTCCGATCACTCACGTGATCCATTATACACCCGAAGTCCATCACTTGAGTCCAAATGGGTGCAGAAACACCGCCGACATGCCACATAGGCCTCCAGAAGCTGCTAATCGCACTGTAGAAGCCCTGCAGAGATCTGGGTCACCACATCCTCCCCCACTAAAAGAAAGTTTCGTCCTCGAAACTAGCTCAACCCAAAAGGTGCCACAGAAACAAGGGTAGGTACATAACACTGCCGTCTCCAGCTCTCGAGTCACCTGTCTCTCCCCGTGATTACTCCACAACAACAACAACAACAGGTACGGCATGGCCCAAATTGCGTAATTCTCTCATCTCACGAGCCAGAATTCGCAACGGGCGTCCATCGTACCACAAGTACTCGCAGATCTCAGAGGAAACGAGTCCATCACGGGCGAGGAATCCACAAGCCTGACACTCCCGAGCTGAGACGTGGAAGAAAAGGCTGGGGGAAAAGAGAGAACAACCAATGTAGCACGCACCAAAACCGCTCCCTAGTGCCAGCTCAACCAGGCGATCCGAAACATACCCATACGGTCATCCAAAGAAAAGAAGCCCTAATCGGCTAGGGTCCTCGCTCAATCACTCTCGGATCCTGACCATCCGCATGGACTGCTTCACCGCAGTCTACCGTCAAAAGGGACCCTCAGGGACACAACCTCGAGCCCTGTTCCTCAACGGTCCCACCCAGCGCCAACTGAGGAACCACTAAACTCAACCCCGAAAAGCTATCCGGCTCCAGGTATCCGCCACCACAGTGGCCCTGTCGCGGTGATACTGAATACACAAGAATAACCCAATGGTAACTCCACAGCCACTATGGGAGGCACCACTAACACAAAGGTCCATCCCCCATCTCTGGCAAAGCTGCAATCGGCGCTAGTACCAGTCTCATCATCCATTCGCCATGCTCTCCTGGCACTGCGAAATCCAACAAGCTCCTCACCTCAACAATAAATGTTGATCTCAGCCAACTCAAATAGCATCCACATTGGCTGGAAATCCACCGCCGCTCCTATGGCTAACACAATGTGACCCAAGAAGGTAAGCTTCTAAAGCTAAAACTTGTATCCCAATAACCTGGCATACAGCTTCATCCACACAGCATACTATCACATCCACCAGTGCTCCTCATGCTCCAAGTCGCTCTGGGAGTAGATCATAATATCCCTGGAGGATCTTATTACCAATGCGATCAAGTACAGCTGGAGCACAATTCCTCAAACCCAAAGAGTGGCAGGGCGTTAATCAATCCAATTGGCCTCACTAAGAGCTCAAGATGCCCTACCGTGTCCTGAACGCCATCAAGGCAAGGTCCTCGGCTGTCAGATTCCAAGTAGGTACCCGCACCAAACAATAACTGCCGGAGTATGACTCCATCAAAAGGTCCAGAATAATACTCGGACCTGTCTACACACGAACCATAAAAGGGCCCTCACAGTCGTGTATCAACGATGTGGCATCACCACCGTATATCAACGGCGTGGCACTAGGTCAAACAGACCCCTCGATCCATCAGATCCTGCAACTGCGCCATCAGCTCTCACAGCTCTACTGGCAATATCCAATGAGGTGCTGTCGAGGGTGGCGCGGTTCCCCGAACCACGCCAAACTTAAACTCTATCTCCCGAATCGGCGGCATTAACAACAGCTCAGGTGGAATCACACCCGGAATCTCGTGGCAACAGAGATATCTTAGGGTCCCGGTGCCGCCGTAAGCACCTCTCACACTGTCGCTACAACCAGTGTGCTCTAACGACCTCAACAACCAAATCTCCTCTCGTCTGCCCCGCAGAAGGTCAAAGTCCTCCGCAGATAACAAAACCACGCTACCGCTGCGCTACTCTGAAATAGATGCTGATGCTGCCGTCGGGGTCCACCCGATCTCTGGCATCTCGAAAATTTGCTATCCAGGTAAAGAGATCAGAAATGCCGCTACCGGTCGGTCTGTCCTCCATCACCCGACGCCAAGCGCCGATATCCAGCACTCGCCTCTGGCGGCAGATCCCTATCCAAAGGGACTGCAACGCCACGCTCCACACACAAAGCCTACCCATCGAAGCGTCAATAATCCAAGACGGAGGGACCAACTACACTGAAAGGTATCCTGGCACAAACCATTCCCCGTCAAACATATCCTATGCGTCTCATCCCTCGAAACCTGGAGCGTGCAGTTCAACAACTGCATAAACTCCCTAGCACATGAAGGCTCTCAGATAGTCTCTCCATCACCACCAACCCCAATTCTGCCTACAAAGGCTCCAACTCAAACCTGTGAATCGGGATGGTTCAACTGCCTGGACTGGCTCCATCGATCAATGACGTCCCGAAGCTCAGCTACTATCCACTATCCACCCTGCCTCGGTGCCTCGGCACTGCTCGTCGACACGGAGGGGGCTGCTCGCTCCATCGGCGCCACTGGTACAACTGAAGATACCCCTGCATAGGAAGAAAGTACTAGAGGACACTCAAGCGGTACTGCAACTAGCTATGCTCTCTGCTCCAACAAGCGCATCAAACGTTCCATGGCTTCTTCCTGGCATCAGACAGCCTCCGACATCTGTGCCATCTGGACCCATAACTCCTGGGTCTCGCTCTGCCTCCCGCTGCTCGGGTTACTCATCAGATGCGGAATGCGCATTCCTCACTGCACGACGTCTCAAAAGCATCGTAGGTCCACTGCACAATAACAAACATCAGGACACAACAATCATATGACCCAATCCAGCGAAAGTCTAAGGCATGTTACCAATTCCACAACATTATGTTGTCTGCAGCCAACATAATCGCTTAGGAGCATAAACATGCCAATCACTCATCCCGTCTCTTGGGAGAGGTACAAAACTCGATCAGGACTCTCGCTAAAAGTCACGACTCTCCCGTAGTCATCCTAATGTCCATCCACCAGCCTAGGGTTTCTAAGTCCTCGATGACCTACAACCTAGGCTCTGATACCACTCTAATCTGTCACGCCCCGGCGTCGAAACTGCGACCCGGGCTCGCCAACAGATCCGCCGCCCATACGGTGAACCCCGTATAGACGAAGCGCCAAACCTGCAAAAGATAGATACTAAACTATCCAGATATCAGAGCTGAAAATAACCTGCTGGAAATAAAATAAATTAATACAAAGTCCTCACCAAAGTACAAGTCACTCAACTCTGAAAGAAAAGTACAACTCTATACCTCACAACAAGGTCTCTCAACAAGAAACTCTCAAAATGATAAGGGTACATCTACTCTCTGGACGACGACTGGTAGGGATCTAACTCGCGACTCCCTCACCTCGATCTGAAGAAGCAGCAACAGGAGCAGCAGGAACAGGAGTAGAAGTCCCTGTGGGAAAATACACCACGACGGGTGTGAGAACTACGTCCCAAGTAGTTCTCAGTGGGTGCCGCCAACAAGCCCAACGGTCTGCCCACTAAGTCTACTAGAGGCATAAAGTAACAAATACAGTGCTGTAAGGAAAGCTGGGGAAAAGTAAACTCTACAGCTACTATGCCTCTATCTAGATGCTCAAGAAGTGGAACAGAAGGAACATGATGCCACAACTAACTCTCATCTCTGATCACCCAATCTGAACTGACTGCCTCATCAGGTCCAGTCAAGCCTGCGCCAACCTACTGCCGTTACGTCCCGGAGGAGCGGACTTACGTAGGACGTCCATGACTGCCAACCTACTGCCGTTACGTCCCGGAGGAGCGGACTTACGTAGGACGTCCATGACTGCCAACACCAGCACAGCCAGAGGGACAAATGCAACGACAAGTCGCGATAGAAAAGCTCAATCTCACGCCGGTACAACACCCGGTCTCGCCTACTCCGGAGTGGCACTCGAGGGGAGCGACCCGCTCGAGTAAAAAGTAACCCATCTCAAGTATCTCTGTAAAGTATCTCTGTCAAGCCAAATGTGGCTCATGCAGGCTATGATCCACGATCAAACAGATCGGTAACTCCAAGCTCAAAGTGCAACTCGGTCGGAAAAAGAACCTCGACTCGAACAGGAATAGCCCAACACACTCCCACAGCTATGTCGGAGAACCCTCAACGACTCAATCTGATAAATGCACGACCATGGCTGAGTCGGGAAACCTCCACGACTCGATCTGCCAGAACCCCAAGATCCTCAAGGCTAAGTGGGAGAACCACCTCCACCACTAAATCAGAGAAACAACCTCTAGATCACACTCTGCCAACTCATGGCACCAAGTCGCATCCACTGCGAGAAACTGTCTCAACAGGCCAAACAGGCCAAACGTCGCATCTACTGCGAACAACTGCCTCAACA
The DNA here is from genome assembly GCA_029204045.2 of Tillandsia leiboldiana. NCBI lineage: Eukaryota > Viridiplantae > Streptophyta > Magnoliopsida > Poales > Bromeliaceae > Tillandsia > Tillandsia leiboldiana. The sequence goes on along the minus strand of CM055061.1, from coordinate 47,481,491 downwards.
GGCCGACATCGCATCCACTGCGAACAGCTGACTCAACAGGCCAAACAGGCCGAACATCTCAACCACTGACCCAATGAAGGGTCCGGGAACACCGAAAGACTAGAACCTACAACCCAAATCAAACAAGAACAGGCTCTAGGCATAGCCTCTCGTTGTTCTCGTCCCAAGAAAAGGCAGACCTTAGAACCCAGACCACTCGAATCATCTCGTTGGTTAATTTATAGGAAAAACTGTGACATTTCTTACTGAAGCCATCTGATCTGTAAGAAATCCATATTTAATGATTTTTAGTTCTGCTTAGGAAAACAGTTGAAACCAAGTTTTATATCTAAGCCTCGAAGGGCTAATGCCTTCGTCCAATCAAACAGGAACAGACTCAGGCGACCCTACGATGCTTGGAAGAAAATATTTGGTTGACAAAAATCATGTGTGTGTCCAAAAAGGTTCTGGGTTTAAGGTCCTGCTAACACTGATCTACCGCTGCCACTATCACAGCGGCGACAGATAAAACAAGAAAAATAAAACATCTCGGGACCGCCGTCTACCCAAACGGCTCCCGCTACAGATGAACAACCAACTACATCTACCAGACGCCACTCTGCTCCCAAGCACGAGTGTAACATGCATCCCACACTAAAAGATAACACCTGACCACTCGGCCCACTACCCGGGCGAAGAAGGACACTATGTCCAGGAAAGTAGAAGTGTGGATGTCTAAAGCAGAAATAACCCTAGCCCAAGTGAGGGTTTTCTACTAGTCTGGTTACACATGCAACATATGACGGGGTGCTAGGTCAAGTTCCAAGATAACCATAATCAACAGCTTGTAGGGAAGGAAAATAAACACATGATCATCTAACAGCATTAGGAACATCAATTCCTATAATCTAGCATGCTATATAGAACACATCTATAACATGCAAGTCCCTACACAGATAGAATTAATGCACAGTCCATAGGTCATGAAGACAAGGCCACCCACCTGAAAATGCTAACAGTCCGGAGTCGCACAGCTGAGACAGTCCAGAAACAGATATCTCTGCACACCCACCAATCCAACGATACAGGAACAGTGATCAATACCTCCTGGGTACAAAAACACAACCCAAAGATACACTTAATTCCATAAAATCCAAGCATCACAAATCTGCTGGGAACAGTCCCCTAAATGCGAAATTTTCACCTGTAAAACGAACTCCAAAAATTCAAATAAAAATACTGCTGCGATCCTCGTGTCGATACCTTCGAAACGGGTACCTGCACGCCCAATTTGGAGCCCCGTAGGCCAAGTTACAAATTCCACAATACAGGTGCGCAAACACTCACAACCACACAACTGTAAACTCAAGCACAGATAAAAGGGGAATAGTATACCTTCGGGCAAACCTCAGAAAAATCCCGGAAAAATACAATGATAATCCTTGCGATGAGTAGATCCAAAAAGTGTAGGCTCGTCTCAATCCGACACTCGGGTGCGGAGATAAAATTCCGGCAAGGGGCCGCTGTCCAAAAACTCCACCAGAAAACAGCGGCTTAGAAATGCCTCGAAAACCGTGTCATAAACTCTGAATCCAGCAAGATGATCAACACGAAAGTCGAAGACGTACCTCTCGTGATTCCAACGCCGTAGAAATCGTCCAAAAATACTGACAGAGTAGCTCTGTAGACCTCTCAGATCAAACTGCGACGATAACGGGCCTCCGATGAAAAATCGCCACACTGCGCTCCGATGCCGAAGTCGTCGACGCCGCGGCTTCCAAAAAATCCGGGCCTCTGCCAGAAGATGCGCAAGATGAAGATCTCCAACTTTGCTAAAGGGGCCATGGGTAGGGGAGCTCGGGAAAGGGGGCAAAACTCCCCCACAAGACAGCTATTTATAGGCCCAGCCCGAAAAATCCGAATTTTGGACTTTTGGCCCAAAGTTTCGGGCGCTTGGCATTCCGGGCTGCTACAGTAACGGGCCGGGCCCGTTACTGTTCACGCCCGAAATCCCCAAGGCCCGCCACGCGTCCCATTCCTGCTCCCCGCACCCGGCGCACGCACCGCGACGAACCACGGGACGCCACGTGTCGCGACCAGAGGTCGTGCACCGGTGCGCCCGACCAACCACGGGGCGCCACGTGGCGCCCCCACGACGCCTCCGACCGCGCCCACGCCGCGCCCACGTGCGCCCACGTGCACGGCCGCGCCGCCCGCGGCCCCGTGCCGGGCACGCATCCCGAGGCAGACCCTGCCGCTGCGTGGACCGCGCGCACCAGGACCCGCCAACAACCAGCCGCCACGTGTCGCCACCTGGTCCACCGTGCACCCGCGCCTCTTCCGTGGACCGCGCCCACTGCGCCGGCCAACCTGAAGGCGCCACGCGTCCTCCGCCCGGGTGCACGCCTCCGCGGTGGACCGCGCGCCTCCGCCGCCGCCAGCCGCCGCGCTCCGCCGCCCGCCGCCGCCGCCGGCGCCCCTCCGGCGGCCGGAACAGTACCAAATACCTCGAAATCCGTGCCGGGTCATCCGGGCTCCGAAAAATACAAGTAAATAGTCCATCTTGACCGTTTTCGCGCGCTGAATCCAAATCCGAAGTCCGATTTGCCAAATTCCTCTTCTAAAATTTGCCGAAAATTCCCGGAGAAGTGTTCTTTACTCAAATTTCGCGCTGAGTCCAATTTTAATAACCATTTCGCGCGAAACCACTTCTAAACATCCGACGGGGTCCTCCGATCACTCACGTGATCCATTATACACCCGAAGTCCATCACTTGAGTCCAAATGGGTGCAGAAACACCGCCGACATGCCACATAGGCCTCCAGAAGCTGCTAATCGCACTGTAGAAGCCCTGCAGAGATCTGGGTCACCACACTTGATTACCTGCTTATTCAGTTATCTGTGGATTTTGTTGATTATCAGTAGATCTGCTTTATTGTTCAGCTTTACCCTATGATTCTTACTATCCGCAGATTATTGTACCCAGTAGGTACGATTAGCTATTTCTCGGCTCGTCGTGCCCACTGGGATACACTCCGGTGTATCTCACACCCCCTGGGTGACTGTTTTTCAGGTCGCTGGGTGATGGGATGTCGGGACACGTTGGTGAGACGATTGCGATAGTATCGACCCTTATTTAGTCAGTGTATTTTATTTTCCGCATTTCAGTTTAATTATTATAAATTGACTAGTCTTGCATGCGTAGTTTAGACTACTCTGATATTGACTGATTATGATTAGCCGTGCATGTATAGGAAAGGATCTGTCCAGTTGGGCAGGGAATTTACTATACATGTGGCGGTCTGTTACGCCTGGTTTGCGAACTCTGATTTATAAAAAAAAAAAAAAAAATTTAGCCTGCTTTTCAAAACTCAGGGCGTGACATAACATTTATAGATGACTTTTCCAAATATTGTTATGTATATTTAATGAAATCGAAGACTGGATTATTAGATAAATTTAAAATATATAAAGCTGAAACTGAAAATCAAACACAAAATAAAATAAAAATTCTTAGATCCGATCGAGGGGGACAATACACCTCTAATGCTGTCACATTATTTTGCCAAGAGTATGCCATTATACATGAGGTAACTGCTCCATATTCACTTCAATCAAATGGGATAGCTGAAAGAAAAAATAGAATTTTAATAGATATAGTAAATTCAATGATATTAAATTTAGGTGTACCTGAAAATTTGTGGGGGGGAAGCAGTAATTTCTGCCTCTATAATTGTCACGCCCCGAGTTTTAAAAATCCGGTAATTTAAATTACCGGATTTTTAAAACTCGGGGCGTGACAGATTAGATGGTATCAGAGCTATAATATCCAAGCACAATAACTGCAGGTAAGTGATGCAAGAAATCTGGATATAAATGAGCTAATCAAGCATACACTGAGCAGTAGAGGTACAGGGTAAGATATCTATCAATAACAGTGCAAGATATAAATAATGCGTCAACAAAAGAACTCAAGTACCCAATCAATGCCATTCTTGGTCACGGAGGACCTCAGGCTCATGCCACCTGTCTGGCACCTATCTGGCTGACATAACCCCGCACCCACTGGTGCCGATCTGGGGGCTCACGGGTCCCTCTCAAGACCACTTTACCGGTAAAGAACACTGTGACGGTGGCCAAACCGTCAGTGTACGTGACGTACAGCGTGCGTGGTAGTCATCATGCTATGCTCAAGCTCACGGTCTAATGACCAGGTAGTCGGCAATAAGCCGAGATCCCAACAGGGAAATCATCTATCATATCGATCAGGATCAATCAATCATGCATATCGGAACATCAAGTAGTATCTATCAATCATGAATGTCGGAACATCGAGTAGTATCTATCGATCAGGATCAATCAATCATGCATATCGGAACATCAAGTAGTATCTATCAATCATGAATGTCGGAACATCGAGTAGTATCTATCGATCAGGATCAATCAATCATGCATATCGGAATATCAACAATATATCGGCTGACAGGAATCAACAGGTATAATCCGATCATGACATCTATGTAACAATATGTGAAAACTGACAAGCAGCTGTATATGGTGTGACTAAGGAATCACTGTCTATCAGGAAACTCATATGGCATAGTCAAGCATAGGGGTACATGATAAAATCTCCAGGGCTAATCTCAAGCACAGGTCTAACAGAGTCAATGTCAATCTCTATCCCAAGGACAAAGACTCCCCTTTACAGGGTGGGGTATTTCCTCAGCTCTTTCGACAGTACGTTGTCTACAGCCAACGTGCTTATCAAAAGAAAAGTGAAATACCCCACCCTGTAAAGGGGAGTCTTTGTCCTTGGGATAGAGAGTCTTCTATACGTGTGGCGGTCTGTTGCGCCCAGTTTGCAAACTCTGATTTCAAAAAAAAAAAATTTCAGACCTGATTTTTAAAACTCGGGGCGTGACAATAATTTTAAATCGAGTCCTGTAAAACAAACTAATAAAACTCCATATGAGTTATGGAAAAATAGAAAACCTAATTTAATTTTTCTTAAAGTGTGGGGATGTTTAGCGAAAGTAAAAATACCTGAAATAAAAAAAAAACAAAATAGGATCTAAAACAGTTGATGCAATTTTTGTAGGATATGCAACAAATAGCAACGCTAATAGATTTTCAGTGATTAATTTTGAAATAAGTGAAATATCAAATAACACAATTATAGAGTCTAGAGATGCAATTTGTTTTGAAAATAATTTTCCATATAAAATTAATATAAACAATAATATACAGGCAAATACTCAAATTCCAAAATTGAGAATTAGACCTAGAAATCAAAACGAGGATGAAGAAGGAGAATCTAGGAGAAGTAAAAGAGCTAGAATACCTAAAGATTATGGAGAAGACTTTTATATAATGCTGCTAGAAAATACACCCATAACTTATGAAGAAGCAATGAAATCCATAGATGTTGAATTTTGGAAAGAAGCTATAACAAATAAAATTCAGTCAATTAGAGAAAATCAAACTTGGACTTTAACTAATTTACCTCCTGGATGTAAACCAATAGGTTGCAAATGGATATTTAAAAAGAAATTAAAACTAGATGGTACAGTAGAAAAATGTAAAGCTAGATTAGTAGCTAAGGGATTTAACCAAAAATCTGGAGTTGATTATTTTGATGTTTATGCTCCAGTTGCTAGAACTACAACTATTAGAACTTTATTAGCTCTAGCATCGATTCATAAATTAATTATACATCAAATGGATGTTAAAATTGTATTTTTAAATCAAGAATTAGAAGAAGAAATCTATATGGTGCAACCAGAAGGATTTATAATATCAGGCCAAAAAAATAAAGTATGTAAGTTAAGTCGATCTTTATATGGGCTCAAACAAGCTCCTAAACAATGGCATGAAAAATTTGATAATTTAATTATTTCAAATGGATTTGAAACTAATATGTCCGATGAATGTGTTTATAGGAAAAGAATAGGGGATCAAGTTGTAATTATGTTCTTATATGTAAATGATATATTAATATTTGGAACTAACAAGGATGTGATCCAATATGTTAAAAGTTTATTAACTCAAAACTTTGATATGAAAGATTTAGGCGAAGCCAAAGTAATCCTAAATACAAAAATTATCAGAAAGGATAATATGATAATTTTATCACAAGAGCATTATGCCGAGCAATTGTTAAAGAAATTTGGGTATTTTAACCTAAAATCTGTCAGTACTCCTTATAACCCTGCAATACATCTAAAGAAAAATGTAGGTGATCCTGTTGAGAAATATGCACAAATCATAGGGTCATTGGGTTTTTTTAGTTAATTTTACTAGACCTGATTTGGCTTTTGCTGTAAATAGGCTAAGTAGATATTTGTGTAACCCAAGTAAAGAGCATTGGATGGCACTTGAATGAGTACTTGCTTATATCAAAGGCACTCTTTCATATGCATTACATTTTAATGGTTACCCTTCAGTCTTAGAAGGTTACAGCGATGCAAATTGGATTAGCGACACCTTAGATGTCAAGTCCACAACAAGATATGTTTTTATTTTAGGTGGTGCAACATTCTCATGGAAATCAACTAAGCAAACACTAATAGCTAGAAATACTATGGAATATGAAATGATAGCACTTGACCTTACTGTTTGTGAGGCAAAATGGCTGAGAGAATTCCTACATTATATTCCACTTGGTGAACATCCAATTCAACCAATATCAATACATTGTGATTGTAGAGCAGTGATTGATAAATATGCACAGAAAAATTCAGAAGTAAAGATGAGCAGACATATGAAAATGAGACATAAATATATTAGAGGATTAATTAAAGAAAACATGATATCACTATCATTTGTGAGATCCATAAAGAATATTGCTGATCATCTGACTAAAGGTTTAGCTAGGACAGTGGTCCTAGAGTCGTCGAGGGGGATGGGGTTAAGCCCACAATAGAAGTCATTGGCGGTGGGAACCCAACCTAAACGGTTCAATGGGTAGAAACAAACCGAATGTATGACTAAGGTGAGGAGCACCCTTCATTTTTTTCCTGTCCCTATGGCGATGGTGCTAAAATTAAAAAAGGTAAGAGATGAAGGAAGAGCTAAGCTCTGAATGGTTCCGAGACCTGTGAGGCAGGGTGTTATCTTACCTACATCCTTATTAGGGCCTACTAAGTATCTGGAGTCGTAAGGCCGTGACTATGGAATTTGGGCTGATTCCTAAAACATACATGATTCGATACCTGTGTATGGCCATCAAAAGCGCACATCCGCTATGAACAAAACCGGCTGTACTGTGTGTGTGACTTGTAAAAATCCGTTTCATCGGGCCGATTCAAGGCCTAGTCCATCGAGTCCCTGCGGATGTGTACAATCAACACTAAACTGAGGTTCAAACCGAAAGGTACCTTTACCCAAATGCACAGTATAAAGATCTCAACTAATTTTGATGTTTTTTTTTTAAAAAATTTTCTTTTGATCTTTATTAATGTTTTGATTGTTTATATATTTTTTTATTTGTTTTAAATTTTAAATTAAGTGGGGGAATGTTGTGAATTTAAAAGATTTAAATTTAATCTAAAAAATTTAATTTAATATATTTATTTAATATGAGAAAAATACCCACGTATTCCCTCTTTTTCTCATCTATCCGGAAAAAGGGGTAACGTACCCCGCTTTCTCACAGGACGTGGGATCGTGTATTCCGCTTTAGCGGAACGCACTACAACGATCATTTTGGACCGTCAATTTATTATAAAAGAAAAAAATAAAGGATACAGATAGATGAGGAGATATGAAAGATATCAAGAATCCTAACCAACATATCATTTTTATTTTGGTTTATATTATCTTGAGTTGAGATTTTGAAAACCGGATTACGTTCAATCAAACACTCCTTTGAGACTGTGCAATCAAGGAGATCGGGATAATCCGAGGTGTTGTATTGCTAGAGAAACTATGCCAGAGACTCGCACGCGGAGGGGCTAAAGTTACTCTAGGACAGTGCATTGTACGCCTCACCAGGCTATTTCTTGAAACCCTTTATCTTTTGATTTATATTTAGTCATAATTTAATATTTATCTTGTTAATAGATTTAATCAAATATTAAGAAATAAAATCAAATTCTAGAATTTATCCCAACATCATAGACATGCCAACAACTACTAAAATCCATAATCCAACATGGTCTAATATCAACTAATGAATCTAAACAGCATGATAACCTAACATAATCAAAAGTAACTAAGTCATGATCATAAGCAACTGTAACAAAACATAATGATCCAAGTGGCAGGCTGGCTATCTAGCTAGCGAAAGGGGTACAACTATATCGTATGCTCTTACAGCATCATCCCGACATCTCACCACCCGTCGGACCTGAAAAGGGTGTCACTAGAGGGTGTGATATACAACTGAATGTATCTCAATGGGTACAATGAGCCGGGGACCAGCAAGTCGTACATACTTATATACAATAATCTTAAAGATAAGAAAAACATGATCAGTAAGTAAGTATAATGTTAGGTAAGTGGTGCTGAATAATAACTGAATAAGTAGTAAACAAGTAGAGTAATAACTAAGAGAGATAACTGTAAAGCAAGTAAATGCGTCAAATGTACTGATAATCAAATCAATCCAATCAGGTGCCACTATTGGTCCCTAGGACCTCAGGCTAATGCCTGACTAGAACTGACATATACCCCACACCTGTAGGAATAGACAAAGAATAGGGCTCAATATCACCTGGATCTTGCAGGTGCAGCTACATGACGGGCTCACGTGTCGATCATACCACTCTATCAGTAAAGAACACCATAACGGGGGCCAGTCTGCTGGTGTACGTGAAAATGACAGCTGGTGCATGGTGATCACAATGCGGATGTTCAATGCTCGCGGTCAAAAGACCGGAATACGACAAGTAGCCGGAAACTCCCAAACGGGATCATAAGTCAATCTCAGTGCCAAACAATGCCATAAGGTAACAGCAACTTCCTACTCTATCATGCATAATAATTAAAAGGTAATAAAATGAGTAGGAAAATATCGGCAGGAGGTATATCAACAATAGACTAGTGATGTCAACTATCATATGGAGCGAGATATGTGGGTTATGGGATCCAAGGATCTAAATAGGGGAAAAACCACCTAGTGGGAGGGTGAATAGGTGTAAACAATAAAACTCAGAAATCTTTGCGTAAAAATAACCCAATACGGAAAATAAAAAGTATACGCAAGATTTTACGTGGAAAACTCCATCACAGGAGTAAAAAACCACGGGACCGATCACATGGAAAAATCCACTAAGATTAAACACGTACAAGGTGATATAATTGTAATAACTCTCAGTTAATTATTTTCGTTGATTTGACTTCTGGCATAAAATTCAATATTCTTGGTATCTCTTGTGCTTTGCTTTCGTCAAACGGGTTTCAGCGGCGCGATCGGGGGGGGATTCCAATGTACGGATCTCCCAAATCGGACCTTTTTGTGTTAATGGGTACTACCCAATGGGTTGAACCCATTAAGGGTCCGATCCATCTAAGGGTTGGTTGGTGGTTTTCCCCATATATATATATATATATATATATATATATATATATATATATATATATATATATATATATATATATATATATATATATATATATATATATATATATATATATATATATATATATATATATATATATATATATATATATATATATATCCCTCCTTAGGGTTTGTACGTACACAATAATTAATCTTCTTTACACATTTGTTAGTAGAATAGTTTTAGACCGCCGCTTCCCTGTTAGGGCTTTCACCCCTCGACCTCCTCGTGGTGACGAAACTAGAGTAATCAACGCCTTCTGCTGAGAGCGAACCCCGCGGAGCACTGCCGTCGGTTGGATCGCGTCGCCTTCTCCTTCCAACGAGGTTAGTCTACCTCGTTCCTTCCCGGTCCCGGATCTTTTCGGTTTCTTTCCGCTTTTGTTTGCGTCGCCATGGCAACCTCACCGCCGCGCCGTGCGTTGCAGGCGCATGCCCGCGCAGTGCGGGGCCGCGCGCAGCCAACCCGGCCGCGCGGGGCTGCGCCGCGCTGCGGGCGCACGCCAGCGCAACGCGGAGCCGCGCGCAGCCAACTCGGCCGCGCGGGGCCGCGCGCCGCCAGGGCTTGGCTGCGCGGGGCCCTACAGCGCTGCGGGGGCATGCTGTAAGACCCGCCTTTTTATTTTGGTATTTTCTTTTCTTAAGTCACTTTGAGCGTCCCGGCAGAGGGGTTACTTAATTCATTTATTTCTGGGCAGACCGTCGGGACTCGCGAGTATTTTTAGGTGCTAGAGCTCGCGAAACGGGGAACGGTGGCCCGATCGAATTTGATTTCCGACCCCGGAATCTCCCAGAATTTAATTTTGAAGTTTACAGCCCTTTTGGATGCTCCGGGATCCGTGCTGGCGATCTGCACTATTTTTGAGGTAACCGTAAATCCTAATCTTTTTTATGTTAAGCTAGGGCACGTTGGGACTTAGGTCTTTTTCTTTTCCCTCTTCCTTCCTTCGTTGCGGTACGACAGGGCGGCTACGATCAAAAGGAGAGCCAGAGGAGAGAAAGAGGAACCACAACCCTTTTTCGCTCTCGCTACAGGCTATCGGTGCGGAGTTCCAACGTGGGGATCCAGGGAGAAGGAAGGAGCTTGCCTTTTTGCAGGTTGATCGGGCGGAGGTGGACGATCCTCTCCTTCCTCTTCCTCTAGCGATCTAAGGTGAGTAGTAGCTAAGGTTTGTTTTCGTGGTTCTTGTTTTTTTGGTTGTTCATCTCATCTACGAAGAAAACGCCGCCGCTGTCCTTGGGGCCGCCGCGCAGGGCTACCCGTAGGTGCACCGCGCGGGCCGGTGCCGCCCGGGTAGCCTGTAGGCGGCGCGCCGCGCGGCAAGGGCCGCCGCGTGGGGCTGCCCGCAGGCAGCGCGCCGCGCGGGCTGGTGCCGCGCGGGCTGCCTGCAGGCAGCGCGACGCGCGGCACGGCCTGGTGCCGAGCAGGGCTGCCCGCAGGCAGCGCGCCGCGCGGGCTGGTGCCGCGCGAGCTGGTGCCGCGCGGGCTGCCTGCAGGCAGCGCCCCGCGCGGCAGGGCCTAGTGCCGCGCTGGGCTACTCGCAGGCAGCGCGCCGCGCGGACTTGTGCCGCGCGGGCTGCTTGGAGGCAGCGCGCCGCGCGGCAGGGCCTGGTGCCGCGCGGGGCTACCCGCAGGCAGCGCACCGCGCGGCAGGGCCTGGTGCCGCGCGGGGCTGCCCACAGGCAGCGCGCCGCGCGGGCTGGTGCCACGCGGGCTGCCCGCAGGCAGCGCGCCGAGTGGCAGGGCCAGGTGCCGCGCGGGGCTGCCCGAAGGCAGCGCGCCGCGCGGGCTGCCTGCAAGGAGCGCGCCGCGCGGCGGGGACTGGTGCCGGGCGGGGCTGCCCGCAAGCAGCGCGCCGCGCGGCGGGGCCAGGTGCCACGCGGGGCTGCCCGCAGGCAGCGCGCCGCGCGGCGTGGCCTGGCGCCGCGCGGGATTGCCCGTAGGCAGCGCGCCGCGCGGCAGGCGGCGCGGCAGGCCACCGCGCTGGGCCGCCCGCAGTCAAGCCGTGCCGCACGGGTTGGGGCCGCGCGGGGCCGTTCGCAGGGGTTGTGCGTGCCGCACGGGTTGGTGCCGCGCGGGCTGCCTGTAGGCAGCGCGCCGCGCGGCAGGGCCTGGTGCCGCGCGGGGATGCCCGCAGGCAGCGCGCCGCGCGGGGGTCTCTCGATTGGTCCTTGCTTGGCTTGGTGCCGCGCGGGCTGCCTGCATGCAGCGCGCCGCGCGGCAGGGCCTGGTGCCGCGCGGGGCTGCTCGCAGGCAGCGCGCCGCGCGGCAGGGCCTGGTGCCGCCCAGGGCTGCCCGTAGGCAGCGCGCCGCGCGGACTGGTGCCGCGCGGGCTGCCTGCAGGCAGCGCGCCGCGCGGCAGGGCCTAGTGCCGCGCGGGGCTGCCCGCAGGCACCGCGCCGCGCGGCAGGGCCTGGTGCCGCGCAGGGCTGCCCGCAGGCAGCGCGCCGCGTGGCAGGGCTAGGTTCCGCGCGGGGCTGCCCGCAGGTAGCGCGCAGTGCGGGCTAGTGCCGCGCGGGCTGCCTGCAGGGAGCGCGCCGCGCGGCGGGGCCTGGTGCCGGGCGGGGCTGCCCGCAGGCAGCGCGCCTCGCGGCGGGGCCTGGTGCCGCGCGGGGCTGCCCGCAGGCGGCGCGGCGCGCCGCGCCGTAGGCCACCGCGCTTGGCCGCCCGCAGTCAAGCCGCGCCGCGCGGGGTGGGGCGGCGCAGGGCCGTTCGCAGGGGTTGTGCGTGCCGCACAGGTTGGTGCCGTGCGGGAAACTTCACCACGCGGTTTTTCGTGGTCGCGTCAGTCGTCCGCGTTCGGTCTTGAGTCGGTGTCGACGTTCGGATCTTCTAGTCTTGACATACTCTTGTTCCTTCTGGAGCGCGGGACGTTGTAGGCTCGACAGGCGCACAGTCACGGACGAACGACACGCACGAGGTGGGTATATTTCCGGGGATTTTGGGAATGGGCATTTAATGATAGAAATAACATGTTTGGGCAAAGGAGAATAGTAAGTTACTATCTGATTATGTTACTAACCCTGCTACACTGTTTTTACTTATACTTTCGATTATGAGGCTCGTGTTTGCTACACGCACACCCGCGGTTTGGCCACCGCAAGGGTGTGCTTTTTCGGAAAAGTGGTACGTTGACCTGTGTACCCCACGTGACGGTGACGTAATGGGGGCCCTCGTGGGTGGGGGGTGTGAGCGGTGATCCCGAGGCAGGTGCTCGGTGGCCGAGATAGGTGCTCGGCGGGGTTTCCGAGATAGGTGCTCGGTGGGGTTGACGGGAAAGGTGCCCGGTTTTGATGGGTTTTGTCACTGTCGGTTGTACTTTGAGGAGGGCGGTTGCTCTGGTTACGATGGTTTGCCTTACTTTTAGCCCTTTTTGCATATTACGTTATTTCTAGTCACTGACTTCCCACTCCGTGACAGGTTCGTCCAGGGGGGAGTGCTAAGGCGTTGGTGAGGCCGCATGAGCGATCCTCTGGCCCTTAGAGGCTACAGATCCTGAGTATTTTACTTTCCTTGTTCATTTTCATTACTCATTGTAGCTAGTCGTGGATCGCGATACCCCCGTGGGATCGATGTGGATGTTGGGCTATTCGATAACTCTTTTGGATGGGTGTTTTGTTCTTACTTCTTTAGTTGGCCGCTTTCAAAGTACAAACAAGAAACAAGAAAATTGTTGTGAAAACTGTTTTAAAAATATGGGTGCCGTGTGGGCACCGCTTTCAAATTCTGTGGACTTATGTGACTTCGAAAATAGTTTTATTAAACCTGGTGTCGGGTGGGCACCATTTTCAAATTCTGTGGATTTATGTAGTTTCGAAAACAGTTTTATAAAACCTGATGTCGAGCGGGCATCGCTTTCAAAACCCTGTGGTTTTATCCTTTCAAAAACAGTCGGCCTCTTTACTACTCGTGGGGATTAGCTGTATGTTTTTAGGAAATGATTGTATGTATTGGTAATCGATCTAGTGTGGTTAAAGGTATGATGATATGGACTTTGTAGTCAGGACGCCGTGCATATACAAAGGAGACTCTGCCCGTTTGCAGAGTGAATTTGTGTATGCGGCGGGTCTGGGCACGCACCGGGGGAGATTGGTTTCAAATATATATATATATATATATATATATATATATATATATATATATATATATATATAAGTTTTGGGGAGCATCGGTGGCTATCCTTCCACGTGTTTAAACCCCCGGGGCGTGACACATGCCCGCGCAGCTAACCCGGCTGCGCGGGGCTACGCCGCGCTGCGGGCGCATGCCGCGCAGCGCGGGGCCGCGCGCCGCCAGGGCTTGGCCGTGCGGGGCCCTACAGCACTGCGGGCGCATGGCCGCGCAGTGCGGGGCCACGCGCAGCCAACCCGGCGACGCGGGGCCGCACGCCGCCCGGGTTTGGCTGCACGGGGCCCTGCAGCACTGCGGGCGCATGCCGCGCAGCGCTGGGCCGCACGCAGCCAACCCGGCCGCGTGGGGCTGCGCCGCGCAGCGCGGGGCCGCCCGCCGCCAGGGCTTGGCCGCGCGGGGCCCTGCGGCGTTGCGGGCGCATGCTGCGCAGCGCGGGGCCGCGCGCAGCCAACCCGGCCGCGCGGGGCTGCGCCGCGCAGCGCGTGGCCGCGCGCCGCTAGGGCTCGGCCGCACGAGACCGCGCTGCGCTGCGGGCGCATGCCGCGCAGCGCGGTGCCGCGCGCCGCGAGGCCCGGCCGCGCGGGGCCGGGCCGCGCTGCGGGCGCATGCTGCGCCGCGCACCGCCAGCGCTCGGCCGCGCGGGGCCGCGCCGCGCTGCGGGCGCTTGCCCGTGCGGCGTGGGGTCGCGCTCAGCCAACCCGACCGCGCGGGGCTGCTCCGCGCTGCGGGCATTTGCCGCGCAGCGCGGGGCCGCGCGCCGCCAGGGCTTGGCCGCGCGGGGCCTTGCGGCGCTGCGGGCGCTTGCCAGCGCGCAGTGCTAGGGCGCGATGTACGCCTGGGAGGTAGTTTATCGCGCGGGACTAAGCAAGCACCGCTGCACCTTGGTGTTCTTCCGCCACGTCTGGCAGGAGGGGTCCGGCGTTATCCGGACGAGGGTCAAGTTTTGTGCCGCGGGGCACGGTTGGTTACTGACGTTTCTTGTTGGGGACTCTGTAGGTTCGGGAGTCGTTTCAGAGTGCGGATCGTTCGGGTGTTTTGGGCGACTATTTTCGAGGTGGGTAGCCTTTACTTCTTGTGCACGCTTGGTTGCAATCACTTGAGTTAAGTGTATGGTATTTCGTTTGATCCACATTGTGTGTTGTTGACTAACCCCTATTATACATCGGTTCTTATCTATTTGGTGCGACTGAGTGTCGCGGGAGGTTTACGGCACAGGTTGACGATGGTTATGCTCATGGAGCTTAAAGCACACCAGCAGTTTGGCCACCGTGTCGGTGTACTTTTTCGAAGAGGTGGTCTGATTAGACCCATGGACCCCGCGCGGCTATTTGCGTGGGGGCCCCTTGCGGCTATTGCGGAACTGTATTCTTACAGTGGGGAGTTATTGGCACCAGGTTTTGAGCGGTATGGTTTCTTTTGCCTGAGGTCCTTGGACCGACATGGCGGTATTGTGCCGGGTTCTTTTGGTGAGATTCTTCGAGTAGCTTGTTGGGGTTGTGGATGCTCAGGGTTACGGTTCGGCTTACTTAGTGCTTGGTTCTCATACCTTCCTAGCATCTGTTACAGTTTTCCAGTGTTTTATTCTGCTGCACTAATTCCCACTTTGGTGGCAGGTTCGGTCAGGGTGGGATCCGAGACTACGGTGAGGCCGCGACTTGAGGATTTAGCTACTTTCCTCCGTTGAAGTCTTTATTGTTATTTCTTATCTTCTTGCTTGATCTTCTCTGGGTAGTTAGTGCTGTGGTGTGATGTTGATTGTGGATGTTGGTACTCTGTGTTGAATGTTCCTTTTTATTCCTCTTAGTTGGGCCGTTGTTTTTAAAATAACGGAAGGGTTTGCGAAAATGGTTTTCAAAAGAATAGGTGTTGTGTGGACACCGTTTTATAAACTCGTCGATTTATCTTTTCAAAATATTGGTGGCCCCTTTAAATAATGTTTTGTCACGCCGGAGGTTCTAGCATTGCGGAAAATGTTCCCATTTTTTTTTTCTCTAAATCTTTTACCGAACCTTGCCTCCGGCGCGTATCAGACCCGCCACATATACAAATTCACTCCCCAAACGGGGGGAGTCTCCTTTGTATAGGCACGGCGTTGCCAACAAGTCGAATACTTTAACCATTCCAACCATGACAGGCAAAGAGGAGAGAACATATTATTTCACATCATCACCGCTATTCTAAAAGACTATAGCATAAACCCATGGGTTTTGTAAATCGGTGCCCACTCGACACCCAGCTTTCTAAAACGTTTTCGCAAACTCTTTGCGCGGCCATTTATTTGAAAGGATAAATCCACGGATTTTGAAATCGGTGCCCACACGGCACTTACTTTGAAAACGCTTTTGAAACTGGTTTGTATTTGAAAATAAGCCGCAATTACACATCCTAACATTCACAGTTAAATACAAGATAAACCTCATCCCAACATCCATCAGAAACCACAGTAAATGAATCACAACTAAACTAACCATAGTATAACTAAATAACCAAAGGTAAAGAAAGTAACGTATCGTTTTACTAGCCCTTTCGGCTAATGTCCTCTAACGGATGCCTCACCGTCGTCCCGGGTTCCACCCCTACTCGAACTTGTCACAGAGTGGGTTGTCAGTGACTGATAAAGTAGAAACATGTAAGTAAACGCAATGACAGAACGAACACACCGAATCACCGGAGCATTTACTTTCCCCCTCCCCCTCATGTATCGCTAAATCCATGTTGAAAGTCCCGCTGGGCACCTACCCCAGTATTCAAAATAATTTGGGCCCCAACCCCAATACCGTACTCATCTTCTTGGTGCCTCCAACCCCTCGACTGCCCAAGTAGCAGCCCCCTCCCCTTGAGGGGCCCCCACTAACCTCACCTTGTGGGGTACAGGGTAAATGACTTACCATCTTTCCGGAAAAATACACCCTCTGCAGTGGCCAAACTGCCGGTGTGCGTGTAAGCAATATGAGTGTATTTATTGCCTTGCGACCTCAGCCGCTTTAATCAGAATAATATACCGCACCTGCGACCGCAGCCGCTTTGATTGACATCATAAAAGGGATTCACATGCTATGGGGTTAGTCAAACATTAAACATATCTACTTTATCAAAACGAGTATCCGGAAACGACACCACACCGGTAATAACCAACACCTACCCACCTCGATTATGCGAAACGCGTATTTCGGAGACTGAACCTTGCTCTTTGTTGACGCCCAGACCTAGAAGTAGTCCCCAAAAGAGCCATGGTCAGATCAACAATATAGTAGTGGATAAACCGAGCCCAAACAACTCAACAATGTAGGTTTTTATTATATTAAGGATCCACAAGGATCTAAATAGGTACTATCAAACAACTAGAGGGGGGGTAAATAGGTGTAATACTTATAAAACCAATCTCAGTGCAAAATAAAAACCAATGCGGAAAATAAAAATAGCACACTGAGATTTACATGGAAACTCCAATCCAGGAGAAAAACCACGGGACCAACACGCAATAACAATCCACTAAGAAAAGAAGAATAACAATGTGATTACCGACTCCACGGACTCAAACCCCTCCTTCAACTTCTTCGGACCTTGCGCTCACCGATTGCACGTCCATTGCACACGTTCGAATCCACGAACGCCACTCGAATCCACGAGCACACGTTTCGAATCCACGAAACGCCTTTAGCACACCGAATCCACGATGCCACGTCGAATCCACGACGCAAACTCAGCCGGTAAGAATATTGGCTTCGATGGTGATCCTTTGCTTAGATTCTCATTGAGGAACCGTAGAAGAAATCTCTAAGCAAAGATTAGATCAATTCGACAAAAGATATGCTCTTGAAAGAACCGTCGAATTGACCTAAAAGAGGCTATAAAGAAGAACGATAAAAACCTAGCCTCTAGGGTTGCTCTCAAGTGTTTAATTAATTAATCGGTAGTTTTTGAGAAACCCTAAATGTCTATTTATAGTTTAGAAACCTTTGGAAAGAGATAAGCATCAAAAACTGGCTTAACAGAAATTTTCCCGCACGACGATCCGGATCGGATTTACGGCGATCCTGATCGTCGTCTTTTTTCAGCAATTCCTGAAAAAACAAGGTTCGAGATCCGGATCGGAATTCTGATCCGGATCGGAATTCTGATCCGGATCGGAATTCTGATCCGGATCGGAATTCTGATCCGGATCGGTTCAGGATCAGAAATTCTGAAACATCCAATTTGTCCAGTTTTTGATTTTTAAGCAATGAAAACTTATCCAAGTGTTTCTAAACTACTCAAATGTATTCGGATCACCAAAATTATTTAGTTAAACGTACCTGATCAATCCGAATCCATTTTCTTTAAGATTGATGTAATTGATCCACAATTCTTCTACTTCAATCTTCAAGACTCAAAACACTGAGTGTCAACTTGAGCTCTTGTTGAATCTTCTCTGAGTCTTCAATTGCTGATTGACAATTTGATCACTTCAAGACTCCGACTCAACTCAACAACTCAACTCACGAAATATGCCAATACAAAAAGCCGTAACAATCTCCCCCTTTGGCAATTTCGTGACAAAACCCAAAAATACATAAAACGCTCAAGACACTAATCTTAAACCAAAAAATTGAAACTCAATGTCATCACCAAAATATTGACTTTCTTTGCGTGAAAGATCCAATAAACAAAAATTACATTTGAACCAATCTTAGAACAAACTCTATGACTTAGGACTTGGAGTCTTAAAGTGATGTAATTCCTGCAAAACAAAACTCCAAACAAAATCAAACGTTAGTCGTTAGAAATTAAATGTAAATCCTACATTTGATTCGTCCTTTTGGTTCTTTTTGTTTTTCGGCTCCTTTTTCATCATCTCTTTTCTTTATCTCCCCCTTTCTTGAGCATCTCTGTTCTCCCCCTATCTCTGTTCTCCCCCTATTTCTGTTCTCCCCCTTTTTGTCACAAATTGTCAAACAGAGAATATAGGCAAAAAGAAATCACTAACAACATTAGTTCATAGAGAAAGAGAGATAAAAGCTCAGTTTCGGTATATAACAAAAACATAGATTGCGTACCGGTACTCGAAAGCAAAAATCAAATAATTTCTTGAAACAAATCCAGATTTTGAAATATTTGAATTACCGATTTGTATTCCATCAAGAAAACAATTTAAGTGCTTGAAAATAATATGAGATCACATAGATGTCATTCAATCCAATTAATTTTACAAAAATTAAAAAGATTTACTCCGAAATCATGAAAAACAAAGATAAAACATTATAAACGTTTTTCATTTTATATTCGTCAAACACAAATCATCAAAAATAATCTTGAGATCCAAACTCTATCAAGATGTAACGGATTTACAAAGATGACTTACGGAGATTTCCAAATGACATCAATTTTGAATTTTACCCTTTCAAATTTGAGATAAGCACTAAAATACCTAAGGGTGGCTCTTTGAGTATCTTTCAACTATCCCACCTTATACCAACCAGGAGATTGTTCAAAATAAGAACTTTGAATATAAATCTCCGAAAGCTTCAACTAAAAATTCTCATAAAATATTTTTCAAGCATCCAAAACATGTGGTAGCTTCACACACAAACCGGACGACCGGGGTGGCAGCTCTTTCCAACATGTGGTGGTAGTTTTCACACTCCTTTCGGATGTAACTCTTTCCACATCTTTTGCAATTCATTTCATTACCCTTGTAAGAATGCAATCTCTTACGTGAAAGAATTAAATCCAAAATTTTAGTCAATCGGTTGTCTCATGTTTATCACAAAGAACTCACACAACCGAGATAGAATAATCATCTAAAGATCACACATGATTACTAAAATTTGATGAATATAATTATCAAAAACTCTTATAATGAAGTATCTTCAAGAATTATGATTATAGAGTAAAGTTGATAATCTATATAAAATTAATTTGGAGTGAATAAACGTGAAGACCCTTTTTATTCAATGCACTTGCTCATTAAAAACCTTTTGTTAAAAAAAAAATCATAAAAACAAAGAGCATTGAAAACATGTAATGTAGAGATTCAGAAAAATATGAAGGGAAAACCAATCAAAGCATTACATACAGTCATAAGCTAATTAGAACTTAAGACAAGGAAATATATCACCTTTCCGAATCCAAAATTGCTGGATTTTGGGTTGTCTTGATTCGTTGTGGCCGAGGGTTATCCGCTTTGACTGTTGATCCACCTTAGGTCTTTGCCTCGCAATGATCCACTTGTATGATTGATGTTGTGGCTCGGACCTTTGGTGGGTTGAGTGAACTCCTTTGACTTGATGTGTCTTTTGATTCCGTTGAGTTCGCTCCGTAGATGAAGTTGCCGAAGAATTCTTCTTTCTCTTTTTCGGGCACGTCTTCATCAAGTGTCCTTCAAGTCCACATTGGTGACAAGTTCTTCCTTTCAATTTAGTTGTGGAACTTGAAGCCTTCACAGTTTGGTTCTTTTTAAATCCCAAACCAACCTTGCTTGTTTGACCTAATCCGGACATGCCGTCAAGGTTTTTGAAACCGGTTGAAAGCCTTTGTATGTCGGATTTGAGTTGATGAACTTGCTTGGTCAAAGCTTGGTTGGTGACATGAATTTCCTCAAACTGCTTTTCTAGAAAACCAATCTTGTCCATATATGATTTAGCGTTTGTCTCCGATTGGTTTAGCTTTTCTTGGAGGATTTTATTGTTATCCAATAAACGTCCTTGTTCCTCCTCGAGATCATGAAGTTTTATCTTTAACGCTTGATTCTCGTCTTGAACTTCAAATCGTTGCTTCCTCAACTTCTTGATATGCTTGGCCATCTTCTTTGATTCCGCAAGAAGTTGTTGGTATGCCTCAACGAGTTCTTCTTCGTCCGACTCCCCCTCACTTGATGACTCTCCGCCGGTTGTTGATGTTTCATACAAAATCAAAGGAGTAGAGTCAGTGACTAAAGATGATAAACACAAATTAGAAGAGGGAATTTGAGAGGTATGAAAAGCAACGACTTTTTCCTCTTTACTTGAGGTCGATTCATTAGAAGTAGAATCGTCCCAAGTTTTCGCTTGCAAAGCCTTCTTTTTGTATGATTTCTTAGAAGGACAATCCGTTGAAAAATGGCCGTAGCCTTTGCATCTATAGCATTGGATTTCCCCTTCGAAATCATCTTTTTCTTTTTCTTTAGAAGGTTTTGCAACGCCTTTGAGATTAGAGGATTTAGAACCCGATGATCCTTTAGATGGTTTCGTGGATGAAGATCCATCGGTTCGATTCTTCCAAAACTTCCGACGAAATTTCTTTACGATTCGCGCCAATTGTTCTTCAAAATCGGCAAAAGAGATTTCATCGTCGGAACTTGATTCGCTATCTTCTTCCTTTGTTGATTTGAATGCAATACCTGTAAGCTTAGAAGAAGACTTGGAAGAAACTTGATTAGTAGGAAAAGTCATTTCATAAGTTTGCAAAGCACCTACTAATTCCTCTACACTCATCTCATCCGGATGACTAACGGTTTCAATGGCGGTAACCTTTGCCCTAAACCGTTCCGGAAGAGTCCGAAGTATCTTTCTTACAACTTTCGACTCCGGGATCTTTTCTCCTAAATTAGCACAAGTATTGATTACATCTTGAAGTCTAGTGTAATAATCTGTAAACAATTCATGCTCTTCCATATGAATAGAGTCAATTTGACTTGTAAGCATCTGGAGCTTTTGAATTTTTACAAGATTAGTACCCTCATGTGTAATTTTGAGAATATCCTAAATTTCCTTCGCGGTTTCACACGCGGAAATTCGTGTAAATTCAGTCGAGGAAAGAGAATTATATAAAGCGTTCATACCTTTCCCATTGTAAGAAGATCTTTCAATTTCCTCTTAGGACCATCTAGAGCGAGGTTTTGGGGTAGTAGAATTTCCTACTTCCTCAACAGGATGCACCCAACCGTATTCCACGGTTTGCCATACCCGCTCATCAATTGAGATGAGAAAAGCTCTCATCCGCACTTTCCAATAAGCATAATTGGTCCCATCAAAAAGAGGAGGTCTAAAAATATTACCACTTTCACCCGACATGATAGATAAACCTAAAACCCGCTCTGATACCAATTGTAGGTTTTTATTATATTAAGGATCCACAAGGATCTAAATAGGTACTATCAAACAACTAGAAGGGGGGTGAATAGGTGTAATACTTATAAAACCAATTTCAGTGCAAAATAAAAACCAATGCGGAAAATAAAAATAGCACACCGAGATTTACGTGGAAACTCCAATCCAGGAGAAAAACCACGGGACCAATACGCAATAACAATCCACTAAGAAAAGAAGAATAACAAGGTGATTACCGACTCCACGGACTCAAACCCCTCCTTCAACTTCTTCGGACCTTGCGCTCACCGATTGCACGTCCACTGCACACGTTCGAATCCACGAACGCCACTCGAATCCACGAGCACACGTTTCGAATCCACGAAACGCCTTTAGCACACCGAATCCACGATGCCACGTCGAATCCACGACGCAAACTCAGCCGGTAAGAATATTGGCTTCGATGGTGATCCTTTGCTTAGATTCTCATTGAGGAACCGTAGAAGAAATCTCTAAGCAAAGATTAGATCAATTCGACAAAAGATATGTTCTTGAAAGAACCGTCGAATTGACCTAAAAGAGGCTATAAAGAAGAACGATAAAAACCTAGCCTCTAGGGTTGTTCTCAAGTGTTTAATTAATTAATCGGTAGTTTTTGAGAAAACCTAAATGTCTATTTATAGTTTAGAAACCTTTGGAAAAGATAAGCATCAAAAACTAGCTTAACAGAAATTTTCCCGCACGACAATCCGGATCGGATTTACAGCGATCCTGATCGTCGTCTTTTTTCAGCAATTCCTGAAAAAACAAGGTTCGGGATCCGGATCGGAATTCTGATCCGGATCGGTTCAGGATCGGAAATTCTGAAACATCCAATTTGTCCAGTTTTTTATTTTTAAGCAATGAAAACTTATCCAAGTGTTTCTAAACTACTCAAATGTATTCGGATCACCAAAATTATTTAGTTAAACGTACCTGATCAATCCGAATCCATTTTCTTTAAGATTGATGTAATTGATCCACAATTCTTCTACTTCAATCTTCAAGACTCAAAACACTGAGTGTCAACTTGAGCTCTTGTTGAATCTTCTCTGAGTCTTCAATTGCTGATTGACAATTTGATCACTTCAAGACTCCGACTCAACTCAACAACTCAACTCACGAAATATGCCAATACAAAAAGCCGTAACAAACAACACTAAGGACACTTGACCCGGCGGTGGCACCCACGCGCGTAGAGCGACGCGGTCGCCCCCCGCGGAGTTGCGTGTCGTACGGCCGCGCGGGCACTGGCCCCGCGCGGCATTTATCGTGACCGCGCGGGCCCTAGCTCCGCGCGACGCACGCCGCGGCCGCGCGGGTACCAACCCCGCACGGTTTCATCCGCCACCATGCGGACCTCAGCCCCGCACGGCGCAAACCGTGGCCGCGCGGGCGCCGGCCCCGCGCGGTAATCGCCGCGGCCGCGCGGGCAGCAACCCCGCGCGCCGCAACCGCACGGGCGCCCGCCCGCGCGGCATTAGCCGTGGCCGCGCGGGCATGGCCCCGCACGGCACGTGCTGTCACCGTCACGCGGGCACCCGCCCGCGCGGCACAAACTGCAGCCGCGCGGGCAGGGCCCCGCGCGGCATGCACCGCCACCGCCGCAGCCGCGCGGGCACCCGCCCGCGCGGCACAAGCTGCAGCCGCACGGTCAAGGCCCCGCGCGGCATGCAACGTCACCGCCACGTGGGCACCCGCCCGCGCGGCATGTGCTGCCGCCGCTGCCGCGCTGGCATCCGCCCGCGCGGCACAAGCTGTAGCCGCGCGGGCAAGGCCCCGCGCGGCATGCACCGCCGCCGCGCGGCACCACCCGCGCGGCACGCGCCGCGGCCGCGCGGGCACCGGCCCCGTGCGGCTTTTGCCGCGGCCGCGCGGGCGCCGGCCCCGCATGGCGTTTACCCTAGCCGTGGTGACGCGGGGAGCTTGATCCCGCGCGGCTCTAGCCGCGGCCGCGCGGGCACCGTCCCCGCGCGGCGCGCATTACGGTCGCGCGGCGACGCCTTAGGGCTTCGCAGCGCGACACGTTGGGTAGCAAACGGCTACTCCTAAACTTCATGAAAGGTCGATACCCAAAAACCGAGCGAAACTATACCAAAATAAAATTAGTTTACCTCTAATCGTAGGAGACGGCTATCCGTTCTCGCTCCCGATTTTGGCGCGTTCATCGGGAGGGTTTGGATCCTTTAGCTTTCACCTTCTCCTCCACCGTTCTCTTCCGATTAGGGTTTCTCCTTTCTTCTTGTTTCCTCCGGTTAGGGTTTCGTCTTTCTTTTTCTTTTTCTCTCTCTTTCTTTCGGGAGAAGATAACGAAATATCTTTTCGTACGACAATAACCACTTTGGGTATTTTAAAATTCCCAATTAATTAATTCCTTAATTAATTAATTCCCCAATTAATTAATTCTCCAATTAATTAATTCCTCATTTTAGATCCTTCAGGATAATTCCTTAAAGATAATTCTATCTTTTTCTCGAAAAGCGTGCCAAATCACTTACGCGAATTTCGATGCACCTTTGGCCATTGCGATCACTTTCTACCCCTTTCCGGGAGTTTCGTAAGTCGGAATCCGGATCCGATCGCACTGCCATTCTCCGTTTTCCAAGCTCTATCGCAGAAAAATACCCGCACCTCCGAATTAACGACTTAAGTAAACCCGTTACGTTAATTACATTAAACGGAAACTTTATTAGCAGGAGATATTAAGTGTTACAAAATCTGTGATATTACATGTTTAGTCTTTAAAGATGTTTGCCTTGTTATCTAACCGGCTAGTGTGGTTGAAGTGCACTATTGTATTTGTGACGCCGTACATATACAAAGGAGACTCCGGCCGTTTGAGGAGTGAATTTGTGTGTGTGGGGGGTCTGGCATGTACTGGAGGGTGGGGTTATTTTCAAATGAAAAATTTATACGCGTTTTTTCGCTTATACAAACCCCCGGGGCGTGACAGATTTTATGGTATCAGAGAAAACTACTTTAACCACGGTAGTCATTGACCAACATCCACAGAAGTACATCACCATTAGCAACTGACCAATGAAATAGTCAAGGAATAGGTGCGTAGAGTGCGAGTGTGTTTGGGGAAGAAGGGGATAGAGTTTCAGTTTTTTTGCTGGTCGTGGTGTTAGACCAGTTAGGTCTAGGGTTGACTTGGTTTCTTTGTATTCAAGACAATAGCCCGAACTTGGTCTTCAATCAACGGCACAGAAATGGATGCGACGGCTTCGACAGCTACGGAGAACCGGCTACTTCGACAACAGTTGCACGACACGGCCGGGCAACCGTTAACGCTCTCAGAACGCACGTACTTGTTGACGTAAACCGCCGGTGTGGTTGACCGCGTTCCCTTTTGTAGTGAAGGACGAGCCCTACACATCCCGTTTCCTCGTGGATGGTCTACAGAGTGACACCTTTCAAGTAGTGCCAACAGTAGGATGGCCCACTTATCGAGTGGTAGTCAACTGGGCCGCCTTGGTGAAACAAGATTTGGCCGTCGCCCGCGCCCGGCTGCAAGACTATGAGCGCAACCGGGAACAGAAACGGACCCAGTTTCATCGTGGGGATGGCTTTCCAACGGATGCCGACCGCGCCAACGTCCGAAGGTGAAGCAAGGGACCGAGAGTACGCCGATAAGAGAACCGGAACCAGGGGAGAAGCCTTGCATCATCCGCGGAGGAGCACACCTGGTGATCGATTATCCTTGGAGGCACGATCATTGCTTCGGATTGGCAAGCCGGGACACTTCCGCTCATTCTGCCCCCATAACCCGGGAATAGTACCTTCGGCATCACGACATGTGGGGAGGGGCGCCGCCACCGCCCCGCGGTAGGATTTACGCGACGGCTCGGCTCGAGACGGGCTGCCCCGGAAGACGTAGTAGCAAGTATTAACCAACCCTTAGTTCTCTTTTTCAAGATAGGGACGTGTTTGACACCCCGGATCATCTCACTCTTTTATTTCTTTCACCCTTACCCATAGTTTCTAGAGGTGACACCTTTCGTAGTAGTGGGCCCGATCAGGCCCTGGGCCACCCTTCGTGGCAGGAAGCTTTGTTCCTTCCTGCCCAGTAAGGTTGGGCAGGCTTTTATACCCCTGGAACTGGCGGAAATCCCGCTAGGGGATTCCGACGTAGTACTCGGGTGGGTTTGGCTTACCAAGCACCAGGCGGAAATCATTCGCGAGAAATGCCAGGCGCGACCCCAGGAACCTGGCATCTCGGAACCTGTAGGTTTATCATATAGGAGTACTCCTTCCTCATCTTTCTTTTCTGCATCGCGAGCAAGAAGACTGGTGGAGAGAAAAACGTATGACATTTTTCCAACCGAACTCTCGGGAATGCCCCCCGAGCGAGAGATCGATTTCCCGATCGGGCTTCTTCCAGGCACGCAACCTATCACAAAGGCACCGTACAGAATGGCTTTCGCAGAATTGAAGGAACCCAAGGCACAATTAGAAGGTCTTCTGGATAAGGGATTCATCAAACCGGGTGTGTCGCCTTGGGGCGCGCCCGTACTTTTCGTACGAAAGAAGGACGGGAGTTTGCGTCTTTGCATCGACTATCGGGAGATAAACAAGGTTACGGTGAGAAACAAGTATCCCTTGCCCCGGAATGATGACCTTTTCGACCAACTACAAGGAGCAACGGTGTTCTCGAAAATATATTTGCAGTCCGGCTACCATCAGCTTAGAGTTCGAGGTGAAGATATACCTAAAACAGCCTTTCGAACTCGATATGGTCATTACGAGTTTACGGTTATGCCATTGGACTTACGAACGCCCCAGCGGTGTTCATGGAGATGATGAATAGGATATTCAAACCCTTCTTGGACCTATTTGTAGTGGTCTTTATTGATGATATTCTGGACTACTCACGAACAGATGAGGAACGTAAGGAACATCTGCGAGTAATCCTTCAGGCTCTCAGGGATCAGAAGTTGTTCGCTAAGTTCAAGAAGTGTGAGTTCTGGCTTCGTGAAGTGAGCTTTTTGGGACACATAGTTTCCGCAACGAGAGTTACGGTGGATCCTAAGGAGGTGGAGTCAGTAACTAACTGGCCCAACCTACTACAGTAACGGAAGTCCGAAGCTTCTTAGGATTGGCGTGGTATTACAGATGCTTCGTGGAAGGTTTCTCAAAAGTTGCCGCCCCTCTAAGTCATCTAACCCTGAAAGGGGAGAGATTTGTGTGGACGACTCAGTGCCAGGAGAGCTTCGAGGAACTCAAGGAGGGCTAACACGGGCACCCGTGCTTACATTACCGATACCCGGTAAGGATTTCGAGGTGTATTGTGATGCATCACGGAGCAGTCTTGGAAGTGTGCTGATGCAACAGGGAAAAGTCATAGCCTACGCATCAAGATAATTTAAGGATTATGAGCGAAACTACCCTACGCACGATCAGGAACTCGCAGTGGTCGTTTTTGCTTTAAAACTTTGGAGACACTACCTCTATGGAGCTCGTTGCAATGTGTTTTCGGATCACCAGAGCCTTAAATACATTTCCACGCGGAAGGAATTGAACCTACGGCAAAGATGCCGGTTAGAGCTGTTGAAGGATTATGATTTGTCCATTGAATACCACCCGGGAAGGCATACGTAGTTGCCAATGCCTTGAGCAGGAAGGGTCAGACAAAAGGGTTACCAGTGAACGCTATCGCTCAGCAAGACCGTTTAATCGCGGATTTCTCGCGGATGAGATTAGAGGTCGTGCCGGCGGGTGCTGTTTCGCGACTATTGTCCCTGGTGGTCAAGCCTACCTTATTTGAGAAAGTCCTGGAAGGTCAGGAGACATATGCTCAACTACAGCACGTACGGGACAAGGTTCCTTCGGACCAGGAGGGCGACTTTTCGGTCGGGGCGGACGGTACAATGCGGTTCCGAGGACGCATTTGTGTGCCCGATCTACCTGATCTGAAGGAAGAGATATTATCAGAGGTGCTTTGCGCTCCTTACGCGGCGCATCCCGGTGTTACGAAGATGTACAGGGACCTTAAGCAGACTTTTTAGTGGCCTAAATTGAAGGGTGACGTAACGCGGTTCGTGGCGCAATGTTTGACTTGTCAACAAGTAAAAGCCGAACATCAGCGCCCGGTGGGGAAGCTGCAACCCCTACCCGTGCCAGAGTGGAAATGGGAGCAGATCACCATGGATTTCGTCGCCGGACTTCCACGATCACAGCAAGGAGCATACCCGCCGGAGTTCGTCCGCAAGTAGTGTGAATGTGGGAAGGGTTGGTGTTTTCTTTTGGTAGAGGAAACCAAAGCAAGGGTGCGCCTTGCCAGGCAGCGGTTGTTGACCGCCCGGAGTCGGCAGAAAAGTTAAGCGGACCGGAGACGTCGGGACCTGGAGTTCCAGGTTGGGGAGCATGTGTTGCTCCAAGTTTCGCCGTCCAAGGGAATCAAGCTGTTCGGTTTGTGTGGCAAGTTGAGCCCGCGGTTTGTTGGACCGTTTGAGATCTTGGAACGAATCAGTCCGGTGGCGTATCGACTAGCTCTGCCGCCCAACTTTGACCGGGTACACAATGTCTTCCATGTGTCAATGCTCCGGAAATACCTCGCCGACCCATCGCATATCATCAGCACTTCGACAATTGAACTCCAGGAGGATTTAAGTTACGACGAAATGCCGGTGCGGATTTTGGCACGGGAAGACAAGAAGTTGCGCAACAAATCTATCCCGTACGTAAAGGTGCTGTGGAGCAATCACTAGGAGCGGGAGGTTACTTGGGAATTGGAATCAGACATGAAGACGCGTTTCCCTGACTTGTTTACCGAGGGTAGTGGTTAAGTTTCGAGGACGAAACTTTTTATTTAGGAGGTTGTGGTGTAATAACTCTAGATTAATTATTTTCGTTCACTTTGACTTATGGTATCAAATTCAATTGTCTTGGTATCTCTTGTGCTTTCCTGTCGTCAAACAGGTTTTAGCGGTGCGATCGGGGGGGATTCCGATGTACGGATCTCCCAAATCAGACCTTTTCGTGTTAAAGGGTACTACCCAATGGGTTGAACCCGTTAAGGGTTCGATCTATCGGAGGGTTGGTTGGGGTTTTTTCCCGTATTTATATATATATATCCCACCTTAGGGTTTGTATGTACACAATAATTAATCTTCTTTACTCATTTGTTAGTAGAATAGTTTTAGACCGTCGCTTCCCTGTTAGGGCTTTCACCCCTCGACCTCCTCGTGGTGACGAAACCAGAGTAATCAACGCCTTCTGCTGAGAGCGAACCCCGCGGAGCACCACCGTCGGTTGGATCGCGTCGCCTTCTTCTTCCAACGAGGTTAGTCTACCTCGTTCCTTCCCAGTCCCGGATCTTTTTGGTTTCCTTCCGCTTTTGTTTGCGTCGCTACGACAACCTCACCGCCGGGCCGTGCGTTGCGGGCGCATGCCCGCGCAGTGCAGGGCCGCGCGGAGCTGCGCCGCGCTGCGGGCACACGCCCGTGAAGCGCGGGGCCGCGCGGAGCTGCGCCGCGCTGCGTGCGCACGCCCGTGCAGCGCGGGGCAGCGCGCAGCCAACTCTGCCGCGTGGGGTCGCGCCGCGCTGCGGGCGCATGCTGCGCAGCGCGGGGCCGCGCGGGGCCCTACAGCGCTGCGGGTGCATGCCCGCGCAGCGCGGGGCCGCACGCAGCCAACCCGGCCGCGAGAGGCTGCGCCGCGCTGTGGGCGCACGTCGCGCAACGCGGGGCCGCGCGCCGCCATGGCTTGGCCGCGCGGGGCCCTACAGCGCTGCAGGTGCATGCCCGCGCAGCGCACAGCCAACCCGGTAGCGCGGGCTGCGCCGCGCTGCGGGCGCATGCCGCGATGCGCGGGGCCACGCGGGGCCCTGCAGCGCTACGGGCGTATGCCGCGCAGCGCGGGGCCGCGCGCAACCAACCCGGCCGCGCGGGGCTGAGCCGCGCTTCGGGCGCATGCCGCGCAGTGCGTGGCCGCTCGACGCCAGGGTTTGGCCGTGCGGGGCCCTGCTGCATTGCGGGCGCATGCCGCACAGCCAACCCGTCCTCGCGGGGCTGCGCCGCGCTGCGGGCGCATGCTCGGGTAGCGCGGGGCCGCGCGCCGCCAGGGCTTGGCCCGGCGGGGCCCTGCAGCTCTGCGGGCGCATGCAGCGCAGCGCGGGGCCGCGCGCAGCCAACACGGCCGCGCTGGGCTGCGCCGCGCTTTGGGCGCATGCCCGCGTAGCGTAGGGCCGCACGCCGCCATGGCTCCGCCGCGCGGGGCCGCGCCGCGTTCGGGGGCATGCCGCGCAGCGCGGGGCCGCGCGCCCCCAGGGCTCGGCCGCGCGGGGCCGCGAGCTGCGGGCGCTTGCCAGCGCAGCGCGTGGCCGCGCGCAGCCAACCCGGCCGCGCGGGGCTGCGCCGCGCTGCGGGCCCATGCCGCGCAGCGCGGGGCCGCGCGCCGCCAGGGCTTGGCCGCGCGGGGCCTTGCCGCCCTGTGGGCGCTTGCCAGCGCGCAGTGCTAGGGCGCGATGTACGCCTGGGAGGTAGTTTATCGCGCGAAACTAAGCAAGCACCGCCGCACCTTGGTGTTCTTGCGCTGCGTAAGGCAGGAGAGGTCCGGCGTTATCCGGACGAGTGTTTGGTTTTGTGCCGCGGGGCACGGTTGGTTACTGACGTTTCTTGTTGAGGACTCTGTAGGTTCGGGAGTCGTTTCAGAGTGCGGATCGTTCGGGTGTTTCGGTCGACTATTTTCGATGTGGGTAGCCTTTACTTCTTGTGCACGCTTGGTTGCAATCACTTGAGTTAAGTGTATGGTATTTCGCTTGATCCACATTGTGTGTTGTTGACTAGTCCTTATTATACATCGGTTCTTATCTATTTGGTGCGACTGAGTGTCGCGGGAGGTTTACGGTGCAGGTTGACGATGGTTATGCTCATGGATCTTACACGCACACCAGCGGTTTGGCCACCGTGTCGGTGTACTTTTCTGGAGAGGTGGTCTGATTAGACCCGTGGACCCCCCGCGGCTATTTGCGTGGGGGCCCCCTTGCGGCTATTGCGGAACTGTATTCTTACAGTGGGTGGTTATTGGCACCAGGTTTTGAGCGGTATGGTTTCTTTTGCCTGAGGTCCTTGGACCGACATGGCGGTATTGTGCCGGGTTCTTTTGGTGAGATTCTTCGGGTAGCTTGTTGGGGTTGTGGATGCTCAGGGTTATGGTTCGGTTTACTTAGTGCTTGGTTCTCATACTTTCCTAGCATCTGTTATAGTTTTCCAGTGTTTTATTCTGCTGTCACTATTTCCCACTTTGGTGACAGGTTCGGTCAGAGGTGGGATCCGAGACTACGGTGAGGCCGCGACTTGAGGATTTAGCTACTTTCCTCCGTTGAAGTCTTTATTGTTATTTCTTATCTTCTTGCTTGATCTTCTCTGGGTAGTTAGTGCTGTGGTGTGATGTTGATTGTGGATGTTGGTACACTGTGTTGAATGTTCCTTTTTATTCCTCTTAGTTGGGCCGTTGTTTTTAAAATAAAGGAAGGGTTTGCGAAAATGGTTTTCAAAAGAATAGGTGTCGTCTGGACACCGTTTTATAAACTCGTGGATTTATCCTTTCAAAATATTGGTGGTGTCACGCCCCGGGGTCGAACTGCGACCCGGACTCGCCAACAGATCCGCCGTCTGTACGGAAACTGTCGTACAGACGAAGCGTCTAACCTGCAAAAGAGATCTATAGCTATACAAGTATCAGAGCTGAAAAGAAGCTATACTGAAAAAGAAGAACTGAACAACTGAATCACTAAGTGGTAAAAGTCCAAGTACACCAGTCCACTATCTCACAAAAGCATAAGTACAAAAACACTATCTGGTACAAAAGTGGAAACCAAAAATAAACTCGGGTGACTCTACCACTGACCCCACAGACTCGGGTAGGAACTAGCGGGCCACGCCCTTACCCCGGTCTGAAGACTCCGCACGAGCCGAGCCTGGAACGGTCGCCTCAGGAACACCTGTCATCACAGCGGGTGTGAGATCTACTGCAACTGGCAGATCTCAGTGGGTACCGACGCCAACACCCGCGGTATGCCCACTAAGTCTGCTGGAGGCAAAAACAGATAGATAGATAGATAGATAGTGTATGAATGCTGGAAATGAATCTACCACAATATGTCACAATGCAATGCTCGAAGGAAACAACATCTAAGAACATACACTACAACCACCCGCTCCTGTCACCCAGTCCCAATGACTGCCCCATAGGGTCCAGTCAAGCCTACTCCCGTCGACTAGGAACGCACCTGCCCATTACCACACATCCGAAGGAGGACGGGATTTACATGGGGCATCCTGTCAGACCATCTCAATCTCACTAAAGTAACCACCTGGTAACTCGGCCAGGGCATGTACCCACCTGGTAACTCGGCCAGGGGTATGTGTCCACCTGGTAACCCGGCCAGGGGCAATGTATCCATCTGGTAGCTCGGCCAGTGGAAAGTATCCTCCTGGTAACTCGGCCAGGGAAAAATGTCCTCCTGGTAACTTGGCCAGGGCATGTGCCCACCTGGTAACTCGGCCAGGGGCAATGTATCCATCTGGTAGCTCGGCCAGTGGAAAGCATCCTCCTGGTAACTCGGCCAGGGAAATGTGTCCTCCTGGTAACTCGGCCAGGGCATGTGCCCACCTGGTAACTCAGCCAGGGGCAATGTATCCATCTGGTAGCTCGGCCAGTGGAGATCATCCTCCTGGTAACTCGGCCAGGGAAATGTGTCCTCCTGGTAACTCGGCCAGGGCATGTGCTCACCTGGTAACTCGGCAAGGGGCAATGTATCCATCTGGTAGCTCGGTCAGTAGAAAGCATCCTCCTGGTAACTCGGCCAGGAAAATGTGTCCTCCTGGTAACTCGGCCAGGGCATGTGCCCACCTGGTAACTCGGCCAGGGGCAATGTATCCATCTGGTAGCTCGGCCAGTGGAAAACATCCTCCTGTTAACTCGGCCAGAGAAATGTGTCCTCCTGGTAACTCGGCCAGGGCATCAAAATACAACTATGCGTCCGGAGCGAATGCCCATCGAGTATAGAACGTGTCTCATCAAAAAGTGCACGCAGGCTAAATCCCACGATCGACCTGATCGGAAAACTCGTATACCCCAGTGACGCTACTAACCTCATGTCCAAGTCGGAACATCAACCCTCGACTAATATCTGATAAAACCCCACGAAAATCCCATACCCTCGGCAAGCCCCGATGTAACACATACTAAGGAAAACATAATTTAAGTGCCAATTCCTGAAGAAAAGGGCTTTGCGTAAATATAGAAGTGGCCCGGGATTCCCACGACTTACCACGACTGTCCAGCAGTTAACCGATTTAAAAAAATAGCAAAAGGATACGATACCTTTGCATTCGGAAGCAATAAGGGCATTCCGTAATTTTTCTAGAGGAAACCAACCCACCTGTGATAATCCGCAAAACCGTGCGCCAAACGGAGGTCCCGATGCGATCCCGCAGCTCCACGCGGCAAAACACGCGCCACCGGCCACGTAGGAAGCTAACACTAAGCCCCAAACTGCAAGAAAGGGCGATAAACTGGGATCAGAAAACGCGCGGTCAAACCCGCGCTCAAAACGGCGAAAGAAACCCATCCGGCGATGAGGAACGCCGGCGTTGCGTGGAAAAACCCAGCGCGCACTCACCACGGCGCACCACCGAGCTGCCGTCGACGCGACACAATGCGGCTTGCGGCCGCACAGCCCAAAAACCCAGCCCAGCGCTACGGTGGCCAGCCGTGCGGCCGGCAGCGCCGCGCTGCCCAAGGGCTGCCCGCGCGGCGCCCTGCAGCGCCGCGCGCCAAGCGCGCGGCCTGCAGGGCCGCGCGGACCCATGGGCCGCCCGCGCGGCACCCCTGCAGTGCCGCGCGCCCAGCGCGCGGCCTGCAGGGCCGCGCGGCACAGGGGCCGCCCGCGCGGCACCCCTGCAGTGCCGCGCGCCAAGCGCGCGGCCTGCAGGGCCGCGAGGCCCCATGTCGCACCCCCAAGGCCGTCCGGCGCCCTGCTGCACAAACATGGCAGCAGGGCGCATGCTGCACGCGGCGCTCATGCGCGCCTGCGCAGCGGCAGCCCTTCACAGCCACGCACCGCCGAAATGCGCGTGCGCGGCTCGTGCAGCACCGCCACCTCGGACAACCAGTCCACAAGGCCACCCAACCGGAAAAGAAAGGAAGAGGAAAGAACCAACCCAAGCTCGCAAAAATAATAAAATAATAACCAACCTCTTCGCGGCACGTCGGCCCTCGCACGGCTCCACGTCCACGCTCGGAGAAGAAAATGCACAAGAATAGTGTCCTTCAAACCCTTCCTCTTCTTCTTCCTTCCCTCTCCCTCTCCTCTGCTTCACTCCAAGCTACAGGAGCTCCATGGAGATGACTAAGGTGTGGTGGGATTCGAGAGAGAGAGAGAGAGAGCTTAAATAAGCAAAGTGATAAAGATTTTAAAGGGTTAATTAAACCCACCAACTCACCTACCATAACTATGCCACCACCAACTCATCTTAATTAAATACCATCCATTCCTCAGTCAACACCAACCCAACAGCTGCACACCACAAAGGCCTAATTCAATTAACATTAAATGAATAAAATAATCCAAAGGCCAACCATAACTCACTTTTTGGCTTTGGGCCTTCCGCCGCAGTTCGGAACCTCCCGAACTCCGCTGTAATCTGAAAATACACATGCCCACAGCTTTTTCTCCTCAAAAAGCTCAACCATGGGGTCGGTGTGCTCAATCCAAAAACCGGCTCCAAAACTGCCCGTTCCAACTCACTTTTTGCCCTCGGGTCCTTCGCGTCAGTCCGGAACCTCCCGAACTCTGCTGTAAACATAAAATACACCTGTTCCAAGTGTTTCCCAATTTTTCTGCACTCCACGGTGGAGTCGGTGCTTCCCAAACCAGTCCTCTTTCGCGTACAATGCCCGGAAAAATTCCGAATCAAGCTGGGGCTTCCGCGTAGATCCAAATCAATCCGAACTCATCTGTAACAATTATGGGACACATCCAAGGCAACTTCTCCCCCCTCACGCCATCTTGTGAGGTCGGTGTGCTATCCGGAACCCCGGTATTCTACACTCTCCCCTCTTTAAAAGGGGTTTCGTCCTCGAAACCCGAATAAATCCATGACTCAGGAGGGGGGTCTCAATCAATTACGGTAGGAGATCCTCAATTCATCCCAGGCTCTCGAGTGGCCTTCCTCTCATCAAGATGGCTCCACTGCACCTTCACCAAGGTATGACCCGACTGCGAAATTCTTCTGTCTCACCAGCAAGAATTGCATCGGTCGAACCTGATAACTGAATCCTCGTCCAACTCCAAGGAAA
This sequence comes from Tillandsia leiboldiana, assembly GCA_029204045.2. Lineage (NCBI taxonomy): Eukaryota > Viridiplantae > Streptophyta > Magnoliopsida > Poales > Bromeliaceae > Tillandsia > Tillandsia leiboldiana. The sequence goes on along the minus strand of CM055061.1, from coordinate 47,446,425 downwards.
AGAAATACAAAACATGCGAGGGTTCAAATAAACTTCATCCAGCCTGATCATTAAACGCAGAGCCACACCTCGCATAAACTCAATTCTATAAATAACCCTGCGGCTGGTGGTTTCCGCAAATCAAGATCTCATAAAACCAAAGTTTAGGCCTCCTAAAGGCAAAACCCCCCTGTTGCTCCTTAGCCGCTAAAACTCCAGTTCCACCATACATCTTTCACATCCCTTGACAGGGGAAGACTTCCAACCTCGGGAACCTTCCCTCAATTTCTGACTCTCAAATTCCAAGGTTACACTGCTCACCTAAACAGGGCGTAACTGAACATAATGTTTTTGCCAGGATAAAGCAATCATACATCCTTGAGAGTTATATCCCCCAGCGTTACCTCAACCCAAACTTCCTGAGTATCCGAGTACTTTAGGTTCGAGGATTCAAGAATAACTCAATTCTCTCTCTATGGCTGGCAACATCTACATCAAAGCTGTTATCCTCCCCAGCTTTATCTCCGTCGCTAATATAGGCGATAACAAAACCTTCCAAATTGGAAAGCAAACTCTCCCAACTTGGCAAACAACTTCTTCCCTCATAGAAGTTGTAGCACTATCCTCAAGTGCCCCTCAGGCTTCACGTCACTTCGGAGATAATCCAAATACCCACGACGGGTTATACCACCAACCCGTCCAAACACAGCTGGGAAAAGCACAGTTCCTAAAGTCGGTAGAGCATTAGTCAATCCACATGACCTCGCTAACAGCTTAAACTGCCCTTACAGGTTCCTGATCACTATCACGGCACAGCCCTCGTCTGCAAGTGTGACGCCCCACTTCCCAGGGGGTCACCCATCCTAGAACTACTCTAGCTCTAGCACGCTTAACTCTCATGTTCCTCTTGGATCTTGCTACCATCCAAAATGCTATAGCCGGGTTAAGAGATTTAGTCCTATTATATCATTTATATATAGGACTAATCCAAATTCCGGGGGTGTCGCATTCTTCCCCCCTTTAAGCCCTGACGTCCACGTCAGACTCAATCACACTCACAAGCACCAGGCGATGTGAGACTCGTCTCGCTAGCCTTAGCCGACCTTGTGAGGAGCTGCACTCCACTCACAATGGTTATTAGCCGGGGAGCCTCGCTCTACCCGCTATATAACCCTGGCTCAGCCAAGACTCATCTCACATTTCCGGCTGGTGAATGGCTCTGATACCAACTGTGACGCCCCACTTCCCAGGGGGTCACCCATCCTAGAACTACTCTAGCTCTAGCACGCTTAACTCTCATGTTCCTCTTGGATCTTGCTACCATCCAAAATGCTATAGCCGGGTTAAGAGATTTAGTCCTATTATATCATTTATATATAGGACTAATCCAAATTTCGGGGGTGTCACAGAACCCTAATGCCCGCAGCAACTGAAACCTGCCACCACACCATCGGCTGTAAACTGTGTGCTCTAACTGTCTCTAGAAACAAACCTCATCTTGTCTGCCTCTAGTCCATGCAGGAATGCAAAATACTCTAACACAGACTGCTATAAAGAAATCATACCTGCGACATCCCGACCACTGCCGTGGCGCCCTCCAACCGGGCGGCACAAACTCATCCGCTCGATGCAGGTGGTCGTCGCTCAGTCTGCCTCCAAATATCAAGACTAACCACAAGGGGCACGGCCTCTGCCTCTGCTCACAGTGGGGCGACAAAAGTGGCCCTCTGCAGATAACACATCCATGCCACCGCTGTTGCCGATACTGATGCTGATGCTGTCGTCGGGGTCCACCCGACCTCTAGCGTCTCAGAAATTCACTACCATGGGGAAAGAAATCAGGAATGCCTCTGCCGACTGATCTGTCCTCCATCACCCGGCGCTAAGCACCTCTATCCAGAACTCGCCTCTGGCGGCAGATCCCAATCCAAAGGAACTGCAGCGCCACGCTCCATACATGACGCCTACCCCATTGCGGCGTCCAAAATCTGTAACAGAGGGACCGAATGAGCTGAAAGGTATCCTGGCGCAATTCACTCCTAGACACACACATATCCTATGCGCCTCGTCCCTCTACACCTGGAGCGCACAGTTCAACAACTGCGTAAACTCTTGACACAAGGAGGCTCTCAAGTAATCTCTCCATCGCCACCGAATGCGACCCTGCCTCCAAAGGCTCCATACTCAATCCCACGAATCGAGGTGATTCATCTGCCAAAGCTGGCTTACTCGATCGATGGTCCCACAGCTTATTAGCTGTCAACTGTCCACCCTGCCTCGGTGCCCCATCACTAAACGTCGGCACGGGGGCTGCTTGCTGCTCCGACAACTGTGTCACCTCGCTGCTCCGACAACTGTGTCACCTCGTTGCTCCGACAACTGTGTCACCTCGCTGCTCCCTCCGCCGCTGATATGCCTCAATCACTCCTGCCATCTGGGTATCCGGCCCGAAACAAACAGCTCAAACCCAACCGCTGCGACAAGGTGCACAAGGGTCAGAACCCAGCGTCGGGGAGACACGGCTCACCACGACAAAAACCTCAAATCAGCACACCGCAAACACTCGACCCAATCTAGCCAAAGTCAAGGACATCCCCCTATTTTTGTAACTTTATGTTGTCTGCAGCCAACATAATTGTTCAACAGAAATAGGATATGTCGATCCCTCTTCACTCACAGGAAGAGTTAAATAAATAAATCACCGATTTTCGCAAAATATCACGTCTCTCACGCCCTATCATCCTAGGGTCCGCCAAAAGGCTAAGGTTTTCTCAGTCCCAACTGACCTATCCCAAGCTCTGATACCATCTAATCTGTCACGCCCCGGGTGTAAACCAGAACCCGGGCCCCTCTACAGATCCGCCATGCACACGGAATTTTCCGTGTACACGAAGCGCCAGTAACCTACTCAGATATAAGAGATAATAATAAAGAGCATAAAACAGAGCTGAACTAAAAACTAATACATCTCAGACTGAAACTGAAAGTAAAATACGGTACATCTGTAAAAATGATACATCTGTCTCTCCCAGCTCACCACAAATATACAACTAGCTGGCTAAAGCCAGACCCAAAAGTAAAAGTACAACAGTCTGAGTAAAAAGGGTACACCCAAAGTAAAGCTAAACTCTCTCATCCTGCCAGGAGATCTATCTACTGAGCCGTCCTCTCTCCTCGATCTGCCGCTGAAAGCCCAGCAGCTCCCGCAGACGACACTGCAAAACAAGGGGAAGAAAAAGAGGAAAAGAAGAATGAGGGTGAGAAGCCTCCCCTAGTGGGTAAAGCCTCAAACTCCGACGCACCCACTAGGTCTACCAGAGGCAAAAAGGGAAAGAAGAGTGGTAAGCAATAAAGACTGCTGGTGAAGAAAACTACCACTACTATGCCTCTAATGCAATCCCAGAATGGAATAACCGAATATACGCATCAGTAACTAAAACCGTCCAGATAAACCCAAGCTATCCACCAGTAAAAACCGGTACCCGGCCAACCGTCCAAAATCCGCAGTCGTCGAAATACCCCACAATCCATAATCCAATAACCGACATCCGGTCAACCGCCCAAAATCCGCGGTTGCCGCAATACCCCATAATCCAGGCCCCGGCTATACTATCCCATACCTCTGCTCAAACCCGAGCAACATGAATAACCTGACTAACAAATAAGGAGAAAAGAAGCAAACATGATTTCTCCTAAGTCAAGTTCCAACATGATAGTGTAGCAATAAAAGATGGCCTATCTAGATGTCCATACAAGCATGCAAATGTTCTCAAGAAAGATAAAAGAAGGATTATCATGCAATAATCTCGCAAAGAGTAAGTCATCGGTCATAACCACTATCCACCTATGCATGTCCAAATATCCTCAAGTAGTACCCACTAACGGGATAATTCACTTTGTCCCAGTTTACTATTCGATTCCACATGCAAGGTTAAGTGCTAACATAGCAAACGGTATATCCATACAAACATGCAAGTATCCCTACAATAATATTCCCACAATCATATTCTTACATTAGTATTTTTTCAATAATATTCCCAATATGATATGTCCACAAGATTAGTCTCGCATGATAGGCTTACATTTAATTTCATTTAAGCATGACTGTCAATGGGTGATCAATCAATAAGTCTATTATAGAGACTTCTCTAATAAACCTAGTGAGCAAATCGAAAAGTGAGGTATACAACAACCAGCCACCTCGATCGCGAAGCACGCGAAGCATCGCTCTAAACTCGCCCTCTCACAAAGAAAACCCCCGCTCACCGCGAAAACTGCAACAACAACCAACACGGTGCACAAATTAACCCTACAATTAACACAATGCCGCTGTCCGCCCAACAGTCCAGAAGATGGTCGATTTTCACCTACGAATTGACCTCAAAAAATTTCATAAAAATAACCGCTGCAATCCTCGTGATGAGTAGATGCAAAATGACTACTCGCATATCCTGTTTCGACGCCTGTAGGCTAAGAAACAAATAAAACACCATGGCAAGCCAAAACTTCCCACGATCGACAATCTATAGCATTCAGTCTAGAAAAAGTGGAATTATCACCTTCGAAGCAACCTCATAAAAATCCGATAAAAATATGGTCGCATTCCTCTCGAAGCGTAAATGCCAACCGAGTCCTCACACGCCCCGATCCGTTGCCTGTAGGCCGAGAAATCCCAACAGTACTCCACCGCTGTCCCAAACATCGCAGCAGTACAAGAGGTCAAAAGGTACATCGGGAACACCAGCAAAAACTCGAAACGGAGCAAAGTGATCAACACGGAAATCGAAGGCGTACCTCTCGTAAACGCGTTGCCACAAAAATTGGCTCAATACTCCATCGGGGTGATCCAAGGAACCTCGCAGACTGAAACGCGGCGGTAGAAGCCACAAACGAAGGAGCGTCCAAGTGCGCCGCGTCGCAGAAAACGCCGATGCCACGGCCTCCAAAAAATCCGGGAATCCATCGAAGGGTGGAGGAGAGGGAGAGGAAGAACTTCTCTGTAGAAAGCCCTCGGTGAAAAAACCCAGAAAAGGAGAAAAAGCTGCAAAGGGGGCCTATTTATAGGCCCAGCCCACCAAGAAAAGCAATCCGGATTCGGGCGCAGGATTCGGGCGCCCGAATCCGGCCCGGCCCAATACTGTGCGCGCCCGAAATCACCTCAGCGCGCCACGTGTCCAAACCGCGCCCCGCGCGCCCTGCGCACAAGCGCCCGCCAATCGCGGTGTGCCACGTGGCAACGCGGTCCATGGCGGGAACCATGGGCTGCGGTTCACGGCGGCCCAGCAGGGTCGCTGTGCCCGCCAATGAGCAGGCGACACGTGGCCTGGCGGGGTCTACTGTGCGCCGCGCCCGGTGCGCTGTCGCGCGTGCGTTGACCGGCCAATCCCCACACGCCACGCGTCCTCTGCCACAGGTCGCTGCTCCCGGTGCACGTACCCGATGCACCGGCAGAACCCGAAGCCGCCACCTGTCCCGAGCGCGCCCAATGGGGAGCCGCCACATAGCACACCCAACCACCGTACGCCGCGCCTGCCCACGCATGCCCGTGCCTGCCCGCACCCGCACCCGCACCCGCACCCGCACCAGCACCCGCGCCCGCGCCTGCCCGCGCCCACGCCGCCGCGCTCCGCCGCCTGCCCGTCGCCGCCGGCGCTGCCCCGGCAGCCGCGACAATAATCTTGTCTCGAAATCCGTGTTTGGGCATCCGGGCTCCGAAAAATACAAGTAAATAGTCCATTTCCATCGTTTTCGCGGGCTAATTCCAAATCCGATGTCTGTTTTGCCCAATTCCACTTCTAAAATTTGTCGAAGGCATCCAGATATGTAATCTTAATCCAAATTTCGCGCTTGGTCCAATCCTGAGGTCCGATTTGCGCACAAGCACCTCCATCACACCGAATAAGCCTCCAGAAGTCGCTGATCCAACAGTAATCCTCTCGCGGGGATGCGGGTCCTCACATTGAGTCCTATGCTTTAGCTATTCCTACATGTGTGGGGCATGTGTCAATTCTAGTCAGGCACTAGCCCGAGATCCTTGAGATCAATAGTGGCACCTGATTGGGTTAATTCGATTATCGTCACACTTGACGCATTACTTGTTTACAGTTATTTCGTGCATATAGATATTTACTGCTTTTCAGTTATTGCTTTCATATCAGCTTTATTACTACTGCTTTCATACTTGCTTTAACTTTCGATTATTGTATACAAGTAGGTACGACTTGCTCGTCTCCGACTCGTTGTACCCTCTGAAATACATTCAGTTGTGTCTCACACCCTTTGGTGACCTTTTTTTTCAGGTTCGTCAGATAATGAGCAATCAGGATGATGATGTGAGAATTCTGCGTTAGGGTTGTCCCGCTATGTTAGCAAGAGAGCTGACCCACTATCATGTTTCTATTTATAGTTCATGGATTGTTTTGATCAAGACTTTACCTGTTAGTTGTTTTCATATTATGAGCATGGATAATGATGGTCATGGATTATTTATGATGCTTAGTTATCGACTTTACTGGATTTTTGGTTAGTTGTTAGTATCTTGTGTAGTAAATTTTGATTGTGTTTTTGTACTTATCTAGTCGTGCGGGTATAGAAAAAATTTTATCCATTTGAATCGAAAATTTCTTATGCGCGTGACGGATTTGCCCAGGTCTTGAGGGTTATGTTTTAACTATGATTTATAAAAAAAAATTTACACCGCTTTTAAAATCCAAATGCGTGGCATCGGATCATTTATCTTCTCTTTTGTGCTTTTGCTTTATGTGGCTAATATTAATTGTTTGTATCTAGTACTATTTTCAAATAACTTTAGGTTTTTTTTTTTGGTCAAATTTTAGAATATTTCTAATTACTTTGAAATTTTCTTCCTGTAAGTGAGATAATATTAATATTTTACTAATTGATTTAATCAGAATAATTTATTTTGTATATAAAGTGAGATTATTGCTTATGTATTTTTCTTTTGTATTTTTAAATTTTGTTTGTTCAGTATATTATATTTTTAACTCTACAATAGCAACTATTTTTTATGAAGCGTGATCACTACACTATATCTGTTAATTAAAAATTTAAAAATATTATATGTTTAATATGTTTTATATAGTATTAATTATTAAAGAACCTAAGCTATTATGCTATCGATAGCATCAAGCACTTGGTACTATTAAATTTTTAGTCCTTGCATTAAGAGATATGCAGTTAGGATAATAGTGATTCCCTAAGGTTTAGTGGGCAGTTGGTGGAATAGTATAATCTAAGGACTGTAAATGATGAAAGAGGTAAATTTAACCGCGAAAAACTTAGTAGCACCAAACGTTTGGTGCTATCGATAGCATAGTATCTAGACTCTTGCTAAAGAGTATTATATAAAATTTTTATTTTAATAATATTTATTCACTGCATCGCACAGATTGCTACACTAATTTATATTATTCTCTTGAAAACTCATTATACTTGGAATATCTTTATAAGAAATTTTACTTTTGCCTAGCATATTTTCATAAACCACTTCTGTATAACGTATTTATTTACATATTTACATGGTCATTTTTTGATTTGTTTTCCCTTTTTATTTTGGTTTTCAAGTTAATTAGAAAAATCACAATGATACCCTCATGCACCACACTAATTATTTAATTTAATAAGATAATGACAATTTCCCTTCATTTTCTTGCATCTTCAATTTTTTTTTTTAAAAAAAAGACCTACATATTTAATATTTTCTAGTCAACTCCTATGACCTACCAAACAAAAAAGTCCCTCCCTTTTTATCTCTTCAATCATGTAATTTATTAAATTATTAATTTTGAATAGGAAAGAAACCCACACTTTTCTTCTACACGATTTCTCCAGTAGTGGAGGAGACTCAACTCTCATATTGCATCACCTTTAAAAAACCCTATTATGTTAATTTATGTGAAAATACAAATAATTAGTTTTTAAGCTTTTTTTTTTCAATTAATTAGAGTTTTTTCTTGATCATTTGTCTCCATTCTCACCAAATAAATTATGTGGTCAAACCAATGTTGATACCATGTATATGTAGATCTATGACTTTCAATGTAGAAAATATATAGAGTTTTACCAGAAAATAAGAAGGATTTTTATTTTTTTTAGGAAAATTATTTGAGGGCCAAATTTATTTAAAAAAGAACAAGTTGGTACAAAGTTGGGAAAGTCCTCAAAATAGGACCATGCAGTGCATTTTTTGCTAAGTAGACACATGAATTCCATCCAACAGAAAAGTCCTCAAATTAGCTAGTTGATCAGCTTGCATAGTATTTCCGGAGAAACATGAATTTCATCCAATGGAGAAGACGTTAAATTCATCAATGAAGGACCGAAACACTCAGAGTTACGTTCTAGCATCCCAGGTGAGCGTTTCATAGTGGTCAGACCTGTAGTGGAGCATTTTGAACGCCTGGATCCAAGATTCGAACGGCCCGAATCTTTGCACGTTGGAATACTGTTTTCGGGCTATTTCGGATGGTGATCCGAACGCATGTTCTGAGTGCCCGAATGAGGGATCAGGCGCCCAAAAATATCTTCTCCTACTATGATTCGGTTTAGTTTAGTGGCTGTTCAGCAGACCCAACGTACTGAGAGACATTTTTCTATATAAGGGGACAACCTGGGGCTTTTTTTTTTCTTTGCTCTTTTCCTTAGCGATAGACCCTAACACACCTCATCTTCCCTTCCATCCTTTTCCTAGCCTTTTGGAGAATCTGGGAGCAGCAACCAACGAGCTTGTTATTTGGGTCGCCAGCTTAGGAGCCAGCATTGAGCTTCCAAAGGCGTCGAACCTTGAGGTAGTGGATCGCATGCGGAGCGTGCGAGCGGCCGAGCAGAGCTTAGAACTAGGTTTCCTTTAGTGAATTTTGTTAAGGATTTTAGTTTTGGCGTATTTCGTGAAAGTTTTTAAGTCTTGAAGATTGAAGATAAAGAAACTTGGATCATATACCTCAATCTCAAGAAAGAAGAATTCTTAATGATCAGGTAAGTTTAATTAAACATTTTTGATGATCTGAATACTTCTTATAATGTAGAAACACTTGGATGGATTTTTAATCGCATAAAAATAAAAAACTGGACAAGTTACATGTTCAGGATCCGGAACAGGGAACCACGGTCTGGACCCCGAACGTTGGTAGTTCATGCTCAAATCTAGTCCGGACCATAGGATTTTGTTCCGGACTCCGAATGTGGATTTTGGTGAAACTGCATGAACAGTTCGGACCATAGGATTTTGTTCCGGACCCCGAATGTGGAGTTTACTGAAACTGCATGAACAGTCCGGACCGTGGATTTCGTTCCGGACCCCGAACCTTGATTTTTCAGGAATTCTCTGAAAAACAACGACAGTCCTGAACGAGCTAATCCGGTCCGGACCGTCGTGCGGGAAAATTCTGTTACAGTCAGTTTTTGATTCTTATCCTCTTCCAATGGTTTCTAACCTATAAGTAAACCCTACGATTCATTTTTTAGGGTAATCCAAAAAGATCAAAAGGAATCGAAATACAATCCATGTCACGCCCCGGGTGTAAACCGGAACCCGGGCCCGCCAACAGATCCGCCGTGCACACAGAATTTTCTATGTGCACGAAGCGCTGGTAACCTGCTCAGATATATAATATACAATAAAAGAGCATAAATAGAGCTGAACTAATAAAACTAAAAGTAATCTCAGACTGAAATAAGCTACAAGCAGAAATAAAAGTACAATATACTCCCAGCTCACCAAAAATATACAACCAGCTGGCCAAAGCCAGACCCAAAAGGAAACTACTGAAGTCTGAGATACAAAAGGGGTACAATAAAAACCTCGCTAGTCTCTCACTTGGGGTAGACGATCTAGCTAGTCGGCGATCCTCTTACCTCGATCTGCCGCTGAAGGCCCAGCAGCTCCCACAGATGACTCTGCAAAACAAAGGGGAACAGGACAGGAAACAACAATGGGGGTGAGAACTACTAGATAAACCAGTAGCCTCCCCTAGCGGGTAAAACCTCTAATGCTGACGCACCCACTAGGAATAAAGAGGCAAAAGGAAGAACAGTGGTATGCAATAAAGACTGCTGAAACAGGAACTACCACTACTATGCCTCTAAATGCAGTGCCAAAAGATAACTGTATATATGCAACTATAAAGCTGACTGCCCAAAGAAACCCAATCAGAGGGCCAAGAAATACTGGCACTGCCTGCTCTGTCATCACTCACAACTCACCAACTGACCGGCACCCATCACGGTCAAAAAGCCTACTCCGGAGTGGCACTCGAGGGGAGCGACCCACACGAGTAAAGTATCTCTGTATCAATCATCTCTGTAACCGATGTCTCACAATAGCAGGACTGGATCATGACCATGATCAAAGTGGGAATACTCCATCCACTAATGCAACCCTGATCCCCAATCTGATGTGATAATAACATCCGGTCAACCGCCCAAAATTCGCGGTTGCCACTATCTCCCACAATCCCCAAGAAGAGTCTAAACTGTCCCAGACTCAAGATCCAACTACACTATCTCAAGATCCCGATCTGACTCGACCGTCATGCATCGTTAGAGAAGAATAACAATAAAACATGTTTTCTCCTAAGTCAAATCCCATGGTATAGTGCTGCAGTAAAATAGTGGCTTAACTAGTTGTCCAAATAAGCATGCAAGTGTTTTCTTTTAAAGCATTTCAAAGAAGTGACTAAGGTTTCATATGAAGGATCATTTTAAAATAATATTGGGTTACTTATTTGCATGCGGTTTAGGATATAGCAAATGTCCAACTTTATTGTCCCAGATTTATCATATAGAAGCTATCAATTAATTTAGGGGGGCCCAATGCAATAGGTTCATATACCACAAGTTATCTATCACATGTATAATTTGGAAACTCCACTATTCCTAGTGTGCAAGTCAACAAAGAGGGAAACGCAACCACCCACCTCGAAAAGCGTGCACAATACACCCAGAAAATACCCGCTGTCCTCTAAACACACCGTCAGCTGAAACAGTATCCTACAACATCACACAAGTGTACACGGTGTAAAAACTACAAGTTCCAAACACAAATTGCTGTTTTTACAATCAGCACGCAAAACGAAGAATTTCACCTCTGTCTCGAGCTCCTAAAATCTCAAAAAAATCACGGTTGCGTTCCTCGCGAAAAGTAGCCCAAAATCGACTCTTGAATCGCCTCGATCTGATATTCCTAAGCTGAGAAACAATTCGTCGAAGTCGCCGCTGTCCAAAAACCCAAACAGCAAAAGAGGGGGTCAAAACACCTCGGGAATCGTGCCAAGGAATCGGAATCCAGAGAAACCACCAACACGGAAAACGAAGCCCTACCTCTTAGGAACACACTGGCGAAGAAATCGTCGAAAGAGGACTCCTGTACTGCGCAGGGGACTCCTCGGACTGAAATGCGACGATAACGGGCCAAGATTGGGGAAAAACGAGGCACACTGTAAAATCCGGATCGCCGCTGTCGAACTTCCAGAAAATCTGGGAACGCACCACGAGGTAGAAAATAAGAAGATGAAAAACTTCTCTTAAGGCCCCTCCCACAGATTCTCTCTCTATCTCTCGGAAAACAGAGAAAAAGAAGGGAGGGGAGGCCTTTAAATAGGCCCACAAAAACAATTGGGATAATACCCAACGTGTCCCCAGATTCGGGCTGCTACAGTGCGGCCCGGCACTTTCGGGCGGCTACAGTGCGGCCCGGCCCAAGGATTTCCGGGCGCGCACAGTGTAGCCCAGCCCAGCCCATCCCGCGCACGGGATCCAGCCGCGTCCAACCGGCCGTCCGACCCGGCCAAGGGCCCGACACGTGTCCGCCGAACAGGCGGCAGCCGTGCGGGCCCAACGGGGAGGCGCCACGTGCCCCTCTCCCCTGGTCAGCACGCGTGCGGCGCCAGCCACTGGCGTGGTGCCACGTGGGGCGGCGCCGCCCCCCCGACACGGGTGCCGGTCGGTCAACGCGCCGCCCACGTGCGCGTACGGCCGCAGGCGCGGGCCCGCGGGTGCACCGCGCGCACCTGCGCCGTCCAACCCGGGGCTGCCACGTGGCGCGCCCCGGTCCACCGTGCACCGCGCACAGCCCCGCCTCTGCCCGGCCTGCCCGCGCTGCCCGCGCACGCTCTCGTGCGCCGCGCGCGCTACACCGGCCCAACCAGCGCCTGCCACGTGGCCCACCGGTCCACCGTGCACCGGCGGTCCACCCCGTGGACCGAGAGCCGTGCGCCGGCCCAATAAGAGCCTGCCACGTGTCCCCGGCCGGTCCACAGCTCCCCCCGTGCACCAATTTGCGCAGAAAACTTCCGGGGGTCCGTTTTTGGGCATCCGGACTCCAAATTAAATAAGTAAATAGCCGTTTTCAAGCGTTTTTCCGCGCTGAATTCAAATACGGCCTCCGATTAGCCTGATTCCACTCCTAAAATTCGGCAAAGGCAGCCGAAGGTCAGGCTTGCTCCCAAATCCTCTCTGGTTCCAAACAACATATCACTTTGACATGTTGGGGCCCCACACACCAATAATAGGTGTTCTACACCCCGAAACAGGGGCAAAACCACCGAAAAACCTAGGACACTACATCCTCCCCCACTAACAAAAGTTTCGTCCTCGAAACGAAAATCATACCTCAATCCTGAGCCTCGAACAGGTAAGGGTAGGCGTCCACCATCGCTGACTCGAGCTCCCACGTCGCCTCGCGCTCATCATGATTGCTCCAGAGGATCTTCACATAGGGGATGGTCCGATTGCGCAATTCTTTCATCTCCCGCTCTAGAATCCGCAGTGGGCGCTCCTCATATCTCAAATCCTCGCTGATCTCAAGTGGCGTGAAGTCGATGACGTGCGATGGGTCGAAGACGTACCTCCTCAGAGTGGAAACATGAAACACATCATGGACACCAGCAAGTCTCGGGGGAAGTGCAAGTCGGTAAGCAACTGGCCCGATACGCTCTAATACCTCAAAGGGTCCAATGTATCGGGGACTGAGTTTCCCGCGAATGCCAAACCTCCTTATCCCTTTGGACGGCGAGACTTTCAAAAATACATGATCTCCAACCTGAAACTCTAAGTCTCGCCGCCGAACATCAGCAAAGCTCCTCTGTCGACTCTGAGCGGTCTGAAGATGCTGTCGAATTACCCGGACCTTCTCCTCCGCCTCTAGCAATATATCTGGTCCCAGAGTCCGCCTCTCCCCCACATCACTCCAATATAGCGGTGATCGACATTTGCGTCCATACAACGCTTCAAATGGAGCCATTCGAATGCTTGCTTGAAAGCTGTTGTTGTACGCAAACTCAGCCAGTGATAAGTGTCGAATCCATCCACCGCCGAAATCTAGGACACAAGCCCTCAGCATATCCTCAAGGATCTGAATCGTCCGCTCTGACTGTCCATCAGTCTGTGGGTGGAAGGCTGTACTGAATCTGAGCTGAGTCCCCAAGGTAGTCTGTAAACTCCTCCAGAATCGCGAAACAAACCTCGGGTCTCTATCTGATACTATAGAAGCTGGCACTCCATGTAATCTCACTATCTCATCCAAATATAACTGGGCTAGTCGCTCGAGTGGCCAAGTAGTCTGTATAGGTAAAAAGTGCGCTGACTTGGTAAGTCGGTCCACAACTACCCAGATAGCATCTGCACCTCCCTGTGCCCTCGGCAACCCGACCACAAAATCCATAGTAATGTGGTCCCATTTCCACTCGGGAATCGGGAGACTCTGTAGCTTGCCAGCTGGCACTCGATGCTCAGCTTTTACCTGCTGACAAGTTAAACACTGCGACACAAACCTCCCAATATCCCTTTTCATGCCATTCCACCAGAAGTGTGCCTTGAGGTCCTTATACATCTTAGTCCCCCCAGGATGAAGGGTATAAGGTGTATAATGGGCCTCCTTCAATATCTGTTCTCTGATCTCAGCATCCACTGGCACACATGCTCGGTCCCTGTACCTCAGTACTCCCGAAGCATCCACTGAAAAATCCCCTGATCGAACACTCAGAATCTGATCTCTAATCCTGGTTAAATAGGGGTCCTCGCTCTGTTTTTCCCGGATCCTCTCCAGCAGAGTGGGCTGCACGACCAAAGACATCAGTCTAGCAGAGACCCCAGGGGATACAACCTCTATCTCGAGCCGTCTCAATTCCTCTAACAGTGGCGCCTGATTTGTAATCAACATGGACAAACTCTGTACTGCTCTCCGGCTTAATGCGTCAGCGACCACGTTAGCCTTGCCTGGGTGGTAAAGGATGTCCACATCATAATCCTTTAGTAGCTCTAACCATCTGCGCTGCCTCAAATTCAGTTCCTTCTGCGTGAACAGGTACTTTAGGCTCTTGTGGTCGGTGTAGATCTCACAATGCTCCCCATATAGGTAATGGCGCCAAAGCTTCAGTGCAAACACCACGGCAGCAAGTTCCAAGTCATGGGTAGGATAATTCTTCTCGTAATCCTTAAGCTGTCTCGATGCATAAGCAATTACCCTCCCTTCCTGCATCAGCACGCATCCAAGCCCACTGTGCGATGCATCACTGTAGATCACATATCCTTTCCCCATAACAGGGAGGGAAAGGATAGGAGCGGTCATCAATCTATCCTTTAGCTCCTCAAAGCTCCTCTGGCAGTCCTCACTCCAGATAAACTTAACTCCTTTACGCGTCAACCGAGTGAGGGGTGTGGAAAGCTTCGCAAAGCCTTCCACAAACCGACGATAATAACCAGCTAACCCCATGAAGCTGCGCACCTCAGATACAGTCGTCGGTCGGGGCCAATCTCGAACTGCCTCAATCTTCGCCGGGTCTACTGCTACACCGGCGGCGGAAATCACATGGCCCAAGAAAGCTACCTCCCGAAGCCAAAACTCGCACTTTGACAGCTTGGCATACAACTTCTTATCTCGTAGAAGTTGTAGCACAGTCCTCAAGTGCTCCACGTGCTCGGCCTCGCTTCGGGAGTAAATAAGGATATCATCAATGAACACCACCACAAAACGATCCAGAAAGGGCCGAAATATCCTGTTCATCAAGTCCATAAAGGCGGCAGGGGCATTAGTCAATCCAAACGGCATAACTGAAAACTCGTAATGCCCGTACCGTGATCTGAAAGCAGTCTTAGGAATATCCTCGGCCTTCACCTTCAGTTGGTGGTAACCAGACTGTAGATCAATTTTGGAAAATACACAAGACCCTTGCAGCTGATCAAAGAGATCATCGATGCGCGGCAGAGGGTACTTGTTCTTAATGGTCACTTTGTTCAATTCCCTATAATCCACACACAACCGAAGTGACCCATCCTTCTTTTTCACGAATAGCACCGGTGCTCCCCAAGGCGACACACTTGGTCTAATAAAGCCCTTATCCATCAGGTCTTGCAGCTGTGCTTTAAGCTCTCGCAGCTCAGCCGGTGCCATCCGATAAGGAGCCTTAGAGATTGGCGCAGTTCCTGGAACTACGTCAATCACAAACTCAATCTCTCTGTCTGGCGGCATACTAGTCAGCTCAGGTGGAAAAACATCCGGAAACTCGCGGGCAATAGGAATATCCCCGAGTCCCGGTGTCGCCGTAGGCCCCTCAACAACACTAGCCAAAAAGGCTACACATCCTCGATGAATCATCCGCCTCGCTCGGGAAGTCGAAACCACAGAGGCAAAGAAAGCACTCTGACATCCCCGATATACAAACATCTCCTGGCCTGGCTCTCTAAAAGTGACAGTCCTCGCGGCACAATCAATAGTCGCGAAAAACTGAGCCAGCCAGTCCATCCCAAGAATCACATCAAAGTCCCTCAGCTGTCTCAAGACCAACAGGTCTGCTGGCATAATCCAGGACTCGATCTGTATCGGGCAGGACCAACAACACTCCTCCACGTGCAAAGTGTGTTCGGGAATCTGAACCTCTCGTGCACGTGGCAAAAATCCTACCTCTAACCCATGTAATGATGCAAAGATCTACTAATGAAAGAATGCGATGCTCCAGTATCAAATAAGGTACGAGTCCTAATGCCAGAGAGTAAGGTGATACCTGCCACCACATGGTCCGCTGCTGAAGAATCCTCTACCTGTGCAGCATACACTCGCCCACTCTGAGCTGGAGGGCGATAATCGGTGGGATGGGAAGAAGATGGCTTGCTCGCTAGAGCATAAGGCCGCTGAGTCGTCGAACCGCTGCTGCGATGATGCTGGGGCAGATGCTGAAGAAGGAGCGGCTGAAGTCGAAAAGGGGCACGCAGCTCGAATGTTCCCTGGCTGTCCACATCCGTAGCAGCGACCCCACCGCTGGTCGCAAGTGCCGGGGAAATGCGGACCTCCACAGAAGATACAACTGCTGGGAGCCCGTGACTGTCGGGACTGCTGCTGCTGAGACTGTCGCTGTCGCTGCGGCTGCCGCTGAGACCCGCGCTGCGACGAATGAGATCCCTGCTGCTGCTGCTGCTGCTGCTGCGGGGGCCTCTGGGACCCACTAGGCCCTCGCCGCTCCGAACGCCCACGGCCTGGGAACTGAGGCGGTGGCGGTCGGGGCGGCCTCCAAGTACTGGCCTGTCCCCCCTCGTCATGGGCTGGTCGCTTTCTGTCGGAGCTCTGAGCGACCGCGGCCCTCTGTCTGGCCACCACCAGATCACCTCTCTCCACCCACTGTGCATGCTCTGCGGCTGCCTCCAGAGTCTGAAATCTCTGAGCATGCACCAGTGTGTAAATCTCTGGACGGAGGCCTCCCTCGAACAACTCAACCTGGTGCGGACCGTCACGAGCGACGAAGGGCACACAGTTCAGCAACTCCGTGAACTCCTGGAAATAGGCATGAGCCGATCGATTGCCCTGCTGCAGGTTCTTCAAGTCGTCCTCCAACTTCTTCTTCACACTGGTCAAAAAATAGGTGTCCAGCACCATCCGTCGGAACTCCTCCCAAGGCAGCTGCCGAGTAATCCGGAACTCCAGGGGCTCTACCCGCTGCCACCAAAAATCAGCATCTCCGTCCAAACAGTGCACCGCCATGTGCACTCGATACCTCGGGTCGATGAAGAAGTCCCGAAAAGCTTCTCCATCGCAGAAAGCCATCTCCCAACAGCCCAGGGCTGCGCATCCCGCCCTGAGAATCTAGGGGGTCCCCGCTGAACAAACTTGGAGAGTTTGTTAGCGATATCCTGCTCCTCCTCCGCAGTCAAAGGCTGAATAGCTCCAGGAGCCCCGCTACTCGAAGATGGCGCTGACGGCACGAAAGGTGCAACAGGAGGCACAAGGGCCTCAGGAACAGCTGGGGATGGTGCCTCTCTCTGGGCAAGGAGCTGCTCAAACCTCTGCTCCTGGCGGCGCTGACCCTCCGCCAATTGAGCCACCAAGGCCCTCAACTCAGTAAGCTCGGGGGGTGTAGGCTGCCCTGGCTCATCAGGGGGTAACGGGACACCCCGAGTAGGGATCCGACGTCGGGGAGGCATCCTGCCACAAGAAATCACGAATAAGTAACATAACCCCACACGACCCAATCTAGCGAAAGTCAAAGACATCCCCCAATTTCTGCGACTTTATGTTGTCTGCAGCCAACATAACGGTCCACCAGAAATTGGGTATGTCGATCCCTCTTCACTCACTGGAAGAGTCCAAAAAATAAATCACGACTTTCGCGAAGTGTCACGCCTCTCGGCCCTATCATCCTAGGGTCTGCCAAAAGCCTAGGGTTTCCTAAGTCCCAACTGACCTACTCCCTAAGCTCTGATACCAACTTAATCTGTCACGCCCCGGGTGTAAACCGGAACCCGGCCCGCCAACAGATCCGCCGTGCACACAGAATTTTCTATGTGCACGAAGCGCTGGTAACCTGCTCAGATATATAATATACAATAAAGAGCATAAACAGAGCTGAACTAATAAAACTAAAAGTAATCTCAGACTGAAATAAGCTACAAGCAGAAATAAAAGTACAATATACTCCCAGCTCACCAAAAATATACAACCAGCTGGCCAAAGCCAGACCCAAAAGGAAACTACTGAAGTCTGAGATACAAAAGGGGTACAATAAAAACCTCGCTAGTCTCTCACTTGGGGTAGACGATCTAGCTAGTCGGCGATCCTCTTACCTCGATCTGCCGCTGAAGGCCAGCAGCTCCCACAGATGACTCTGCAAAACAAAGGGGACAGGACAGGAAACAACAATGGGGGTGAGAACTACTAGATAAACCAGTTAGCCTCCCTAGCGGGGATAAAACCTCTATGCTGACGCACCACTAGGAATAAAGAGGCAAAAGGAAGAAACAGTGGTATGCAATAAAGACTGCTGAAAAGGACTACCACTACTATGCCTCTAAATGCAGTGCAAAAAGATACTGTATATATGCAACTATAAAGCTGACTGCCCAAAGAAACCCAATCAGAGGGCCAAGAAATACTGGCACTGCCTGCTCTGTATCACTCAACACTCACCAACTGACCGGCACCCATCACGGTCAAAAGCTACTCCGGAGTGGCACTCGAGGGGGGAGCGAACACCCCAACGAGTATGTAAGTATCTCTGTATCATCCTCTTGTAACCGATGTCTCACAATAGCAGGACTGGATCATGACCAGATCAAAGTGGGAATACTCCATCCACTAATGCAACCCTGATCCCAATCTGATGTGATAATAACATCCGGTCAACCGCCAAATTCGCGGTTGCCACTATCTCCCACAATCCCCAAGAAGAGTCTAAACTGTCCCAGATCAAGATCCAACTACACTATCTCAAGATCCCGATGACTCGACCGCGTCATGCATCGTTAGAGAAGAATAACAATAAAACATGTTTTCTCCTAAGTCAAATCCATGGATAGTGCTGCAGTAAAATAGGGCTTAATAGTTGTCCAAATAAGCATGCAAGTGTTTTCTTTTAAAGCATTTCAAAGAAGTGACTAAGGTTTCATATGAAGGATCATTTTAAATATATTGGGTATTATTTGCATGCGGTTTAGGATATAGCAAATGTCCAACTTTATTGTCCCAGATTATCATATAGAAAGCTATCAATTAATTTAGGGGGGCCAATGCAATAGGTTCATATACCACAAGTTATCTATCACATGTATAATTGGAAACTCCACTATTTCTAGTGTGCAAGTCAACAAAGAGGGAAACGCAACCACCCACCTCGAAAAGCGTGCACAATACACCAGAAAATACCGCTGTCCTCTAAACACACCGTCAGCTGAAAACAGTATCCTACAACATCACACAAGTGTACACGGTGTAAAAACTACAAGTTCCAAACACAAATTGCTGTTTTTACAATCAGCACGCCAAAACGAAGAATTTCACTCTGTCTCGAGCTCCTAAAATCTCAAAAAAATCACGGTTGCGTTCCTCGCGAAAAGTAGCCCAAAATCGACTCTTGAATCGCATCGATCTGATATTCCTAAGCTGAGAAACAATTCGTCGAAGTCGCCGCTGTCCAAAAACCCAAACCGCAAAAGAGGGGTCAACAACTCGGGAATCGTGCCAAGGAATCGGAATCAGAGAACCACCAACACGGAAAAACGAAGCCCTACTCTTAGAAAAACACACTGGCGAAAGGAAAACAGGAAATCGTCGAAGAGGACTCCTGTACTGCGCAGGGGGATCCCTCGGACTGAAATGCGACGATAACGGGCCAGATGGGGAAAAAAACGAGGGCACACTGTAAAATCCGGATCGCCGCTGTCGAACTTCCAGAAAAATCTGGGAACGCACCACGAGGGTAGAAAATAAGAAGATGAAAAAATTCTCTTAAGGCCCTCCCACAGATTCTCTCTCTATCTCTCGGAAACAGAGGAGAGAAAAGAAGGGAGGGGGAGGCCTTTAAATAGGCCCACAAAAACAATTGGGATAATACCCCGCTGTCCCCAGATTAGGGCTGCTACAGTGCGGCCGGCACTTCGGGCGGCTACAGTGCGGCCGGCCAAGGATTTGGGGGGCGCACAGTGTAGCCAGCCAGCCCATCCCAGCGAACGGGATCCAGCCGCGTTAAACCGGCCCGTCCGACCCGGAAGGGCCCGACACGTGTCGCCGAACCGGCAGGGCAGCCGTGAGGGCCCAACGGGGAGGCGCCACGTGCCC
>CM055061.1:47364628-47426290 GCA_029204045.2 Tillandsia leiboldiana | reverse complement strand
GCCAAGAATCGGAATCCAGAGAAACCACCAACACGGAAAACGAAGCCCTACCTCTTAGGAACACACTGGCGAAGAATCGTCGAAAGAGGACTCCTGTACTGCGCAGGGGACTCCTCGGATGAAATGCGACGATAACGGGCCAAGATTGGGGAAAAACGAGGCACACTGTAAAATCCGGATCGCCGCTGTCGAACTTCCAGAAAATCTGGGAACGCACCACGAGGGTAGAAATAAGAAGATGAAAAACTTCTCTTAAGGCCCCTCCCACAGATTCTCTCTCTATCTCTCGGAAACAGAGAAAAAGAAGGGAGGGGAGGCCTTTAAATAGGCCCACAAAAACAATTGGGATAATACCCAACGTGTCCCCAGATTCGGCTGCTACAGTGCGGCCCGGCACTTTCGGGCGGCTACAGTGCGGCCCGGCCCAAGGATTTTCCGGGCGCGCACAGTGTAGGCCCAGCCCAGCCCATCCCGCGCACGGGATCCAGCCGCGTCCAACCGGCCGTCCGACCCGGCCAAGGGCCCGACACGTGTCCGCCGAACAGCGGGCAGCCGTGCGGGCCCCAACGGGGAGGCGCACGTGCCCCTCTCCCTGGTCAGCACGCGTGCGGCGCCAGCCACTGGCGTGGGTGCCACGTGGGGCGGCGCCGCCCCCCGACACGGGTGCCGGTCGGTCAACGCGCCGCCCACGTGCGCGTACGGCCGCAGGCGCGGGCCCGCGGGTGCACCGCGCGCACCTGCGCCGTCCAACCCGGGGCTGCCACGTGGCGCGCCCCGGTCCACCGTGCACCGCGCACAGCCCCGCCTCTGCCCGGCCTGCCCGCGCTGCCCGCGCACGCTCTCGTGCGCCATGCGCGCGCTACACCGGCCCAACCAGCGCCTGCCACGTGGCCCACCGGTCCACCGTGCACCGGCGGTCCACCCCGTGGACCGAGAGCCGTGCGCCGGCCCAATAAGAGCCTGCCACGTGTCCCCGGCCGGTCCACAGCTCCCCCCGTGCACCAATTTGCGCAAGGAAAACTTCCGGGGTTCCGTTTTTTGGGCATCCGGACTCCAAATTAAATAAGTAAATAGCCGTTTTCAAGAGTTTTCCGCGCTGAATTCAAATACGGCCTCCGATTTAGCCTGATTCCAACTCCTAAAATTCGGCAAAGGCAGCCGAAGGTCAGGCTTGCTCCCAAATCCTCTCTGGTTCCAAACAACATATCACTTTGACATGTTGGGGCCCCACACACCAATAATAGGTGTTCTACACCCCGAAACAGGGGCAAAACCACCGAAAAACCTAGGACACTACATCCTCCCCCACTAACAAAAGTTTCGTCCTCGAAACGAAAATCATACCTCAATCCTGAGCCTCGAACAGGTAAGGGTAGGCGTCCACCATCGCTGACTCGAGCTCCCACGTCGCCTCGCGCTCATCATGATTGCTCCAGAGGATCTTCACATAGGGGATGGTCCGATTGCGCAATTCTTTCATCTCCCGCTCTAGAATCCGCAGTGGGCGCTCCTCATATCTCAAATCCTCGCTGATCTCAAGTGGCGTGAAGTCGATGACGTGCGATGGGTCGAAGACGTACCTCCTCAGAGTGGAAACATGAAACACATCATGGACACCAGCAAGTCTCGGGGGAAGTGCAAGTCGGTAAGCAACTGGCCCGATACGCTCTAATACCTCAAAGGGTCCAATGTATCGGGGACTGAGTTTCCCGCGAATGCCAAACCTCCTTATCCCTTTGGACGGCGAGACTTTCAAAAATACATGATCTCCAACCTGAAACTCTAAGTCTCGCCGCCGAACATCAGCAAAGCTCCTCTGTCGACTCTGAGCGGTCTGAAGATGCTGTCGAATTACCCGGACCTTCTCCTCCGCCTCTAGCAATATATCTGGTCCCAGAGTCCGCCTCTCCCCCACATCACTCCAATATAGCGGTGATCGACATTTGCGTCCATACACACGCTTCAAATGGAGCCATTCGAATGCTTGCTTGAAAGCTGTTGTTGTACGCAAACTCAGCCAGTGATAAGTGTCGAATCCATCCACCGCCGAAATCTAGGACACAAGCCCTCAGCATATCCTCAAGGATCTGAATCGTCCGCTCTGACTGTCCATCAGTCTGTGGGTGGAAGGCTGTACTGAATCTGAGCTGAGTCCCCAAGGTAGTCTGTAAACTCCTCCAGAATCGCGAAACAAACCTCGGGTCTCTATCTGATACTATAGAAGCTGGCACTCCATGTAATCTCACTATCTCATCCAAATATAACTGGGCTAGTCGCTCGAGTGGCCAAGTAGTCTGTATAGGTAAAAAGTGCGCTGACTTGGTAAGTCGGTCCACAACTACCCAGATAGCATCTGCACCTCCCTGTGCCCTCGGCAACCCGACCACAAAATCCATAGTAATGTGGTCCCATTTCCACTCGGGAATCGGGAGACTCTGTAGCTTGCCAGCTGGCACTCGATGCTCAGCTTTTACCTGCTGACAAGTTAAACACTGCGACACAAACCTCCCAATATCCCTTTTCATGCCATTCCACCAGAAGTGTGCCTTGAGGTCCTTATACATCTTAGTCCCCCCAGGATGAAGGGTATAAGGTGTATAATGGGCCTCCTTCAATATCTGTTCTCTGATCTCAGCATCCACTGGCACACATGCTCGGTCCCTGTACCTCAGTACTCCCGAAGCATCCACTGAAAAATCCCCTGATCGAACACTCAGAATCTGATCTCTAATCCTGGTTAAATAGGGGTCCTCGCTCTGTTTTTCCCGGATCCTCTCCAGCAGAGTGGGCTGCACGACCAAAGACATCAGTCTAGCAGAGACCCCAGGGGATACAACCTCTATCTCGAGCCGTCTCAATTCCTCTAACAGTGGCGCCTGATTTGTAATCAACATGGACAAACTCTGTACTGCTCTCCGGCTTAATGCGTCAGCGACCACGTTAGCCTTGCCTGGGTGGTAAAGGATGTCCACATCATAATCCTTTAGTAGCTCTAACCATCTGCGCTGCCTCAAATTCAGTTCCTTCTGCTGTGAACAGGTACTTTAGGCTCTTGTGGTCGGTGTAGATCTCACAATGCTCCCCATATAGGTAATGGCGCCAAAGCTTCAGTGCAAACACCACGGCAGCAAGTTCCAAGTCATGGGTAGGATAATTCTTCTCGTAATCCTTAAGCTGTCTCGATGCATAAGCAATTACCCTCCCTTCCTGCATCAGCACGCATCCAAGCCCACTGTGCGATGCATCACTGTAGATCACATATCCTTTCCCCATAACAGGGAGGGAAAGGATAGGAGCGGTCATCAATCTATCCTTTAGCTCCTCAAAGCTCCTCTGGCAGTCCTCACTCCAGATAAACTTAACTCCTTTACGCGTCAACCGAGTGAGGGGTGTGGAAAGCTTCGCAAAGCCTTCCACAAACCGACGATAATAACCAGCTAACCCCATGAAGCTGCGCACCTCAGATACAGTCGTCGGTCGGGGCCAATCTCGAACTGCCTCAATCTTCGCCGGGTCTACTGCTACACCGGCGGCGGAAATCACATGGCCCAAGAAAGCTACCTCCCGAAGCCAAAACTCGCACTTTGACAGCTTGGCATACAACTTCTTATCTCGTAGAAGTTGTAGCACAGTCCTCAAGTGCTCCACGTGCTCGGCCTCGCTTCGGGAGTAAATAAGGATATCATCAATGAACACCACCACAAAACGATCCAGAAAGGGCCGAAATATCCTGTTCATCAAGTCCATAAAGGCGGCAGGGGCATTAGTCAATCCAAACGGCATAACTGAAAACTCGTAATGCCCGTACCGTGATCTGAAAGCAGTCTTAGGAATATCCTCGGCCTTCACCTTCAGTTGGTGGTAACCAGACTGTAGATCAATTTTGGAAAATACACAAGACCCTTGCAGCTGATCAAAGAGATCATCGATGCGCGGCAGAGGGTACTTGTTCTTAATGGTCACTTTGTTCAATTCCCTATAATCCACACACAACCGAAGTGACCCATCCTTCTTTTTCACGAATAGCACCGGTGCTCCCCAAGGCGACACACTTGGTCTAATAAAGCCCTTATCCATCAGGTCTTGCAGCTGTGCTTTAAGCTCTCGCAGCTCAGCCGGTGCCATCCGATAAGGAGCCTTAGAGATTGGCGCAGTTCCTGGAACTACGTCAATCACAAACTCAATCTCTCTGTCTGGCGGCATACTAGTCAGCTCAGGTGGAAAAACATCCGGAAACTCGCGGGCAATAGGAATATCCCGAGTCCCGGTGTCGCCGTAGGCCCCTCAACAACACTAGCCAAAAAGGCTACACATCCTCGATGAATCATCCGCCTCGCTCGGGAAGTCGAAACCACAGAGGCAAAGAAAGCACTCTGACATCCCCGATATACAAACATCTCCTGGCCTGGCTCTCTAAAAGTGACAGTCCTCGCGGCACAATCAATAGTCGCGAAAAACTGAGCCAGCCAGTCCATCCCAAGAATCACATCAAAGTCCCTCAGCTGTCTCAAGACCAACAGGTCTGCTGGCATAATCCAGGACTCGATCTGTATCGGGCAGGACCAACAACACTCCTCCACGTGCAAAGTGTGTTCGGGAATCTGAACCTCTCGTGCACGTGGCAAAAATCCTACCTCTAACCCATGTAATGATGCAAAAGATCTACTAATGAAAGAATGCGATGCTCCAGTATCAAATAAGGTACGAGTCCTAATGCCAGAGAGTAAGGTGATACCTGCCACCACATGGTCCGCTGCTGAAGAATCCTCTACCTGTGCAGCATACACTCGCCCACTCTGAGCTGGAGGGCGATAATCGGTGGGATGGGAAGAAGATGGCTTGCTCGCTAGAGCATAAGGCCGCTGAGTCGTCGAACCGCTGCTGCGATGATGCTGGGGCAGATGCTGAAGAAGGAGCGGCTGAAGTCGAAAAGGGGCACGCAGCTCGAATGTTCCCTGGCTGTCCACATCCGTAGCAGCGACCCCACCGCTGGTCGCAAGTGCCGGGGAAATGCGGACCTCCACAGAAGATACAACTGCTGGGAGCCCGTGACTGTCGGGACTGCTGCTGCTGAGACTGTCGCTGTCGCTGCGGCTGCCGCTGAGACCCGCGCTGCGACGAATGAGATCCCTGCTGCTGCTGCTGCTGCTGCTGCGGGGGCCTCTGGGACCCACTAGGCCCTCGCCGCTCCGAACGCCCACGGCCTGGGAACTGAGGCGGTGGCGGTCGGGGCGGCCTCCAAGTACTGGCCTGTCCCCCCTCGTCATGGGCTGGTCGCTTTCTGTCGGAGCTCTGAGCGACCGCGGCCCTCTGTCTGGCCACCACCAGATCACCTCTCTCCACCCACTGTGCATGCTCTGCGGCTGCCTCCAGAGTCTGAAATCTCTGAGCATGCACCAGTGTGTAAATCTCTGGACGGAGGCCTCCCTCGAACAACTCAACCTGGTGCGGACCGTCACGAGCGACGAAGGGCACACAGTTCAGCAACTCCGTGAACTCCTGGAAATAGGCATGAGCCGATCGATTGCCCTGCTGCAGGTTCTTCAAGTCGTCCTCCAACTTCTTCTTCACACTGGTCAAAAAATAGGTGTCCAGCACCATCCGTCGGAACTCCTCCCAAGGCAGCTGCCGAGTAATCCGGAACTCCAGGGGCTCTACCCGCTGCCACCAAAAATCAGCATCTCCGTCCAAACAGTGCACCGCCATGTGCACTCGATACCTCGGGTCGATGAAGAAGTCCCGAAAAAGCTTCTCCATCGCAGAAAGCCATCTCCCAACAGCCCAGGGCTGCGCATCCCGCCCTGAGAATCTAGGGGGTCCCCGCTGAACAAACTTGGAGAGTTTGTTAGCGATATCCTGCTCCTCCTCCGCAGTCAAAGGCTGAATAGCTCCAGGAGCCCCGCTACTCGAAGATGGCGCTGACGGCACGAAAGGTGCAACAGGAGGCACAAGGGCCTCAGGAACAGCTGGGGATGGTGCCTCTCTCTGGGCAAGGAGCTGCTCAAACCTCTGCTCCTGGCGGCGCTGACCCTCCGCCAATTGAGCCACCAAGGCCCTCAACTCAGTAAGCTCGGGGGGTGTAGGCTGCCCTGGCTCATCAGGGGGTAACGGGACACCCCGAGTAGGGATCCGACGTCGGGGAGGCATCCTGCCACAAGAAATCACGAATAAGTAACATAACCCCACACGACCCAATCTAGCGAAAGTCAAAGACATCCCCCAATTTCTGCGACTTTATGTTGTCTGCAGCCAACATAACGGTCCACCAGAAATTGGGTATGTCGATCCCTCTTCACTCACTGGAAGAGTCCAAAAAATAAATCAACGACTTTCGCGAAGTGTCACGCCTCTCGCGCCCTATCATCCTAGGGTCTGCCAAAAGCCTAGGGTTTCCTAAGTCCCAACTGACCTATCCCTAAGCTCTGATACCAACTTAATCTGTCACGCCCCGGGTGTAAACCGGAACCCGGGCCCGCCAACAGATCCGCCGTGCACACAGAATTTTCTATGTGCACGAAGCGCTGGTAACCTGCTCAGATATATAATATACAATAAAAGAGCATAAACAGAGCTGAACTAATAAAACTAAAAGTAATCTCAGACTGAAATAAGCTACAAGCAGAAATAAAAGTACAATATACTCCCAGCTCACCAAAAATATACAACCAGCTGGCCAAAGCCAGACCCAAAAGGAAACTACTGAAGTCTGAGATACAAAAGGGGTACAATAAAAACCTCGCTAGTCTCTCACTTGGGGTAGACGATCTAGCTAGTCGGCGATCCTCTTACCTCGATCTGCCGCTGAAGGCCCAGCAGCTCCCACAGATGACTCTGCAAAACAAAGGGGAACAGGACAGGAAACAACAATGGGGGTGAGAACTACTAGATAAACCAGTAGCCTCCCCTAGCGGGTAAAACCTCTAATGCTGACGCACCCACTAGGAATAAAGAGGCAAAAGGAAGAACAGTGGTATGCAATAAAGACTGCTGAAACAGGAACTACCACTACTATGCCTCTAAATGCAGTGCCAAAAGATAACTGTATATATGCAACTATAAAGCTGACTGCCCAAAGAAACCCAATCAGAGGGCCAAGAAATACTGGCACTGCCTGCTCTGTCATCACTCACAACTCACCAACTGACCGGCACCCATCACGGTCAAAAAGCCTACTCCGGAGTGGCACTCGAGGGGAGCGACCCACACGAGTAAAGTATCTCTGTATCAATCATCTCTGTAACCGATGTCTCACAATAGCAGGACTGGATCATGACCATGATCAAAGTGGGAATACTCCATCCACTAATGCAACCCTGATCCCCAATCTGATGTGATAATAACATCCGGTCAACCGCCCAAAATTCGCGGTTGCCACTATCTCCCACAATCCCCAAGAAGAGTCTAAACTGTCCCAGACTCAAGATCCAACTACACTATCTCAAGATCCCGATCTGACTCGACCGTCATGCATCGTTAGAGAAGAATAACAATAAAACATGTTTTCTCCTAAGTCAAATCCCATGGTATAGTGCTGCAGTAA
Organism: Tillandsia leiboldiana; assembly: GCA_029204045.2. NCBI lineage: Eukaryota > Viridiplantae > Streptophyta > Magnoliopsida > Poales > Bromeliaceae > Tillandsia > Tillandsia leiboldiana. The sequence goes on along the minus strand of CM055061.1, from coordinate 47,418,750 downwards.
AATAGTGGCTTAACTAGTTGTCCAAATAAGCATGCAAGTGTTTTCTTTTAAAGCATTTCAAAGAAGTGACTAAGGTTTCATATGAAGGATCATTTTAAAATAATATTGGGTTACTTATTTGCATGCGGTTTAGGATATAGCAAATGTCCAACTTTATTGTCCCAGATTTATCATATAGAAGCTATCAATTAATTTAGGGGGGCCCAATGCAATAGGTTCATATACCACAAGTTATCTATCACATGTATAATTTGGAAACTCCACTATTCCTAGTGTGCAAGTCAACAAAGAGGGAAACGCAACCACCCACCTCGAAAAGCGTGCACAATACACCCAGAAAATACCCGCTGTCCTCTAAACACACCGTCAGCTGAAACAGTATCCTACAACATCACACAAGTGTACACGGTGTAAAAACTACAAGTTCCAAACACAAATTGCTGTTTTTACAATCAGCACGCAAAACGAAGAATTTCACCTCTGTCTCGAGCTCCTAAAATCTCAAAAAAATCACGGTTGCGTTCCTCGCGAAAAGTAGCCCAAAATCGACTCTTGAATCGCCTCGATCTGATATTCCTAAGCTGAGAAACAATTCGTCGAAGTCGCCGCTGTCCAAAAACCCAAACAGCAAAAGAGGGGGTCAAAACACCTCGGGAATCGTGCCAAGGAATCGGAATCCAGAGAAACCACCAACACGGAAAACGAAGCCCTACCTCTTAGGAACACACTGGCGAAGAAATCGTCGAAAGAGGACTCCTGTACTGCGCAGGGGACTCCTCGGACTGAAATGCGACGATAACGGGCCAAGATTGGGGAAAAACGAGGCACACTGTAAAATCCGGATCGCCGCTGTCGAACTTCCAGAAAATCTGGGAACGCACCACGAGGTAGAAAATAAGAAGATGAAAAACTTCTCTTAAGGCCCCTCCCACAGATTCTCTCTCTATCTCTCGGAAAACAGAGAAAAAGAAGGGAGGGGAGGCCTTTAAATAGGCCCACAAAAACAATTGGGATAATACCCAACGTGTCCCCAGATTCGGGCTGCTACAGTGCGGCCCGGCACTTTCGGGCGGCTACAGTGCGGCCCGGCCCAAGGATTTCCGGGCGCGCACAGTGTAGCCCAGCCCAGCCCATCCCACGCACGGGATCCAGCCGCGTCCAACCGGCCGTCCGACCCGGCCAAGGGCCCGACACGTGTCCGCCGAACAGGCGGCAGCCGTGCGGGCCCAACGGGGAGGCGCCACGTGCCCCTCTCCCCTGGGCCGCGCGGGCCCAATAAGAGCCTGCCACGTGTCCCCGGCCGGTCCACAGCTCCCCCCGTGCACCAATTTGCGCAGAAAACTTCCGGGGGTCCGTTTTTGGGCATCCGGACTCCAAATTAAATAAGTAAATAGCCGTTTTCAAGCGTTTTTCCGCGCTGAATTCAAATACGGCCTCCGATTAGCCTGATTCCACTCCTAAAATTCGGCAAAGGCAGCCGAAGGTCAGGCTTGCTCCCAAATCCTCTCTGGTTCCAAACAACATATCACTTTGACATGTTGGGGCCCCACACACCAATAATAGGTGTTCTACACCCCAAAACAGGGGCAAAACCACCGAAAAACCTAGGACACTACAATCCAAACTAAGTTTTATCTCTGGGAAATGACGGATAAAAATTAACGGAGAAAAACTTAGAGATCCACATATAGAGAAGAAAGGAAATAACTAGATCTAATTCTATGTTTCTTCATCTATATTTATTAATTTGATTCTAGATTTTCATACTCAGATTTTGAGTAGAATCAAATTAATGAATACTTAGATGGAATTTCCGATCTATCTTTGATCTAAGTATTCGGCGGATCATCACCACCCAAAAACAACGATTTTCCCAAATCGGCGCGTGGACTCGCGTGGCCTTGTAGATTCAAGGTGCTACCGCTCTCGTGGATTCGGAGCGAGGTACGTTCGTGGATTCGAGACGTGCTACTTGGTGAAGACCGTGGATTCGGTCAGACGTCGTGGACTCGACGTTGGACGCTGTGGATTCGGCGTTGGACGCAAATCGTGGATTCGAGGCGCATTGCGGAGCGAGCGGAGAAGATCAACTCGGAGCGTATGGAAAAAGGTCGAGTCGTCTATTAGTGCGTTATATCACCTTTGTACGTGTTATAATCTTAGTTGATTTCACCATGTTATCGGTCCCGTGGTTTTTTACTCCTGGTTTTGGAGTTTTCCACGTAAAAATCTTGCGTGCTATTTTCATGTCACGCCCCGAGTCCGCCAATTTGCACGGTTCGGGCACGCCAACAGACCCGCCAATCGGGTATGACCTTTCACTACCCGAAAGGAACGGTAACATCCATAATAACACATCAAGTGTATGCGGAAGCTCAATATCAGAGTACTAAAAATCACTACTAATTTAAAACTTTCATTCAATAACAAACAGTTAATGGAAGCATGCAAGAGTGAACTATAATATAAATTTATTACACTTTACATCTCTGAACTTGCAAATAAAATTATTACAATTTCCTTTACATAATTTCCTCACCATACATAGTTCACTCAAGAAATATAAAAAGGGATACCTCTGCTAGACCCTCTAGGTCTCTATGCTGCTGGGCACTTGCCCCTGTCGAATGCCTCGCTGTCTGCACCTGTCTCCGTCTCGACCGCGGCATCCATGCTCGAACCTGTGGGGGGGTCACCCAAGGGGTGTGAGAACTCCGACAGAGTTCCCAGTGGGTTCAACCACCGAGAAAAAGTGTCCTACACCACTTGGTCCAATGGAAGCAATAATAATAGTGCTAGGAAACTAAAATCCTCAATATCAGTATACTGCTACGCAATATCATATATGACTACACTATCTGTGTATACTCATCGTCCCAGCACTACTCTGTCTAGCCACACTAGGCTGCTAAGCACCAACTCGGCCACTATGCCGCTGTATACAGGGTCAAACTAACCCGGCCACCTTGGCCACTCTAAGTTCTCTTTATTCTTTAAATTCTGGTGCTTTAGTTCAAGTTAACCCTCAGAAATTCTTATCCAACGGGCCCCAGCCCGGTAGTCCTGCTACCATAAGATAAGATTTCTAAGGTTGCTGATAACACCCGCAAGTGTTACCCCGTCCTACGGAAGAAACGTCCCGAACGGGTCTCTACCCGGGAGAGGGGCACTGCCAACTGCTCCAACCTGGGCCGTGTTTCACTCCGTAGGTCCGCCCGTTTTATCTTTATCTTTTATTTTGCCTTTAGCTCTTTGCTTTGCCTTTACTTGGGAAGCTGAGTCTTGCTCACACACTTCCCCCGGGAGTGACATATGCTCAACCCTCCCGTTGGCAACTTAGCTTTAATTATTTAATTCACTTGGGAGTGACATATGCTCAACCCTCCCAAGGGCCATTTAGGCTTTTCTTTCACAGGGTCCGAGGGTTCCAAGAGACAAATGCCTACAACCCCAATCAAACAAGAACAGGTTGTAGCATCGCCTCCCGTAGTGCTCAGCCCAATACATTTTATCTTATCCTTTTTACCTTTCATTAATCATTCTTTTTCTTTAACCATTCTCTTTACACTTTATGTTCAGATGAGTTTAAGGCACCTTGGCACTCATCCACCCGGGAGTGACATATGCTCAACCCTCCCGTTAGCATTTATGCCTCAATGCTTCTCTTTTACTTTTCTCTTTTATTTCAAGCACTTTGCTTGTCTTGATCATTAATCACTTTTAGCTCTCTCTCGAGCTTTATTTTTTTTATCCTAAGTTCTTTACTCTAGGATAATTTGGGTGTCTATAACACCAATTTAAGTTTGAACAACTTATTCGTTTACATTCCACTTATTTTGCCACTCGGCAATATCTTAAGTTTCCTGACCACTTTACACTTTTCTTACTGGTTCTCAATTCACAACCCTAAGCTTCAATTACCCTTAAGGCTGCACTATATCACTGCACTATGTCACTAGGACACCAGTTACTTTCAATCTTATCTAACTCAAGAGTTTATTAACCCTATTTCCATTTTCTCTTTCTTTCATGTCTCCACATTTGGTCATTTTCCATTTCCTTTATTTAACTCAGATTGAAGTTAAACTAATTAATCCCTTTACCCAGACGTCCTATGACTTTCTGGGGTTGCAATATTTAATTCTTTAACTTGGGGATCAAATCCCCATATTTCCTGATTCCTCACTGAATCCTAGAGTTTTACTAACTCTATTTTTCCTGTTCCATGTTTAACCTAGGGTTGCACTAACTCTATTTCATCACTAGAGTTTAACCCTACTAGTTCATCTTAGGTTCCTTTACCTAAGTTCCATATCTTGTTTAACCTAGAGTTCTCTGACTCTATGTTTAACACTCTATTGTCAACCTTAGGTTATTTTTCCTAAGATAATGCCACTCGTCGATCTAGGTATATCTCCTAGGTCATCATGGCACTCGTTAAACCTTAATCTAGATTTTCTCCTAGTCTTACTACCAACATGTCCTGTTTCCTTATGTCACATGATTCCTAGGGTTATACCCTAACATACTCACAATCATAATAGCTAATCCTTTTTCATGCATGCAGTTATTTTCATTTCATTCATCAAGTAGTAATTACTTCTACGCATGCATATTCATCATATATCTTTGGCAACCAACAGTTGCACTTTTTCCTCTGTGTTCATTTACACATGCACATCTATTCCTCTAACTCTGGCAACCAACAGTTGCACTTTTCCATTTGAAACCATCTACACAGGCAATCATAATCATAATTACCTAACGCCTCTAACAGGCTACTATCATGCTTCGAATCGAAAAGCAAGGGAGCAAGAGGAGAGGTCACCCAATTTCGGCAGAATTCCCCACCTTGTGGTGTACCCAATTGCTTGTAGACACTTTGTCACGCCCCGGGGGTTTTGTTTTAGCGGAAACGATACACAAAAGTAAGCGTGAGGTGCGTGCAAAATTTTTGTTTAAAACCTCCTTCCCCGGCGCGTGCCCAGACCCGCCGCATATACAGATTTACTCGAAAATCGGGCAGAGTCTCCTCTGTACATGCACGGCGTCGCGGCTATTACAACAGTCAAACACAAGCAATCATTTTCCATTTAATCACATCAGTTCAGAGTCTAACTGTGTATGAAGACTAAACAATGCCCGTGGCCAGTCAAGTTGAAAGGATAAACTCACCGTTTTGAAAACAGGCCCACACGGCCTTAGGTTTCGAAAACAGATTGGAAAACGGCATAAATCCACAGGGTTTGGAAAACGGGCCCACCCGACCCTAGATTTTTGAAAACGGTTTTCGAAGTCCTTTTTCTTTTGTTTTCTAGTTGGTTTGTTTAGAAAACGGCCAAACGGGAACAATAAAGGAAACAGTAGTGCATAACCAGAACGAAAGTAATCAACATCCACATGACCCCACAAGGGTATCGAGAACCACACAGTAACCTACAATACCAAATGAAATGCAGAGAAAGTAAAGAAAACAGCATACTAGGGCTCCCACAGCCCGACTGCTCCCACCTCGGCCTCACCGTCGCCTACCTCTACCCCCTGGAGGTACCTGTCACAGAGTGGGTAGTCAGCGACACTATCATGATAACAATACCAAAGCAGTAAAGTAATACCAAGCCACAAAAGTAAGACTAGTCGGAGCAACCACTCTACTCATAACGGTAACTCGCAACCACCTGCACCACCTGTGACACCTGTAACCCCGGTAACACCTGTAACACCTGACCTCATCGGGCACCAATCCCGGCAGGTCGCACACCTGACCTCGTCGGGCACCAATCCCGACAGGTCGCACCGCTCACACCTTGGTGCCTCGAACCCCACACCTACGGGGGCCCCACTACATCCCCTCGTGGGTAACACGGGTCGGAGACCGCCTTTCCGGAAAAGAGCACCCTTTGCGGTGGCCAGACCGCGGGTGCGCGTGTCGCAACTCGAGCATAAGAAACCAAGACACGGGGTAATATAGTACATCATAGAAACCGTCAGCGTTAGTACCGATTAACATTTAATAAAAATCCCTTTCGGAATACTAACACTATACTAAGTCTCGACCGAAAACCCACCTTTTCGTTGTCGCGCTCCTGACCGATGCTAGGTTCTCCCGCGTCTCGGGTGCCCGCCCGGACCTACAAGAACCTGTCATACAGGAGTCAGAAATTCAAGACTCCGCAAGATTAAAGACTAGAACACCCGGCGCCCCCCCCCCCCACCTTGCGCACAATTCGTACACGTACGCGCCCGGGCCCGCCCGGCTGGGCGGCGTACTACCTGCGTGCGGCGCCGTCCGCATGCGGCGTCACCCGCATGCGGCGCTGCCCACTTGTGGGTGCGCGCGGCGCTGCCCACATGCGGCGCTGCCCGCATGCGGGCGCGTGTAGCGCCGCCCGCATGCGGCGCTGCCCGCATGCGGGGGCATGCGGCGCCGCCCGCATGCGGTGCTGCCCGCATGCGGCGCCGCCCGCACGCGGCGCTGCCCGCATGCGGGCGCGTGCGGCGCCGCCCGCATGCGGCTCCGCCCGCATGCGGGGGCATGCGGCGCCGCCCGCATGCGGCGCCGCCCGCATGCGGGCGCGTGCGGCGCCGCCCGCATGCGGGAGCATGCGGCGCCGCCTCCGGTGACGGCGCCGACCCTCCTCCTCCCTTCGCCTAAGAGAACCAAGAAAACCTAATCAAGAACCCTAAGCTATGCTCACCTTGGTTTTGTCGGCTAGGGTTGATCTAGGGGATGATCGTCCTGTTCTTGCGTGCCCGGTAACGAAGGTTATGCCGGCGCTCTTCCCTCTCCTCACCCGCTCCGCCTTGCTTCTCCACTCGATCGGTTGGGAAACTGAAAGGTTGGGGAAGTGGGTTCCTTGCACTTGGGGTTTCGTACGCAGGGGAGTTGTGGGGAGTTGTGGGAAGCTGCGGGGAGTTGTGGGGAGTTGTGGGGAGTTGTGGGAAGTTGCGGGGAGTTGGGGGAAGTTGCACGACAGGGAAAAGGCGGGAGCGGTTAGGGTGGCGGGAGCGGGTAGGATGGGGAATGGGAATGAACCCATTTCAAATCAAAAGCGGGTAATAATAATTCGGGTGCGAACCAGGGTCCGGTCTGCCTAAAAAAAACCGCGCTGACCACCTGAACCGCTAGCCACCTTCCGAAATTTATTCCGGGAGATTCCGGTGTCGGAATTCAAAACCGATTGCGCCGCCGCTCTCCGTTTCGCGAGCTTTATTGACTAAAAATACCCGCGAGCCCCGACGGTCTGCCCGGAAACAAGGAATTATTAGATCACCTTCCGGCCCCCCCGAAATGAATTGCGAAATTAAGAAACCCAAAAGTAGACCCAAAAACATTTTAAACCAGCGGCTACTACACACTTGCAATTGGTCTCCGCGCGATTCCACTTGTCTCCTCGAGCTTGCACGCAAAACGGTGCACATCCCTCGAGTCCGCACGCAAAATGGTGCACGTCCTACAATCCTGCACGCAAAACGATGCATGCCATTAAAAACCCATACGTAATAATAGTGCGCGCCACTTCAGCCGGCACGCAAAACGATGCACGGCAACACGATCTGCACGCGAAATGGTGCACGTACCTCCAATCTGCACGCAAAACGGTGCACGTCTGACTGTAGGGTGGTTGCACGCAAAATGGTGCATATTTTTCCTAGCCCTGTACAAAAAATGATGCACAATATTAGGATCGGCACGCAAAATTGTGCGCGACAACACGAACTGCACGCGAAACGGTGCACGTACCTCAAAACCGCACGAAAAACGGTGCACATCTGACTGTAGGGTTGCACGCAAAACGGTGCAGATTTTTTCCTAGCCCTGCACGAAAATGATGCAAACCATCAGATTCTACACGCAAAACTGCGCGCATTGGTCCAACCCGCACGCAAAACGGAGCACCTACCTCGTATTGGCACGCAAAGCGGTGCACACTCTAATATATGGTTGCACGCAAAACGGTGCACATTTTTCTATCCCTGCACGAAAAATGATGTATATTATTAGAGACTGCACGCAAAACGGTGCGCGATAACACAAGTTGCACGCGAAACGGAGCACATACCTCGGTTTGGCATACGAAACGATGCATTTTTCTTTTTCAACGTTGCACGCAAAACGGTGCACGTTTTCCGAGTTTGCGCCCAAAACTGCGCATTTTTGCCGAATCCGTACGCAAAACGGTGCATTTTTCTACAACTTGCACGCAAAACGAGATGCGCCAAAAATACCCGCGACAGTCCGTGCAGCAGAACGGCACAGTAAACTCGGTCCCTAGCACGCACAACGGCATGGGATCAAATCCAATGTCCAAAATGACGTCTCAAAACTGTGCTAAAAATATCACAAAATTAACACGCGGAACCTACCTCGACAGTGCCGCGTCGCCCATCTAATTTTTGGAGCACTTCGCACGCTTCACGAGGTCGCCGACGTGCCGCTCCAACCCACGAAATTCCCTCCATCTCTCCCTCTCCATGCTCGGGTGGAGAAGAAGAAGAGAAAAGAGAAGGAAATGCTGTGCGGGTGGAGAAGGAAGAAGAAGAAGAAGAGAAGAAGAAGAAAAATGAGGAGGGGAGTTCCATGCACCGGGTCCGCGGGTCCCTCCAATGGGGACCCGCCAAGTGGCGGTCCACCGCTCACGGGGGCGCGCACCGTGCGCCCCTGCGCCGCACGGGCGCTTCCCGCGCCCGCGCGGGCGCCAATGGGGGCCCGCCACCTGGCGGCCCCCCCGTTGACCCGCGCGTGAGTGCGCGCCAGCTGTGCGCATTGCGCAGCTGGCCGCACGCCTCGAAGCGCACGCCGACGTCTTGGAAAATTCGTTTTTGTCCCGTTTTCTGTCCGTTTTTCGTCCGTTTCCGTCCAAATTTGATAGACGGCTTCGTTTCGGCTTAATTTACCACAGAAAATTTTAAATTTTCAGTTTGGGCCATTTCTGGGGCACCAAAAGCCTCGCTGTATCCAGAATCACTGGCGGACCCCGTTCTCGCAATCCGGATATCCTATTAACCCGAAATTTTTACTGTGGTCTTAAAACATAATTACGAAGCTCCCCAAATTTTCTCAGAATTTTCTGACACTGTTGGCGGAGCCCGTTCTCACTATCAGGCATCCGATCAACGCGAATCTTTTTCTGTGGTCTTAAAACATATTTACGGGGCTCCCGTAATTTTCTCAGAATTTTCCGACACTGTGAATTTTCCACTAAAAATCTAGGCCCCCTTTCTCCAATAAAATTCCAGATCTCTCCATTTTAACCCAATTTGGGCCCCAACTCGCGTCCAAATGTTCTTTACTTCCCTAACTTTCATAACACTAGTATTTCACACCACCTTTATTTACATCTATTTATGTGTCGAAAATCCGGTACCTTACATTTCATTTCCGCATTGTGTTTTTATTACGCAAAGATTTTTGAGTGTTTATCGTTTACACCTATTCACCCCCCCCCCTCTAGGTGTATTTTCCCTATTTAGATCCTTATTATTGAGGTGAGCCAACAATTGGTATCAGAGAGGGAATAGAGTTGTAAACAATGGTTCAAGGTGGAAACATCAACAGACCCCCGTTCTTCGATGGAACAAATTATGCCTACTGGAAAGTACGGATGAAAGCCTTTTTAATTTCCATCGACGAACGGGTGTGGCATTCTATCGAGTTAGGATGGTCAAATCCAACGGAAGTTATTGTTGATGTTCACACCATCAAACCTAGGTCGAAATGGATCAAGGAAGAGATTGACTCATCTTCTTACAATGGCAAAGGAATTAACGCCTTATTTAATGCTTTGTCGCAAACTGAGTTCTCTCGCGTCTCGGCATGTGTCACGCCCCGAGATTCAAAAGTGGGTCTAAATTTTTTTTTTTTTTTTTATATCAGAGTTTAAAATCTTGATTTCTCCAAGGCGTGAACAGACCACCACACATATAGAAAAGTCTCTGTACATCAAACAGAGCCTTCCCTATATGTGCTCGGCTAACAGAAACAGTCAATCAGAGTAGATACAAGATAGCTATACTAAATAAGTTCTACTCTATTACAACCACAAGATTCATAAGTTAATACATCCAGTTCTCAAAATGGAAATACAGTTGCAATGTTTTACTAAATCAAAAGGGGTACATCCTACTAGGGATAAATCTACCACGCGTCCTCACACAGAACGTCCGAAGGTCCCTGCACCCGAAGGACCTGAAAAACAGTCACCCAAGGGTGTGAGACACACCGGAGTGTATCCAAGTGGGCACGACGGGCCGGGAAATAGCAAGCCGTACCTACTAGATACAATAATAAGCGGAAACAGAAGTAGGATATACTGAAGATAAATGCAGGTATACAGTCTAAGCCAAATAAGATCAAATATGGATCAATAGAACAGAGTATGCATATATAACACAATGATACTATACATGATAAATCTATAACAGATATGAAATGCAGGTAATCAAACAAGCAGGAATATCAAGAAAATGCATCAAAGGTAGTACCACAAATATACCCAATCAAATGCCACTTTTGGCCACAAGGGCCTCAGGCTAAACTGCCATGGAGCAATGGACCTCAGGCAACTACCACTTTTGGTCATTGGGGCCTCAGGCAACAACCACTTTTGGACACCCTGCAAGCTATCATAACCCCACGGGCTCACGGGTCAATCAGACCTCTCTACCGGTAAAGAACACCCACACGGGTAGCTAATCCGCTGGTGTGCGCGACTGAAAGCTTGGCTCGACGGCGATCATAATGCTGATGCTCAAACCATGGTCCACTGACCACATAGACGGCAAGAAGCCGAGGAAAATCCCCACCGGGATATAAGTATAACATGCCACATACTGAAGTAGTATCTCCTATTCTAAATATGCAATGAAGAATAGAGACAGGTATAGAACTATGCTAGTGACCAATCAAGCATGGCATGTGTCCAGGAAATGCATATCTACTGCTGAAGAAAGCATGATATATCTCAATATGATAAACAAGCAACTGCTGGAATATAAGCATGATGTATAACTACTGCTGGAAACCAAGGCATAATAAAAGCTCATCTGTGGGATCAAGGTTATGCAGATGTAAGGATTTTGTGCTGATATGCAAGCAAGTAGTAAGAGCCGGTATAACTCAATAGCAATCATAATGCTAAATCTCAATCCATGGTCGGTAGACCGGACAGTCGGCGAGAAGCCAAGGAAATCCCCATCGGGATATCGATACTGATGCAAATCATGCCAGGTACTGAGACTAGAACTCCTATTCTAAACATGCAGTGAAGAATAGAGTATAACGAAAGGCTCATCAGTATAATCAAGCAATATAGCTGTAATGACTGAATGCGGGAATGAAAGCATATAGTAAGGCTAAAGCATAGGTTCAGGGCTACACCAAGAACAGGGGTCCGACCTACCATGGCACCCAATAGGGCCGACCTGATAAAACGCGGACCGAAGATAAACCCACCTGTATATAGGAGGAACAACGACTCCACCAGAAGGTAGACGGTCGCGATAACCACAAGACAGATCACGGGCTAGCTCCTGATGACTGGGGCCTACAACAATACCAGGTGACAACTCAGGATCTACCAAATCCTCAAAGTGCAACTAGCACGCATCGACCATTTCGTCGATTAACGCAATATTAAGCATATTTAGCTTTTCAAGGACCCCGGGAAATCCACCGAAAGGTCAACAATGTTTTAGAGCATTCATCTAACTTTTCCATATTGTTACAATTGCAGCAAGCCCCTCGGGTTTATTCAGAATGTATAATATCTACTATATAAACCCCGTTTTGGCTCGTTCTCATAAACGGAGAATCATTTTTTTATGAACCGTCACCTCCAGTAGGTGACATTCGACTTGCTGAACGCCGTGCTCACCCATTTGTGGCAGCACGATACCCAAGGAAAACTTCGGGCCATGAATTACTTCTCTAACCTAGCCGAAACGCATTTTCGTTTCTTCGGCTCATCAAAACCCAAAATAAATGCGAGCATCGCGTTCAGTGACCCCAAATTAGCCAGGAGTACACTGTTGCAACATTACAAACAGACCAGAATAGTGTTTGGGCCACAATTCTAACTTAGAGCTCGACAACCTTGTAACTTGAACTCTACTGTGCCAAATCCCAAACTGCTTTAGCCATAAGCTTAAAATGGCTCAAGAATCACTGGGCTTGCACTATTTGCAGCCCAGCAATTGCTGGTTCCATAGATCCAACACCTAGGTTCAAGTAAAGGTTCTTAATGCTCAAATCTTTAATCCACACAGATTAACCTTGATCTGAATTGAGCATCAAGCTCAGGGGATCATTTGGAGCATTTTTCATTTTTACATCAAACCCAAATTCCAATTTTTTCTTCTTTCAGGCATTTTGTCAAGCACTTGGTGTGCACACTTCACACTACACCCACACTCTCCATGCCCGAGCTCCATCTCTGCACCTACTGCATCTGGGGCTTTCCAACTTGGATCAACTTACTCTACTAAGTTCCAGGAGTAGTTCTCATCAACTTGGAGCAAGCCAAAAACCCCCAGGTTGGCCGGAGCTCGGGAAGAAGATGGAGCATTTTTTTTTTGGAAATTCGTGTTACATCACCCAGAGCTTCTGGGCTCCAACCAAATGCACTAACCTTCCTAAAACACAACCCAAACTCACCTGGACTCGTGCCCGGCGACGGGGTGCGGCGGCGGCGGTGGAGCAAAGCTCCATTTCGAGCTTCACTCCATTAATGGCGGATTTTTCCAGGGACTATATGGAGCCCTCCAACTTGGATAGAATTGTTCTACTGGACCATACAAAGCTTCCCGACCAACCCTCCCCGGCCGGAGTTGGCCGGAACGCCGGCGGCCACGATTTTATATAATTTCGGGTCATCCATGGCACCCGAGTTTTCGGAATGCATGGGTGCCATGCAAGTGCATGGTTGAGATCCCCTTGGTCCCAGCAAGTGTTCTGGGTAGGTGGACGGCGTCGGAGAAGCTTGCCGGCGCCGGAGCATAAAGATCGGCCAAAGTGCAAGTTTATACAAAACTAGGGTTCAAATCTGCCATTGATCCGCTCGATCATACTCCACCAAATTTGGTGGAGTTGATTCTCATCTCCTACAGTCCATGCCTACCAACGTTGGCTCATTTTGGTCCATTGGTTGAATATAACGGCCGCGGCGGAGTTTTCTTAGGTTTCCGGCGATAGTTTTCTCCCGCCGGCCAACCAACGTGCATGGAGGCCCGAGGCTGTGCAGAGAGCATCCTAGGAACCTTTCTAAGCTACTGCTAGTAGTCCGGGGTGCAAACAACCAGTGGTTAGAAGGGCTTACCTTGGCCGGAGTTGGTGAAGGAGGGAAGAAGCCGGGATCACTTCTCCTTCCTTGCGCGGCCACGGCAACCACCCAGGAGGTCCTCAGGTACAGTGGAACACCACAGGATTTCCAAATCCAAGTTTGGTTGAAGTTGGTTCAAGGTTCCTTCTCCCTCTCTCTCTCTCGGGTTCCTTTCTCACTTGGGTGGTGTCCCTCGGCTTTCCTCACTCCGGGCTGGTCTGGGGTGATACAGAGGAGGCTGATGCTTTGAATCCACCCCACAGACCCCTCGAGCTCTGGCCCAAGGTAGACCAAGAGGCAATCAACTTTAAATGCAAGATTCTTTGAGATTTTCTCTCAAACCCGGTTCACACACACCCCCTAGCCCCGAGCTCTGCACAGTAGGTGCAAAATGCACCCAACACCTTCATGTTTAATCCTCTAATTATTTGGTACATAAAATATTACAGTTTTCTCGAAAATACCCCATTTTTCGGTATATTTTACGCATTTCGAGAAAATTCGCTCGACGAAATGCGAAACAGACTTCGCCACGACGTCCGGCTCATCGAGACCTTCAAGATAGGCTATTCATTTGCTTGATTTGGTGCTCAAATGAATTCTCGGGCCATTTAATTCGACAAGTTATAGTCTGACGCACGCACTTCGATGCACCCGGGTCGCCAAACGCGAAAACCGTCAGTGCCATTGCGCTCAGAACGCCGAAATTAGTTAGGTTTGACTACTCATACCCCAATATCAAGGTTTCAGACGGCGAAACGGCCGTTAGTGGTCGAGAGGGGATTAAAACTAGGGGTTACTATTCACAACTTAAGTTGTGAGGCCCGCAGCTTTTTCGCTGATTTCTGGAAGATCCGACCGTCGGATCGAGAACCTATGAATATGAATTTCTCATGTTTCGACGAGACGGTCGCAATGCTGAACTCGGATTTTCGAGATCAGACCCCGATCAAAAATTGATATTTTTGGGGCTTAATTTACTTAGTTTCTGCAACTAATAATTCCAGAAATTCATTTAAATCTTTAAAAATTCATGATTACTACAGCATGTGAGACTGCGAAAGAAATCTGGGATGTTCTTCAAGTTACACATGAGGGAACTAACCTTGTGGAGATTCAGAAACTGCAAATGCTTACGAGCAAGTTTGACTCTATTTTCATGGCAGAAAATGAATCTTTCACAGATTACTATACGCGATTGCAAGACATCGTGAATACATGTGCTAACTTGGGAGAGAAAATTCCAGAATTTAAAATTGTAAGAAAGATTTTAAGGACTCTTCCTGAAAGATTTCGTTCTAAGGTTACGGCCATTGAAACTATTAAACACCCGGACGAAATTCGTGTAGAAGAATTAGTTGGTTCATTACAAACATATGAAATGACATTTCCTACTAACTATTCTTCTGGAAAAGCATCTACTTCTAAGTCTTCAGTTTTTGCGTTGAAAACAACAACAGAAGAAGAAGCGGATTCATCCTCCTCAGACGATGACGAGAATCTATCTATGGAGGACTTCGAGAAGCAACTTGCTCTCTTGACAAAAAAATTTCGCCGAAACTTTCGAAGGGGTAATTCAAGTAAAACCTCATCCTTCGTAAAGTCGAAGAAAGGCAAAGGTTTTTCAAGCCATAAGTCAAGAAAGAAAGAGAGTTTTTCAAAGGATAAGAAAAGCTCAGAGGGACAAGTCCAATGCTTCAATTGCCGAGGGTACGACCATATCTCAACGGAGTGTCCCAATAAGAATCCGTCAAAGAAGAAAGCGATGCAAGCCGTCACTTGGGATGACACCTCAACGTCAAATGAGTCATCTTCCAGTGATAAAGAGAATAACGCAACGGCATTCCACGCGTCCACAACTTCACCTTTCGTGTGCTTTATGGCAAGTACATCCGATTCCTTGTCCAACTCCTCCCAAGTTGAAAAGAATGCTACGGACAACGAATCGAGCAACTCCGAAGGTGATGACTTTGCTTTTGCCTACCATAAACTTTTAAAGGATTCAAAGAAACTGGCAAAGCAAAACAAGGGGTTGAGAGGGAGATTGCAGGATCTCGAAGAAGAAGTAAAAAGGGCAACTTCTCTCTCGACCGGTCTTGAAGTGGAAAGGGATAAACTGATGAAAGCAAATGCTTCACTTCAAGAGAAAAATGAGCATTTCGAGAAGGAGCATGTAAAAATGGTTGATAAAGCTGGTTACTTCTTGAAGCTCTACTGTCACGCCCCGAGATTCGAAAAAAGGGTCTAAATTTTTTTTTTTTTTTTAAATCAGAGTTTAAACTTATTTTCTCCAAGGCGTGAACAGATCGCCACACATATAGAAAAGTCTCTGTATCTCCAACAGAGTCTTCCCTATATGTGCTCGGCTAACAGATACAGTCAATCAGAGTAGATACAAGATAGATATACTAATTAAGTTCTACTCTATTACATCCACAAGGTTCCAGAGTTATTACAATCCAGTTTCTCAAAATGGAAATATCAGTTATAAGTTTTACTAAAACCAAAAGGGGTACATCCTACCAGGGTCAGTCTATCTCACGTCCTCACACAGAGCGTCCAAAAGTCCCTCCACCCGAAGGACCTGAAAAACAGTCACCCGAGGGTGTGAGACACACCGGAGTGTATCCCAGTGGGCACGACGGGCCGGGAAATAGCAAGCCGTACCTACTGGATACAATAATAAGCGGATAGCAAAAGTAGGATATACTGCAACTGAAAGGTATAATTCAAATATGTACCATTAATCATGGATTAATCAACAGACCAGTGTAATCATATATAAAGCTGATCATGCTATAACTGATAATCTGACAAGTAGGAATGAATATGTTATAGCTGACAAACAGGAAATAGTCATACTATCACTGATAATCTGGCGAGCAATAAATGATCATGCTATAACTGATAATCTGACAAGCAGGAAATAACAAATATCATGCGTCAAAGGTGTCACCACAAATATACCCAATCGAATGCCACTGTTGGCCACAAGGGCCTCAGGCTAAACTGCCATGGAGCATATGACCTCAGGCTAAACCACTTTTGGTCACACAAGCAAGCTATCATAACCCCACTAGGCTCACGGGTCGATCAGACCTCTCTACCGGTAAAGAACACCCACACGGTGGCCAAACCGTCGGTGTGCGTGACGAAAAGCTTGGCTCGACGGCGATCATAATGCTGATTCTCAAACCATGGTCCACTGACCACATAGACGGCAAGAAGCCGAGGAAAATCCCCACTGGGATACTAGTATAACATGCCACATGCTGAAGTAGTATCTCCTATTCTAAATATGTAGTGAAGAATAGAGACAGGTATAGAACTATGCTAGTGACCAATCAAGCATGGCATGTGTCCAGGAAATGCATAACAACTGCTGAAGGAATCATAATATAACTCCACATGACACACAAGTAACTGCTGGAATGTAAGCACGATATGACAAGCAACTGCTGGAATGTAAGCATGATATATCTCAATATGGTAAACAAGCAACTGCTGGAATATAAGCATGATATATCTCAGTATGGTAAACAAGCAACTGCTGGTAGATAAGCAAGTAATAAGAACAGGTATAAACTCAATAGCAATCATACTGCTAAATCCCAGTCCACGGTCGGTAGACCGGACAGACGGCGAGAAGCTGAGGAAATCCCCACTAGGATTTCGATACTGATGCAATTCATGCCAAGTACTGAGACTAGAATTCCTATTCTAAAGATGCAGTGAAGAATAGAGTATCACGAAAGGCTCATATGTATAATCAGGCAATATAGCTAAAATAACTGAATGCTGGAATGAAAGCATATAGTAAGGCTAAAGCATAGGTTCAGGGTTACACCAAGAATAGGGGTCCAACCTACCACGGCACCCAATAGGGCCGACCTGATAAAACGCGGACCGAAGATAACCCACCTGTATATAGGAGGAACAACGACTCCACCAGAAGGTAGACGGTCACGATAACCACAAGACGGATCACGGCTGGCTCCTGACGACTGGGCCCTACAATAATACCGGGTGACAACTCAGGATCTATCAATCCTCAAAGTGCAACTAGCGCGAATTGACTATTTCGTCGATTAACGCAATAATAAGCAATTTAGCTTTTCAAGAACCCCCGAGAAACCCACTAAAAGGTTAATACTGTTTTAGAACATTTATCTAGCTTTTCTATACTGCTACAATTGCAGCAAGGCCCTCGAGTTTACTCAGAATGGATTTTATACGATAAATAACCACTGTTTTAGCTCGTTCTCTCAAACGGTAAATCATTTTTACGAGCCGTCACCTCCAGTAGATGACATTCGACTTGCTGAACGCCGTGCTCACCCATTTGTGGCAGCACGATGCCCGCGGCAAACTTTGGGCCATAATTTACTTCTCTAACCTAGCCGAAACGCATTTTCGTTTCTTCGGCTCACCAAAACCCAAAACAAACGCGAGCATCGCGTTCAGTGACCCCAAAATAACCAGGAGTACACTGTTACAACTTTTCACACAGCCCCTAATATAGTTATTAATAATTTATTGCATTTAGGCTTGATTTTGATGCAACTTTGCTTCTATACCTCATATATCAAAACTTTGTATATAAACATGCCTTTAAATATTGTAAGGACACTGGGGCTCACCATCTTGGCAGCCCATTCCTGCTGGTTCAACCAGAACCACATTCTTGCTCTCACACACACTCACAATGCACCATACACTTGTCCGCACAGATCCAAGTTGATCTGAAGTGAGCATCAAGCTCAGGGGACCTTCCTGAGTAACTTTGATATACAACTTGAAGCTTAATTCTGCCTCGAAGTTCTTTGAGGCATTTCCTCAAACACTTGGCATGCACCATATATACAAAGCTTCACAACAACTTCCCCGAGTTGGTTCTCAGCATTCACAGCACCTGGGGGCCTACCACTTGGATCAAAATACTCCACTAGATCCCAGGTGTAGTTCTCATCATCTTGGAGCAACCAATTCCCCCCAAACCGGCCGGGCCCGAGGAAGAAGATGACTTCCTCAACCTTGAAATTCGTGATGACCAACCCAGGACTTCTGGGCTTCATCAAAATGCACCAGCAGGTGCACCTCATCCCCCTGATGCTCTCCAAGTCCATGCCTGGTCGACGGGGTGAGGAGGCGCCGGCCGGGCTCCAAGCTCTATTTCGAGCTTCAAGCCTCTAATGGCGAAATTCAATAGAGCCCATGGGAAGCCCTCAAACTTGCAAGGTAGGTTCCCTAGACCCGTACGAAGCTTCCCGACCCACTCCCGGTTGCCGGAGATGGCCGGAGCGCCGGCGGCCAAGAATGAGGTCATTCTCGGGTTGAACATGGCCACCGCCACCCGATGCTGCATGGGCAGCATGCAATTGCATGGATGCACTCCCCTTGGTCCCAGCAATCTTTCTGAACAAGTGCCCGGCGGCGAGGAGGCGCGCCGGCGCCGGAGCAGCAAGCTCGGCCATCATGCACTATTCCAAAAAGCTAGGGCATTCATTTTCTCTCAAACGGCTCGACCACAAATTCTCAAACTTTGCAGATTTGATCTACATGTTCTACAGTCTCGGAACCCCAATTTTGGTCCGTATTGGTCAAGCGGTTCATGAGTTCTCTCCCGGCGGAGCTCGGCTAGGTTTCCGGCGAGAGCTTTTCCCCGCCGGCCAACCCGCGTGCATGGGGGCTCGGGCTTATGCACAGAGCATCCTTAGGACATGGGGAGTCTACTGCTAGGGGTCTTAGGGGCTAGCAATCAAGGTTTTAGAGGTTCTTACCTTGGCCGGAGTTGGTGAAGGAGGAAGAAGCCGGTTCTCGGGTCCTTCTTCACGCGCGGCCTCGGGCAACTCCAGCAATGCTCCAGAGATGCCAAGGAATTCACAGGAACACTTCACTCAACTCTGGTAAGGGTTTGGTCCCAACCTTTCCCTCTCTCTCTCTTCCCCGAGTTTCTTATTAAGGGAATTATGACCCTCGGCCACCCCCACACTCTGGGCTTATGAGGATTAACTCTTGGGAGTTAGAAATCCCAAGAGCCTTCCTCGTGTAACCTCCCACGAGGAAGCCCAAAAGCCAACTCCTCTTTAATGCAAGATTCTTTGCATTATTCCCTTCAAACCGGGTTCACACACAACCCCAGCCTCCTGGCTCTGCCCAGCACACTTCGTGGGCTTCTTAGGTTGGCAGAGGCCCAACCAAGAAGATCCCAAGAGCTTTGGCCCAAGAATACTGGAAGAAAAAGTGATAATTCGATGCTTTTTACGCATTTCGAGAAAATCTGCTCGACGAAATGCGAAATTGACTTCGCCACGACGTCCGGCTCGTCGAGACCTTCAAGATAGGCTATTCATTTGCTTGATTTGGTGCTCAAATGAATTCTCGGGCCATTCTGTTCTGTATGTCGCAACCCGACACACGCACTTCGATGCACACGGATCGCCAAACGCGGAAACCGTCAGTGCCATTGCGCTCAGAACGTCGAAATTAGTTAGGATCCACTACTCATACCCCTATGTCAGGGTTTTAGACAGTGGTTCGGCCAACTGTCACTCGCGAAGGGTCGAAAATCGCGAGTTACTATTCACACTTAAGTCGCGGGGCCCGTTTTTGATTTCTGATTTCTGGAAGATCCGACTGTCAGATCGAAAACATATGAATATGAAACTTCTATGTTTTGACGAGACGATCGCAATGGTGATATCGGATTTTCCAGATCAAACCCCGATCAAAAGTCGACATTTCTGGGCCACTATTGACCCACTAATTGCCCATTTTTGCTATTTAAATAATTCTGAAAATTATTTTAACTTAAATTTGGATTTTAAAAATTATGGTTACTACATCTACTCCGAGGCTCGACAAGAAAAAATGGAGATGACGAAGACCATTTTCCAACTTAAAGATGATTTAAAGAGATTTTCTTCTGGAAGGAGCAAGTTGGATAAGATGCTTGGTCTTGGTCAAACGAACCGTTTCGGCCTTGGATACAATCGAACTAAAGACAATCCTAGTTCGGTTGGGACAGTTTTTGTGCCCCAGTCGGTAACTCCTCATCTGACGACGGAATTCACTGCAATCAACGACAACAACCTTACCTCACCTACTTCGGGATCGTCAAGCACAAAGGTATGTTTTCGTTGTGGTTATGCAGGGCACATAAGAAGAAATTGCAAGATTGGAGTGAAACGAACAAATCAAGCACCTCTTGCGACTACTACTAATGAGTTCACTCCCCGGAAATCAAAGAAGGATTTTTCAAAAGAAAAGAACAATGGCAGTACATTAAACAAGACGACGACGTCAAGGAAAAGCGATGAATCAGTCAAGACGCTTTCACCTAGGAGAATAAACTTCACAATCATTGTCGACGCAGTCCAAAAAGGTTTGGGTGCGCAAAGGTGAAATCTTCCCTTGTCTTGTTGTTCATACTTCTTTACACGCTTATGACAACTCGTTTTGGTATCTGGATAGTGGATGTTCCCGTCACATAACCGGTGACAAAAACAGTTTTCAAACTTTAGAGAAAATCTCTGGAGGACATGTTGTTTTCGGAGACGGTCGTTCTTCCAAAATTGTTAGAAAATGAACAATCGCTATTCCAGAAGGCCCGGTTTTGAACAATGTCTTATTTGTTGAAGGCCTAAAGACTAACCTCATTAGTATAAGTCAACTTTGTGACAATGGTTTCTCAGTTAATTTTTCTTCTGTAGAATGTATTGTAACTGATAAGAACCATGTATTCTTTTTAAAAGGGGTTAGGTCAGAAAATAATTGCTATGTTGTTTCAAACAAAATTTCTAAAAAGTGTAAGCTAGTTTCTTTAGATAATGAAACTCTTTGGCATGAAAGACCAGGTCACATAAATTTTAAAGAACTAGCAAGGATTTCAAATAAAGACGTGGTTAAGGGGGTTCCTAAACTTTCTTTTAAAGATAACATTGTGTGTGGAGGTTGTCAAAAGGGAAAACAATCAAGGGTTGCACACAAGAACTTAAACCACGTTGGTACCAATCGGCCTTTGGAATTACTGCACATGGACTTAATGGGGCCGACTCGTCAACCATCTTTGGGAGGTAAATGGTTTTTTTTTTTTTTTTGGTTGATGATTTCTCTAGATATTCATGGGTAACATTTTTAAAAGAGAAAGCGGATACTTTCGATTCTTTTCATGAGGTTTGTCATCGTATTATGATTGAAAGAAATGAAAAGATCGTTCGTGTTCGAAGTGATAGAGGTGGAGAATTCATTAATTCCAAATTCATTGATTTTTGCACTTCCAACGGCATAAAACATGAATTCTCAGCACCCTATACACCTCAGCAGAATGGTGTAGTCGAGCGCAAAAACAGGGTTGTTCAAGAGATGGCGCGTGTGATGCTTCATAGCCGGAAACTCCCGTTACATTTTTGGGCTGAAGCCGTGAACACCGCCGTCTATGTAATTAATCGAGTGTATTTGCGCCCGGGAACTTTAAATACACCATATGAGTTGTGGTTCTGTAGAAAACCGAATATCAAATATTTTCGTATCTTTGGGAGTCGTTGTTATATTTTGCGTGATCGCAAAAATCTTGGTAAATTCGACTCTCGAAGTGACGAAGGGATTTTCATGGGTTATTCTACAAACAGTAGAGCATATCGGGTATTTAACTTGGAATCTAAAACGATGGTAGAATCTATAAATGTTAAAGTAGATGAAGCTTTCCATTTTACATCTGATAAATCTACCCCTGATATGTCTCTAGATGATGATACTCCTGTAAATGCATCTTCTCATAATAACTCTTTTGATAAAGTTGATGCATCTAATGTTTCTTCTAGTTTATCTGAAATGCAGGAATCATCACATGTACCTCCGAGTACTCCGTTACCTCAAACGCAACGGATCTCCAAGGATCATCCGGAATCGAACATAATTGGAGACCCACAAGAAGGAGTCAGGACTCGGAGACAGTTGGTTTGTGGAGTCGCATGTTACGTCTCCATGGTTGAACCAAAGAACGTCGATGAAGCTCTTCAGGATGACTACTGGATTGAAGCAATGCAGGAAGAGCTCCATCAGTTCGAAAGAAAAAAAGTCTGGGAACTAACGAAGCCACCGAAGCAACACAACGTGATTGCTACTAAATGGATTTTCAAGAATAAGAAAAACGAGGATGGTACCATCATCAGGAACAAAGCACGTCTAGTTGCTCAGGGCTATTCACAAATTGAAGGTATAGACTTTAATGAGACGTTCGCCCCGGTAGCTCGACTCGAGTCAATTAGAATTTTGTTCGCAATTGCTTGTCATTTTAAAATCAAACTCTTTCAAATGGACGTTAAGAGCGCGTTTTTAAATGGATTTTTGAACGAGGAAGTTTATGTGGCTCAACCGAAAGGTTTTGTAGACTATAAACAACCTAACCATGTTTTTCGTTTGAAAAAGGCTCTTTACGGTCTAAAACAAGCACCGCGAGCGTGGTACGAAAGGTTAACAAAGCACCTATTGGAAAAGGGCTATACTTGAGGGGGAGCAGACCGGTCTCTCTTTGTGAAGCATTATCAGGATAATTTTATTGTAGCACAAATCTATGTCGATGACATTGTATTTGTTGCAACTAGAGACAATGATGCTTCTAAATTCGTAGAAACCATGGAAAGCGAATTTGAGATGTCTATGATGGGCGAACTGACATACTTTCTTGGATTGCAAGTGAAACAAAATGATGAAGGCATCCATTTGTGCCAATCCAAGTATGCAAGGGAGTTGGTGAAGAAATTCGATTTAGAAAACTCTAAAGACTTTCCAACTCCGATGGAAACTAGCAATAAGGGATTAGGAAGTGAATCTCTTAGTGAAAGTGTAGACGAGAAGCTTTATCGCAGCGTGATTGGAAGTCTACTCTACCTCACGGCTAGTCGCCCGGATATATCCTTTAGTGTTGGGATTTGCCTGAGATATCAATCAGCACCAAAGGAGGTTCACCTGAAAGCGGTGAAAAGGATCATCCGGTACGTTAAAGGAACACTGAACTTCGGAATTTGGTATCCTATGGGAACAACGCTTGATATTATAGGATATTCAGATGCCGATTGGGCAGGATCTGTGGATGATCGGAAAAGTACGAGTGGTGCATGTTTTTATCTTGGCCATTGCCTTGTTGCATGGCATAGTAAAAAGCAAAACTGCATAGCACTCTCGACTGCCGAAGCGGAATATATTTCAGCAGGTAGTTGTTCAACTCAACTCATTTGGATGAAAAGCATGTTGAGCGACTTCCGAATTTCAGCAACTTTGATAACTATTCTTTGTGACAACACAAGTGCTATAAATATTTCTAAAAATTCTATGTTGCACTCGAGAACAAAACACATTGAACTTAGATATCATTTTCTAAGAGAGCTAGGTGAATCAAATTTACTTCAAATTTCCTATATTTCAACAGAGCATCAATTAGCTGACTTTTTAACAAAACCTTTGGATCAAAAACGGTTTATTCATTTACGTAAAGCAATTGGAATGCTTTCCTTGAAATAACACTTTTTGAAATCATTGCTTAGATTAGGTTTTGTTTTGTGTTTTTGTTCCTTATCTATGCTTAGACATAGAACATTAATTGAGCATATGTAATTGACTTTACTTGCATCCTTTCATATATTTTGAAATTTATTATGCTTTGAATATCATAATAATTCATTTGATGCAATGATCATTTATGTCAATTAAGCCATCTTTAATTGATAAAAGTCAATTACTCTCTCATATGATCTCTTGGTATAGTTTTTATCATATTTAAAAATTGAATTAAGTATGAAACTCGAGATCAATTTTTGGTTGAATACCTTATATCTTAAATAATTGATAACCAATTGAGGGGGAGTTTGTTAGAATATTTATGCTCATAAGATGTGGAAAGAGTTACATCCCATTGAGGAGTGTGAAAACTACCACCACATGGAGGAAAGAGCTACCACCTCGGTCGTCCGAGTACTGTGTGCAGCTACCACATGTATACCAAGCATGGTTTTTCAAGTTGATTAGATAAAATGCTTTTTGGAATACTTGACTCTGTCAAATTTCAAGGTTGGTATAAGGTGGGAATTTTATTGAAAGATGCTCAAAGAGCCACTCCTTACAATAAATTGATTAGATATGTTATCTAACATATTTGGGATTTCAAACATCTATTGATCTTGATACTTCATTTTCTTTGCAAGATTAATGATTTGATAAACGCATTACTCATAAGATCAAGTTAGATGTGATTGAACTTGTTCAACTTTAAAGGTTTTAATTTTTATAAATTTTCATTTCATTATTTGGATATTATTGATAGATTTTGAATAATCTATTTCTTTTCATGTGAAATGATGATTTTTGTTTAAAGTTGACATGCAAAAGTGCTTACAATCTTTTTCTGAATTTTCTGAAATTTTCCTTAATTTTTCTGAAGAAAAAGTTTGGAGCCAATCCAGACCGGAACATCCGTTCCGGATCCCGAACGCAGGAATTTCCTGCGGGTAGCCGTTCCGGACTGCATTCAAAGGGCGTTCCGGACCGTGGCTAGGGCTTATATGAAACGAAAGGGTTTTTTATTTTATTTCATCTCAATCTTTTGTTTCTAAGTCTCCAGAGCTTCTCTCTCTAGAATTCATCTAATTTGGAGCCTTTCCATCAAGAGTTCTTCGAATCAAAGTGGGTTTTCATGATCAAAACTTCAGTTTTTCACAGTTTTTCACTATTTTCCTCAAAACGTGGATGAAATCATGCATTTTTTTCGTTTGAGATCGGTTTTTGGTCAAATTTCTTTTACAATAAGAACTCTGAGTAGATTAGTTTTGATTATATGCTAGGTATTCTCTTGATTAACGGATTTTTGGGCTTCGATTTCTGAAAATTCGGTTTTAGGGCATATAATAGGAATTTTTGAAAATCATGAGATTGATCCAGTTTTAAAATTTCTTTTGCAAAACTAATTTGATTCATAGTCTCTCTACATGATTATGATTGTTTAGGTACAAGTTTTCAAATTTTTGAAAATAAACAATTTTTTGTGTTCTTGACTTCTTGCAAGGATGGTTTTTGGTTGGATCATTGTACTCATTGTAGCGCTAGTAGGAACTCGAGCATCTGTTAAAAATGAAAAAGATGGACCAAATCAAGAAGAAACAAAGAATGTTCCTCAAATCGAGTCAGAATCTGAAGATGAAGAGGATTGCGACACTTTTTGTAAAGAAGTACAACAGGCTGTTGATGACGAAGATAGATTCTATTTCAAGAACAAAAAGCTGATGAAGTCTTCTTCAACAACAAAGCAGTACACTAGGCGAAAGAATTCGAGGGGCACTGGAATTTAGATTAATGAACCCCTCGCCAGAGCACGCTCTCTGCCTAGAGAACATCCATGGAATGAAGGTCAATATGCACCGTCAGCGTCCACACAATCTCCTTCGACCTCCATGAGAAACATCACAGAGGCTGATATACTATCTATCCAACGAGAACAGAGGAGAATGTCTGCAGAACAAGAAAGAATGTCCACCAACATTCACAAGATGAAAAGAAAATGTTCTAAAATATCAGGAATGCTCAAAGGAATTTTGAACAAATTGAACTGTAGCAGTTCAGACCAGTCTGATCTCGAATGATCATTTGCTCTGATGATCTACTCTGTGGTTTCTTTGTTATTCTAGCTAATTTTCTCTTTTGCAGGTTTTTAGTTTAGTTCTTACATTTTCCTGTTTTGAACTTATAACTCTCTCTTATTTTGGCTACTTTAGTGACAAAAGGGGGAGAGAGATATGAACAATTGGAACAATGGTTACATGGTTTGTAAGAACTTGTGAACTTTGAACTGTAAAGGTAAGTATCAAAGCAACTTTTGGTTTTGTATTGTGATTGCATGCATGCCTCGACTAACTATTTGACTAATTATTTGGGCATGTATTATTACTAACAAGTTGTTTGATTACTAACAAATCTATGACATTTGGTTTTTATTGCTTAAAAGATATGTCTTTTTCTGATGATGATCTTAATACATATCTGAGTTCATAAATGTCATGGTGAGTATAAACTCTATCTCTGTTTGGTTTTTGAATGTTGAACATTCTTGAGGTATCTAACGATTTTGTTTTGTCAGGAATTAATTCTTTTGCAGAGAGTACAGATGTCTAAGTCTAGAGTCTGTTTTAGGAGTTTATCTCATGTTTTTATTTATTGGTTCTCAAATGTAAATTTTTGTTGTATGGTGATAGCAACAAAAATAGGTTTTTGAATTTTCTTAAGTGGATCTCTGTTTTGTCACGAAACCGCCAAAGGGGGAGATTGTTAAGGATTTTAGTTTTGGCGTATTTCGTGAAAGTTTTTAAGTCTTGAAGATTGAAGATAAAGAAACTTGGATCATATACCTCAATCTCAAGAAAGAAGAATTCTTAATGATCAGGTAAGTTTAACTAAATATTTTTGATGATCTGAATACTTCTTATAATGTAGAAACACTTGGATGGGTTTTTAATCGCATAAAAATCAAAAACTGGACAAGTTACATGTTCAGGATCCGGAACAGGGAACCACAGTCCGGACCCGGAACGTTGGTAGTTCATGCTCAAATCCAGTCCGGACCATAGGATTTTGTTCCGGACCCCGAATGTGGATTTTGGTGAAACTGCATGAACAGTCCAGACCATAGGATTTTGTTCCGGACCCCGAACGTGGAGTTTATTGAAACTGCATGAATAGTCCGGACTGTGGATTTCGTTCCGGACCCCGAACCTTGATTTTTCAGGAATTCTCTAAAAAACAACGACAGTCCTGAACGAGCTAATCCGATCCGGACCGTCGTGCGGAAAAAATTCTGTTACAATCAGTTTTTGATTCTTATCCTCTTCCAATGGTTTCTAACCTATAAGTAAACCCTACGATTCATTTTTTAGGGTAATCCAAAAAGATCAAAAGGAATCGAAATACAATCCACACTAAGTTTTATCTCTGGGAAATGACGGATAAAAATTAACGGAGAAAAACTTAGAGATCCACATATAGAGAAGAAAGGAAATAACTAGATCTAATTCTATGTTTCTTCATCTACATTTATTAATTTGATTCTAGGTTTTCATACTCAAATTTTGAGTAGAATCAAATTAATGAATACTTATATGGAATTTCCGATCTATCTTTGATCTAAGTATTCGGCGGATCATCACCACCCAAAAACAACGATTTTCACAAATCGGCGCGTGGACTCGCGTGGCCTTGTTGATTCAAGGTGCTACCGCTCTCGTGGATTCGGCGAGGCACGTTCGTGGATTCGAGACGTGCTACTGGGTGAAGACCGTGGATTCGGTCAGACGTCCTGGACTCAACGTTGGACGCTGTGGATTCGACTTTGGACGCAAATCGTGGATTCGAGGCGCGTTGCGGAGCGAGCGGAGAAGATCAACTCGGAGCGTATGGAAAAAGGTTGAGTCGTCTGTGAGTGCGTTATATCACCTTTGTACGTGTTATAATCTTAGTTGATTTCACCGTGTTATCGGTCCCGTCGTTTTTTACTCCTGGTTTTGGAGTTTTCCACTGAAAAATCTTGCGTGCTATTTTCATTTCCGCATTGTGTTTTTATTACGCAAAGATTTTTGAGTGTTTATCGTTTACACCTATTCACCCCCCCTCTAGGTGTTTTTTCCCTATTTAGATCCTTATTATTGAGGTGACCCAACAGATTTGAGGTAGGATTATAATTTGGTTTTGGATAGATTTTTTTCTCTTTTGGATTTTGTAATTTTCACCGTCTAAGGGTTTCAAGAGCCCTCATGTCAAAATTTTCTTCTCCTCTGTGAAGTGTGGGTTGAGCTGGAGTGTAGTTTGGTTGTGGAGTGGGTAGAGCTAGTATTGATCATCGTGGTGTTGGCCAAGAAGCGAGGCTGAGGTTGCTTGGTAGTGTGTGTCATGCCCAGAGCCTACAGCGGAAATTCCTGGGCACGCAACAGACCCGCCACATGTGCGAGGGCGCACCCCATACACGCGAAGCATCCAAAGCTAACCTGCAAAGAACTATAATCTACACTAAACATATATCAGAGCGGAAATAAAAACTATACTAACATCTATCACTATAGAAGAAAATATTCAATATCCACCTCTTAAAAGAAATAATACAAGTAAATAGCCCTGGGCTAGCCAGCCCTAATGTATAGTGCTCTAAACAAAAACAGCTAACATGGTAGACTACCTCCATCAAAAGTAAAAGCTAGATAGGGGCTGCTATCTATGGTGCAATCCCCTTACCTCGGTCTGGAGCTGGCTCAGAAGGCCTAGAAAAGTAGACCACAAGTGTGGGTGAGAACTACAAAACAATAGTTTCCTGTGGATACGGTCGGCGACAACCATAGCCTATCCACTAGGTCTATCAGAGACAAGATAGTGAAACTATAACAATAAGCGAGTAACAGAGTATAACTGAAAATAAAATAAAATACAACACAACGCTATCATGCCTCTATAACCAAACCCCAAACATCTTTACCCAAACCCAAACGCAACAGAAAATCCAACACTAGTCATCCCAACGGTACACCGGACCCAATTCTAAACTGATCGTCTCTACAGCCCAGTCAACCCTGCGCTGCCTACAAATAGGCCTTTGTCAACCTCTATCTACTGTCCGGGTTGCACCCCAAGCAGTGGTCCGTCAACAGTAGACACCAGCCTACCTCCTAACCCCCCTCCATCCGGCCCCTTGGCCAAATCAGTATCACGTACGACTCAAAGTGGCATGCAGGCTATGATCAAATAGTGATCCCACATATCACCAAAGGCACAAACACACGCACTAAAGTCAACTCACGAGCCCCAACACTAAAATACCACTCGCCTCGAAACCCATGCCCTTGGCACACACAACCATGCACACTATCCCACTTTTCACGGAACCTCAAAATAATGCAACCTCTATGTGAGCATGACGTGGCACAAATATCACTATCAAAGTACCCCCTATCTCTAACAACCAACAATACAACCGAAGGGTCAACTTAAATCAACAACATGGTTCCCCTGACAAGCATACCAATCCAAACCTACTATAAAAAATAACATCTACCCGGATACACGTGCAATCCAAATTCTCGTATGTCCACACTAAAACACAAAACACCCTAAATCACTAATAAGGATGCCCTGATAACAAATAAACCCAAACATGCTATACTAATGCCTACCTCAAAATCTACGCACCCAAAAGATCCCCAACAGCCCTCTAGCAATAAAATACTAATATTCTAGTCCCCATGCCCCAAATAGTCCAAGAACAGGTAAATCATGCATTTTCTATAATAAAAAGCAATAATAAAATCAGTAAAATTCCTACATCTAGCATGCAGGCTTAATCAGTAATCCACTATTCTCGGCGACACGAAACCCACCTAGAAAGCAACTCCTGGCAGAACTCGGTCGGCGAAAGAATTGCATGCCCAACAGTGATCACCACGCACGAACGGCACAACTCGAAAAGTGGCATGCAGGCTACCTCCTAACCCCCCTCCATCTGGCCCTTTGGCCAAATCAGTATCACGTATGGCTCAAAGTGACATGCAGGCTATGATCAAGTAGTGATCCCACGGATCACCAAAGGCACAGACACACGCGCTAAAGTCAACTCACGAGTCCCCAACACTAAAGTACCACTCCCCTCAAAACCTGTGCCCTTAGCATACACAACTACGCATAGTAGCCCACGGGTCAGAAACCTCAAGATAATGCAACCTCTACGTCAGCATGACATGGCACAAATATCACTATCAAAGTACCCCCTATTTTTAACAACCAACAATAAAATCGAAGGGTCAACTCAGATCGACAACATGGTTCCCGTGACAAGCAGACTAACCCAAACCTGCAATAAAAAATAACATCTACCCTGATACACATGCAACCCGAAATCCTTTTACATATAAATAACTAATAAGGATCCCTCGATAACAAATAAACCCAAACATGTTATACTAACGCATACCTCGAAATATGCACACCCAAAAGATCCCCAAAAGCCCTCTAGCAATAAAATACTAATATTCTAATCCCCATGCCCTAAAAAGTCCAAGAACAGTAAATCATGCATTTTCTATAACTAAAAGCAATAATAAAATAGGTAAAATCCCTACATCTTGCATGCAGACATAATCAGTAATCCTCTATTCTCGGCGACACGAAACCCATCTAGAAAGCAACTCCTGGATGAAATCATTTGGCGGAAGAATTGCACGCCCAACGGTGCTCACCACACGCAAACGGCACAATCCGGAAAGGCCGACGGCACCCCGCACAACAAAACGACACAAAAAACTTGCCTCTAATAGACAAAAAGGGTACAGAGTTCACAAATCCAAGACTCTAATGGGCTAAACCTACAACATCCAAAAATTATACCGAAAAACATAGCAAAATAATAATAAAATAAAAGAAACCTACCCCAACGTCAACGTGCCGTCGAAACACACGCACATGAGCCCGTGCTCGACTCCTCAAATTGAACGGCGCGCTCCACGACACACCCCGTGCGCGCACGACCTCCCCCTCCCTCTCCCTCTCCCTCACTCTTTGCTTCTCTCTCTAGCACCCTCTAACGTGAACAGAGAAGAAAAAGATGAGAAAGAGAGGAGGTTCCCGGGCTTCATAGCTGGAAACCCTTGATTCGGGCTGTCGAAATCCTCTTTCGGGCACTCGAAACACCTATTTCGGGATGCCCATAAGCACATGAAGCGGACCAAAATTTTCAGGCCGCTATAGTGTCGATCGTGGGCGCTCGATCGCAAACCCATGACCAATCCGGGCCGCCATGCATCCACACGCTTGCGTCAGCGTAGAAGTCACGTCACGTCCCATCACATCGCCTCGAGCGCCCACGACCAACCAATCGGCACCACGTGGCTCCCCCACGCCTGCACGCCAACTGCCCATGCCTATGCCGTGCGCTTCCCTGCGCGCTCGCCTCGACTGCCGTGTCACCTCGCAGACCGTGCTGCCACGCATCCCACGCCAGCACGCGCCACGTGACCCTCCCCGGTCTCCACGCTACCACACATCGCAAGCACAATGCCCGCACCAGCTTGGCTTTCGAGCAGCTACAGGGCGGATCCGGGCGCTCGGATCCGCACCTAAAAGCCCAAAAATCCCCAAAATACACCCTTTGGCTCCATTTTTTGCGCTATTTTGTGCTAAAACGATCCCGACTCGGCTCGACACTCCTCCAACGTGCTAACTGACCAACATACTGTGACTTTGCAATTTGAAAAAGACCAGTATCTCACATCCTTGCCCCCTACAAAAAGTTTAGTCCCCAAAACTCAAACAACACCCACAACTAAAGCGCACAAACCCAAACCAAGAGGCTACAACCTCAAAACACGAGCTCTCAAAACCACAAGGTCGAAAAGATACCTATCGCTGCCACGTCAGTAGTCGATGCATCCATCACCTGCACCACGTAGATCCACCCATTTGGTAGTGGCTACTGTCGCTTGGCCTCCTGTGCTCCCGGGGCTCTAGCTATCCGAGAAAGAGGTGGTGGGGCTCCTATCGTCGCGGAGTCGAAGAGGACGAAACTACCGACGGGGCTTGTGCAGTTCATCGGGGGCAATCTGACCACCTATGCCTCTTCTAGCCATAAGCATCTCCCCCAATGCTAGGCACACTCATGAGGAAGGTGTGGTCCACCGCAAATCACACATCTCCTCATTCCCTACCGCTGATGTCGCTACCGATACTGTCCGGATCCTCCTTGGCCCTACCCCTGTAAAGGACTCCCTTATGCTGCGATCGTGAAAGCTATGGTCTTGGCGGTCTCCTACCACCAAATAATCTAGCATCACCCTTAGTAGGTCTCTTCCTGTCAAACCCCTACCGGAACGCCTCTCCACCAGATGATGGAACTACCGCTGTGGGAAAAGCCATCACAAGTGGAACTTCTACCCGGGAAACTACCTGTAGCGGCTGGGACTCAAGGGTGCACAGCGCCCACAACAAAGTCAACAGATGTATAGTCTCCCCCAGTCGTCGAATCATCTCGGTCAAATGGCCCAACTATGCCTACATCTCCGGTGTCACACTGGATCCTGATTGAACCGCCTTCTCGTGGGGTCTATCCTGGACTGGCTCCTCATGGGGTAGTTCCTGTACCGGCACCTCAACGGGTCCCTTTTGGACCGGCACCTCAACGGGAGTAGGGGTGGCTCCTATTGTAGGAAGTCTGTGCGGTCGTCCGCATAATCGTCCTTGTCCCGGTGGCAATGGTGATTATCCACGACAAGGCATCGTAATCTCCTATGAAACAAAACTCATGTCAATCACACAAGTACAATTATCCAGCTCGACCCAATCTTGCGAAAGTCTGGAAGGACACCCCTTTTCTTCGGCGATATATAAAGAGAGAGAGCGAACTAGACCACTATATTATTAATAGCAACAAGTCATCAATGCTATTAGATTTTCAGCCCATACATGAAGGAATGAGCGGTTGAGATGATAGTGGTTATCTAGAGTTTATTGGGTGGTTGGTAGAATAGTATAATGTAAATTGGCTAAATTATAGAAAACCCCCCCATAATATACCGCTTTTTCACTTTGTCCCCCTGTCTTTCAAAAGCCTACATTTTGCCCCCTCGTAATTATGGAATTGTGCATTTACACCCCCCCCGTCAGCGTTCCGTTAGTGAGCCGTCAATTTCTTAGGTAATATACCGAAAATACCCTTCAACCTCTTCTTCGCCCGATTGCTCCGAGGTAGAGCGCTACCTCCGCGGCGTCGACGAGCTCCACTGCTTCGTGAGGGATCCCGCCACCGCCGTCGTCGGGAGCCCCCGGCGATCGTCGACGCAGTCGCCGCCCGGGCACTCCCCGGCGACGGCGCTCCAGGTCGCCATGGCGCGGCTCGAGGATGAGTTTCGCCATGTGCTAATATCCCGTGCGGCTCGAGGCTGGTGGGGCGCCATGTGGGGAGCAGGTCAGCGCGCGGGAACCCGCGCCTCCTCTGGCGCGGGTCAGCATGGGGTGAGGGGGGGCCGCCATGTGGCGGGCCCTATAGGCCGCCGCACAGACGCTTCACTCGCCCGCGCGGGGACGCGCTCCCTCTCCATGCCCAGCTCCCTGGGCACCCCGACTGTCACGCCCCGGGGTCGAATCTGCGACCCGGGCCCGCCAACAGATCCGCCGCCCATACGGAAAACCCCGTATAGACGAAGCGTCTAACCTGCAAAAAGAATGAGACTATAGCTATACTGATATCAGAGCTGGAAAGTACACTACTGAAATAAAATAATACAACCCAAGTCCTCACAAAAGTACAAAGTCTCTCAACTATAAAAGAAAACATACAAGTGAACCTCACTACAAAGGTCTCTCAAAATGTAACTCTCAAAATAGTAAGGGGGTACAACTACTCTATGGACGACAACTGGTAGGGATCTATCTCGCGACTCCCTTACCTCGATCAGCCGGATCAGCAACAGGAGTAACAGGAACAAGAGTAGAAGGCCCTGGAGAAAAATACACCGCGACGGGTGTGAGAACTACATCCCACAGTAGTTCTCAGTGGGTGCCGCCAACAAGCCCGACGGTCTGCCCACTAAGTTTACTAGAGTCATAAAGTAACAAATGCAGTACTGAAAAGAAAGACCTGGAAAAATAAACTCTACAGCTACTATGCCTCTATCTAAATGCTCAAAAAGTGGAACAGATGGAAACATAATGCATCTACTAACACTGAAGTATAGTCGCCCAATCTACACTGACTGCCACAAAGGGTCCAGTCAAACCTGCGCCCACCTACTGCCGCACATCCACAAAAGGACGGGTCTACCGTAGGGTGTCCGTGACTGCCAAAGCTGGCCCAGTCAGAGGGACTGCGTCGACAAGTCGCGATAGCAAGTAACAGGCCCAACTCCGGAGTGGCACTCGAGGGGCGCGACCCCACCGAGGAAAGTATCCGCGCATTTCTGTCGAGCTCAAATGGCTCATGCAGGCTATAGTCCAAATCCATGATCAACAAGAACGACAGTAACTGACATCTCATCTCTAACCCACTGACTGGAAATACTCACAGCCAGGACCACCGTCAACCCAACGGCTCCCACATAGAACCCAAACTCATAGATAACACGGAAAGGACCGACACCATAAGGGTTCGAAAACCCCGATAAGTCGGCGCCTAGAACCCCAATCAAACAAGAACAGACTCCAGGCTCCGCCCATCAAGGTTCCCGACCACCTTACAGTTCGAGAACGCGAAAACCTTGGTACAACATGCGGAAGACACCAACCAGGGTCCGAAAGTTTCGGGAGACCAACACCTATAACCCTATCAAACAAGAACAGGTTCCAGGCACAGCCCCCGTAGCTTTCGTCCCGAAGAGGAACGACCCCTAGAACCCAGATCACCCAAACTCTCTCGGGTGAGGAAGTTGTAATAAAAAGATGACAGTTATTACTGAAAAATATTTTAATCTGAGAAACTCAAATTAATATATTTTAGTTCTTTCAAGAAAATCTGTTTAAATAAGTATTATTTTCCAAACTCCGAAGGGCTATTACCTTCACCCAAATCAAACAAGAACAGGCTCCGGCGACCCCTCGAAATTTGGAAGAAAACATTAGTTTATAGAAATCATGTGTGTCTAAAATCTGTCTGGGTCCTAGGTCCTACTAACACCGATATGCAACTACCACTAACACAGTGGCGACAAGTAAAACAAGGAACAAGATATCTCGGGACTGCCGTTTACCCAAACGGCTCCCACCACAGATAAACGACCAAGTACAACTACCAGACTCCACTCTGCTCTCAGGCACGAGTGTAACATGAATCCCACACTAAAAAGAATCCCGACCACTCAGCCCACTACCCGAGCGAGTATAACACTATGTCCAGGAATATCTATACTCACATTCTAGCATGCTATCCAATTAAACTCACAATCATGCATAATCCTACTATAATAGAATTAATGTCCAGTCCATCAATCTTGAAGACAAGGTCACCCACCTGTAGCGCGCGTTAAACCAAGATCCAAATAAGCTGAAACTGCACGGGGATAAATCCTCAGATTCCCACGATTCCAACGGGCCTAAAAACACCCAAAAACTCCTCCTGGGTACAAAGATATAGCCCAAACATCACAAACAATACAAAATTCCATGTGTACAGTTTTGCTGAAATTTCTGTCCAAAAGAAGCATTATTATCACCTTTGAGGTAAATTCCAAAAATTCCAATAAAAATATCTCTGCGATCCTCGCGAAGCGTAGATGTCAATCGAGTCCTCAAACGTTGAATTACGATACCCGAGTGCAGAGATAAAAATCCGAGAAGGCTCTGCTGTCCAAAAAAACTACCAGCAAAACAGGGGCTTAGAGATGCCTCGAAAACCGTGCCAAGAACTCAGAATAAAGCAAGGTGATCAACATGTAAATGGAAGGCCTACCTATTGAGAATCCGACACCGCAAAAATCGTCCAAAAATACTGTCGGAGTAGCTCTGTGGACCTCTCAAACCGAAACGGGACGATAACGGGCCTCCGATGAAAAAACGTCGCTCTGCGCTACGATGCCGAAGTCATCGACGCCGCGGCCTCCAAAAATTCCGAGCCTCTGCCAGAAGATGCGCAACACGAGGATCTCCAACTTTGCTAAAGGGTCCAAGGGCAAGAGAGTTCGGGAAAAGGGTGAAAAAGACCAAGCAAAGGGCCTATTTATAGGCCCACAAAGGAAAAGAAGTCAAATGGGCTTTTGGGCCCCAAAATCGGGCGCCCGAATATTTCGGGCGGCTACAGTAACGGGCCGGCCCGTTACTGTGCGCGCCCGAAATCACAAGAATGCGCCACGTGTCCCCCGCGGTCAATGCTCCGCACACCTCGCGCACGTGGGCGGCGTGAGCCCGCCACTGAGATGGTGCCACGTGTCCCCACGTGGTTCACGCGGCGCACGCGGCCGGTCCACGCGCTGGGTCTTCCGAAAAATGTCCACCAATCAGGAGCCGCCACATGTCAAAGCCACCGCCGCCTCCTTTGACGCCGTCCAGCCAATCAGGGGATGCCACGTGGCAAACCCCGTTCTCGGTGCTCCCGGTGCACGCTTTGCCTGTGGACCCCGCTGCCTGCGCGCTGCCCGCGCCTGCCCGCGCCCGCCTGCACCGGCCCGCGCCTGCCCGCGGCCCTTCTCCGCCCCTGCGCCGCCCTGCTCCGCCGTGCGTCGCTGCCTGCCGCCTGCCGCCGGTCGCCGGAACAGTAATTCCGGCCGGCCGGAGTTACTGTTCCGGTGAACAGTAACTTTGGCGCCGACCGGAATTACTGTTCCGGTGAACAGTAACTTTGGCGCCGAAAAATAAGTGAATACACCATTTTGATCGTTTTCGCGCGCTGAGTCCAAATCCGCCGTCCATTTCTCCAAATTCTCATCCGAAATTTTGCCGAAAGCCCCCGGAAAAGCCCACTTGATCTGATTTTCGTGTTGGGTCCATTTCTGGGGTCCGATTTCGATACAATAGGCTCCAATATACCGTGTAAGCTTCCTATAATCACTGTTAATGCTACAACAGTCTCTGTGGAAGTCCGGATCATCATATCCTCCCCCACTAAAAAAAGTTTCGTCCTCGAAACGAGACCAAACTAAACAACTCCAGTCTATGCCTCGAACAAGTAAGGGTAGGTGTCCATCAACTCCGGCTCCAACTCCCTAGTCACTACCCACTCTCCGCCAAGCGAGTTCAAAAGCTGAAAAAACCTCAGGAACTCCAAAAGACAGTGGACAAGGAGGAACAACCAACTCCACTCGTCCTAAAACTATACGAAATATGCTAACACAACCAACAAGAAAGGTAAAGGCCCCACCAGCAGGAAAGTCGCCAACCCCAACTCTTTATTTAGAAAATAGTTGAAATTAGCGAAAAGTCCGAAAATTCCGAAAGGACCAGTGCCTTCGCCCCAATCAAACAAGAACAGGTTCGGGCACCGTCTCCATTTCTGGAGCAGTCTTTCGAAGTTTTCGTCCTGTTCGTAAATTTCAGTACAAGGCAAGGAAAAGTGAGAGAAGTGTCGAAGTCATTCCTGCTGTGGTTACAAAAACGAAAGCTACGATCTAATCGTGTCCCCTAAGGACACAACCTCTAGTCCTAATCGTCACCTACGCTTGAAACGTAGTACCTAACCCAGAATCACTGAAGCCACTTCTACAGGAAGAATACCCGGGTGACCTATGAAAATGAACTCCTGTTGTCCTACTCGTGGGAAGGTCACCGTTCTCATTCCATAATCAGTCGTTGCACGATACCGCACCAGCTGGTCCATCCCGTGTTCTCAATCTGAGTCGTGGAGCTGTCACACCTGCCGGTGTAATTCCAAGTCTCAATTGTCCTGATCATGCCCCACAGTCCTCCTCTGCTTGTAGGACACTGTGAAGAATCCAATCGCTAATGCATGTAACAAAGATTCCTAGCCCTTATCCATGCAAAGATGCAAATGTCCTACTAACATATGCAGAAGGATGCAGCAGTACCGAAATGCTCAACTCGGCTGACAGGAAATCATACCTGCGGTAATGCGATCTGCTGCCGGGGTGCCTTCCACCAGGGCTGCATAAACCCGTCCACTGGGTACTGAAGGTCGTCGTCCCGTCTGTCCCGACGTGGTACCCCACTCCGTCTGACGGTGTACCGGAGGGGCTTCCGCTTCCTGAATAGGCAGGGGAGGTGCTGTAGCAAGGGGTCGCACTGATAGAATGGCTCGGGGACAAACTGCTCGAAAATGTCCCAACTCTCCACAAAGAAAACACCGTCCCTGTCTCTGATCACACTGCGACGGTAGATGAGGCCCGCCACAGATGACACATTGTTCCTGTCGCTGCTGCCGAAACCGCCGCTGCCGGGGGTACTGATGCTGAAACTGCTGTCGCTGCTGATGCTGCGGGTGCCCACCTGATCTCTGGCGCCTCTGAAACTCGCGACCCTCAGGGTGAGGTCGTGGAGGTCTCGGAGGTGCCTGCCGACTCGTCTGTCCTTCATCATCCGGTGCTGGGCGCTTCGCCCCTGAAATCACTGCGAGAGCTGGAGCCACCTCATCCATCACCGCCTCTCCGCACTCAACGTAAAGTGCCTGCTCCATAGATGCATCCAACGTCTGTAATCTACGCGAACGGACGAACTGATAAATCTCCCGGCTCAAGCCCCGCTCAAACATATAAATCCGATGCGCCTCGTCCCTGACCGCGTGTGGTACACAGGCTAACAACTGGTTGAAGTCCGCGATGTACTCATGCACGGGCCGATCTCCTTGTCGAAGATTCTTCAGCTGTTCCTCCAGCCTCTGCCTGACGCTCTCCGGGAAAAAGGCTCCAAGAAGTAGACTGCGAAACTCCGCCCAAGTAAGAAGCTGACTCCCAGGTGGACCAACAGGTCTAATACGCCGCCACCAGGCCTCGGCGTTGTGCTCCAAGAAGTTTGTCGCCAATAGGACCTGAAATCGCTCCTCGATAAACAGGCTCTCGAAATGTCGCTCCATCGCCGTGATCCACGACTCCGCCTCCCACGGCTCCGAACTCTGCCCCGAGAAACGAGGTGGGTCAAACTGACGAAACCTTATCAACAAATCAACCACCTCACGCCGCTCTGCAGGGGTCAACTGTCCTGCCGTCCCGGACGGCTGTCTGCTAGTCACCGGTGCAACAGGGGCTGCCGGTGCCGCTGGTACAACAGGAGGTGCCACAGCTGGGGAAGAAAGTGTAGGGAAACTCTCAGGGGGTGCTGTGACAAGGTTCGCCCTCTGTTCGAACAAGCGCATCATCCGGTCCATGGTCTCCTCCTGACGTCGAACAGCCTCCGACAACTGGGTCATCTGAGCCCGAAGCTCCTGCACCTCACTCTGCTGACCCTGTGCTGACTCCTCCTGCTCAGGCTCATCGGAGGAGGAAGGCTGAGAACGCGTCTGCATCCTGCGTCGGGGAGGCATCGTACACACCTGCAGCAACATTCAAACATCAGGACAGAACCAAAACAACACTCGACCCAATCTAGCGAAAGTCTAAGGCATGTCACCCATTCCACAACATTATGTTGTCTGCAGCCAACATAATCACTTAGGAGAATAAACATCCCAATCACTCATCCCATCCCTTGGGAGAGGTATAAAACTCAATCAGGACTCTCGCTAAAAGTCACGGCTCTCACGTAGTCATCCTAATGTCCAACCACAAGCCTAGGGTTTCTAAGTCCACAATGACCTACAACCTAGGCTCTGATACCACTCTAATCTGTCACGCCCCGGGGTCGAATCTGCGACCCGGGCCCGCCAACAGATCCGCCGCCCATACGGAAAACTCCGTATAGACGAAGCGTCTAACCTGCAAAAAGAATGAGACTATAGCTATACTGATATCAGAGCTGGAAAGTACACTACTGAAATAAAATAATACAACCCAAGTCCTCACAAAAGTACAAAGTCTCTACACTATAAAAGAAAACGTACAAGTGAACCTCACTACAAAGGTCTCTCAAAATGTAACTCTCAAAATAGTAAGGGGGTACAACTACTCTCTGGACGACAACTGGTAGGGATCTATCTCGCGACTCCCTTACCTCGATCAGCCGGATCAGCAACAGGAGTAACAGGAACAAGAGTAGAAGGCCCTGGGGAAAAATACACCGCGACGGGTGTGAGAACTACATCCCACAGTAGTTCTCAGTGGGTGCCGCCAACAAGCCCGAAGGTCTGCCCACTAAGTTTAGTAGAGGCATAAAGTAACAAATGCAGTACTGAAAGGAAAGAGCTGGAAAAATAAACTCTACAGCTACTATGCCTCTATCTAAATGCTCAAAAAGTGGAACAGATGGAAACATAATGCATCTACTAACACTGAAGTATAGTCGCCCAATCTACACTGACTGCCACAAAGGGTGCAGTCAAACCTGCGCCCACCTACTGCCGCACATCCAAAAAAGGACGGGTCTACCGTAGGGTGTCCGTGACTGCCAAAGCTGGCCCAGCCAGAGGGACTGCGTCGACAAGTCGCGATAGCAAGTAACAGGCCCAACTCCGGAGTGGCACTCGAGGGGCGCGACCCCACCGAGGAAAGTATCCGCACATCTCTGTCGAGCTCAAATGGCTCATGCAGGCTATAGTCCAAATCCATGATCAACAAGAACGACAGTAACTGACATCTCATCTCTAACCCACTGACTGGAAATACTCACAGCCAGGACCACCGTCAACCCAACGGCTCCCACATAGAACCCAAACTCATAGATAACACAGAAAGGACCGACACCATAAGGGTTCGAAAACCCCGATAAGTCGGCGCCTAGAACCCCAATCAAACAAGAATAGACTCCAGGCTCCGCCCATCAAGGTTCCCGACCTCCTTACAGTTCGGGAACGCGAAAACCTTGGTACAACATGCGGAAGACACCAACCAGGGTCCGAAAGTTTCGGGAGACCAACACCTATAACCCTATCAAACAAGAACAGGTTCCAGGCACAGCCCCCGTAGCTTTCATCCCGAAGAGGAACGACCCCTAGAACCCAGATCACCCAAACTCTCTCGGGTGAGGAAGTTGTAATAAAAAGATGACAGTAGTTACTGAAAACTATTTTAATCTGAGAAACTCAAATTAATATATTTTAGTTCTTTCAAGAAAATCTGTTTAAATAAGTCTTATTTTCCAAACTCCGAAGGGCTATTACCTTCACCCAAATCAAACAAGAACAGGCTCCGGCGACCACTCGAAATTTGGAAGAAAACATTAGTTTATAGAAATCATGTGTGTTTAAAATCTGTCTGGGTCCTAGGTCCTACTAACACCGATATGCAACTGCCACTAACACAGTGGCGACAAGTAAAACAAGGAACAAGATATCTCGGGACTGCCGTTTACCCAAACGGCTCCCACCATAGATAAACGACCAAGTACAACTACCAGACTCCACTCTGCTCTCAGGCACGAGTGTAACATGAATCCCACACTAAAAAGAATCCCGACCACTCGGCCCACTACCCGGGCGAGTATAACACTATGTCCAGGAATATCTATACTCACATTCTAGCATGCTATCCAATTAAACTCACAATCATGCATAATCCTACTATAATAGAATTAATGTCCAGTCCATCAATCTTGAAGACAAGGTCACCCACCTGTAGCGCGCGTTAAACCAAGATCCTTATAAGCTGAAACTGCACGGGGATAAATCCTCAGATTCCCACGATTCCAACGGGCCTAAAAACACCCAAAAACTCCTCCTGGGTACAAAGATATAGCCCAAACATCACAAACAATACAAAATTCCATGTGTACAGTTTTGCTGAAATTTCTGTCCAAAAGAAGCATTATTATCACCTTTGAGGTAAATTCCAAAAATTCCAATAAAAATACCACGGCGATCCTCGCGAAGCGTAGATGTCAATCGAGTCCTCAAACGTTGAATTACGATACCCGAGTGCAGAGATAAAAATCCAAGAAGGCTCTACTGTCCAGAAAAACTACCAGCAAAATAGTGGCTTAGTGATGCCTCGAAAACCATGCCAAGAACTCAGAATAAAGTAAGGTGATCAACACGAAAATGGAAGGCCTACCTCTTGGGAATCCGACGCCGCAAAAATCGTCCAAAAATACTGTGGGAGTAGCTCTGTGGACCTCTCAAACCGAAACGCGACGATAACGGGCCTCAGATGAAAAAATGTCGCTCTGCGCTACGATGCCGAAGTCGTCGACGCCGCGGCCTCCAAAAATTCCGAGCCTCTGCCAGAAGATGCGCAACACGAGGATCTCCAACTTTGCTAAAGGGTCCAAGGGCAAGAGAGTTCGGGAAAAGGGTGAAAAAGCCCAAGCAAAGGGCCTATTTATAGGCCCACAAAGGAAAAGAAGTCAAATGGGCTTTTGGGCCCCAAAATCGGGCGCCCGAATATTTCGGGCGGCTACAGTAACGGGCCGGCCCGTTACTGTGCGCGCCCGAAATCACAAGAATGCGCCACGTGTCCCCCGCGGTCAATGCTTCGCACACCTCGCGCACGTGGGTGGCGTGAGCCCGCCACTGAGATGGTGCCACGTGTCCCCACGTGGTTCACGCGGCGCACGCGGTCGGTCCACGCGCCGGGTCTTCCGGAAAATGTCCACCAATCAGGAGCCGCCACGTGTCAAAGCCACCGCCGCCTCCTTTGGCGCCGTCCAGCCAATCAGGGGATGCCACGTGGCAAACCCCATTCTCGGTGCTCCCGGTGCACGCTTTGCCTGTGGACCCCGCTGCCTGCGCGCTGCCCGCGCCTGCCCGCGCCCGCCTGCTCCTGCCCTCGCCTGCCCGCGGCCCTTCTCCGCCCCTGGTCCGCCGTGCGCCGCTGCCTGCCGCCTGCCGCCGGTCGCCGGAACAGTAATTCCGGCCGGCCGGAGTTACTGTTCCGGTGAACAGTAACTTTGGCGCCGAAAAATAAGTGAATACACCATTTTGATCGTTTTCGCGCGCTGAGTCCAAATCCGCCGTCCATTTCTCCAAATTCTCATCCGAAATTTTGCCGAAAGCCCCCGGAAAAGCCCACTTGATCTGATTTTCGCGCCGGGTCCATTTCTGGGGTCCGATTTCGATACAATAGGCTCCAATATACCGTGTAAGCTTCATATAATCACTGTTAATGCTACAACAGTGTCTGTGGAAGTCCGGATCATCACACCGACCTCTCCGACGGCGGCGGAGACGACGACGACGACGATAGGGGGGGAGGAGGAGGAGAGCTTCTCGGCGGGGACGGGGGCGGGGGCGGGGGCGGGGGCGGGGGCGGTGGTGGACTCGGAGGGGAGCAGCGCGAGGGCTCTGCGGCGCTGCGGATTCAGCGGAGCAGCTGCCGATCGATGCGGAGCATCCGTGAGTGCTTCTCTGCCGTCATTGTAAAGCACAGGGATAAGGAAGGCATTATCGTCATTTCGCATGTTCTGTTAACCCCGTTACCCCCTAAAAATAGTTCCGTAATTACGAGGGGGCAAAATGTAGGCTTTTGAAAGACAGGGGGGCAAAGTGAGAAAGCGGTATATTATAGAGGGGGTTTCTGTAATTTAGCTTAGTAAAAATGATCAAAGTAATGGATCTAACGACAGAAAATTTGATGACACCAAATGCTTTATGATATTAATAGTTTAGTAGCCGAACTATATAGATATATGCACTACAAGAAAGTTAATATTTAAGAATGCTTGTTTGTATACTTAATGATATTTAAAAGCGTCTCAATATAGTCTAGCGTCGCATTTAAAAGTGTCGATTAAAGCGTTGGCAAATGAAAAATCGCCACGTATATATCGATGCTTACGGCAAGCGTCGGTAAAATATATTCTGACGTTTTAAAGCGTAAGGATTTTTTAAAATCCTGACGCTTTAGAGTGTCAAAAAATTAAAAATAATAATAAAATTCATCATTTAATAAATTAGTTTAATATAAAAAAGAATTCATATGATGGCGCTTTTTTAAGTGTTGGCATTTGTTATATTGTAGGGATACAATTGGAGATGTTTTTTCCAAGCGTTAACTAAAAAGCGTTCTTATATTAAAAAAAAATTGTAATGAGAGCTAGGCTGGAATGCTATCGATAGCAAACGGACTCCATTGCCGCCCATTTATTTTTTATTGTGGAGTTTTCATAACGACGATCGATATTGTTAAATATGAATTAGATCATTTAAACTATCTGAAAATTAAATTTTATATTTTTTCGATATTCTTTTCTTATCCATTAAGTTGACATAAAAATGAAAGCCTGAAAATAAACATCTTTCCAAAAGTGAATATATATATATATATATATATATATATATATAGAGAGAGAGAGAGAGAGAGAGAGAGAGAGAGAGAGAGAGAGAGAATTGAGCTCCTATGCTTTTAAAAGTACCAAGTAATTGGTGCTTGTAGGTTTTAGCTCTTGGATGAAAAAATATGTGGTTATGATGATAGTAGGCCCCTTAGATTAAGTGAGTGGTTGGTGGAATAGAATGATCTAAGGAATGAAATTAGTCAAAGGGGTGATCTAACGGTAGAAAACTTACAAATACCAATTGCTTGGTGCTTGTACAAGCATAGTAGGCGGACTCTCTCTCTCTCTATATATATATATATATATATATATATATATATATATATATATATATATATATATATATATATA
Source organism: Tillandsia leiboldiana (assembly GCA_029204045.2). Lineage (NCBI taxonomy): Eukaryota > Viridiplantae > Streptophyta > Magnoliopsida > Poales > Bromeliaceae > Tillandsia > Tillandsia leiboldiana. The sequence goes on along the minus strand of CM055061.1, from coordinate 47,374,270 downwards.
TAGAGAGAGAGAGAGAGAGAGAGAGAGAGAGAGTCCGGCTACTATGCTATCGATAGCACCAAGCATTTAGTGCTATCAAGTTTTCTATCCTTACATTAACACCTTTGATCATTTTCACCCGTTAGGTTTTACTATTTCCCCAACCACCCATTAAACCCAAGGGTCCCACTATCATCTCAACCACACATCTTTTAATCCAAGGGTTAAAAACTTAATAGTACCAATGACTTAGTACTATTAATAGCATTCCAGCCCCCTCTCTCTCTCTCTCTCTCTCTCTCTCTCTCTCTCTCTCTCTATATATATATATATATATATATATATATATATATATATATATATATATATATATATATATATATATATATATATATATATATATAGTCCGGCTACCATGCTTGTACAAGCACCAAGAAATTGGTGCTTGTAAGTTTTCTACCGTTAGATCAATCTCTTTGACTAGTTTCACTCCTTAGATCATGCTATTCCACATTTTGGGGCTGAAAATGTCACGCTGACCGTTGACCAGGTTCGGTCGTCGATCGGCCCCGGGTTGGTTGACCCTTTGATGTGAATGCGCCGCGTGCTAATGGATCAAGCCATCGGGTAGAGGTGGGATCCGCTCGGTCGGATTCTTCTCAATCAAACTCTCGCGACCGTCCGGCTTAGATTAGCCAAATCGGAGTATAGAGGTAGAGAGAGAGAGTTCGGCCTAGAATAGCCGAACTGGGGTATGGAGACAAAGATTTGATACGGCTAAGGAGCCGATTAAAAATTTGTATTGATTGGAGTGGGGTTACAAGAGTAACCAATAGCTGATTATAGGTTAATCTACTCCTAAAGTTATGTAGGAAAGCAGTAAATGCATGTATGAAAGATATGAAAAGCAGTGGTGGTCATTGGCTTACGAGTTTGCAGGACCCCTTTTCCTTCGTTAGTTCGGGTATTTATACACTCCCGAATCAAGTGTTATAATCGCTGATTTGAATAATCGGCGTGATTTGGGGAGAATCATCGTAAAATCCTCAACTACTTCCTTTCGACTCGAACTTTCTCAAATAGGATAATAGCTATTTTTCCATCCAAATTCAATCCCTTATCGACGCGCCGAGGCATGATCTTCGGTGCTTTCCAATGCTGGGCGTCTCTTGCCGTTCCGGAAGTTGTTACGAGATTCGCGCCAAAATCTCGCATCCCTTTTCTTTCGGAGTCTTTCCTTCTGCAGCTTTGAGCAGCCGAGAGTTAACCCTGACTTCGCCTCTTTCATCATTTGACTGAGGCGGTTTGAATGTTTGTCTTCGGCCGAGGACGATCCTGGATGAGATGATAATCCTTTTATTAACCGCTTCTCCTATCGGTTGAGGTATACGCCACGTGTCGCTTCCTCAGGTGGCGAAAATTTTGGTTTCAACACCACCAACCACCCAATAAACCCAATGAGCCACTATCATCATAACCGCGCATCCTTTCATCTTAGGGCTAAAAACATATAAGCATCAATAACTTGATATTTTTAAAAACATAAGAGCTCAAATATATATATATATATATATATATATATATATATATATATATATATATATATATATATATATATATATATATATATATATATATATATATAGTTTGCATAAATTACTATTGATAACAATTAGTTCATGTTGCTACTGATTTGTTTTCGCTGATAGAGCTTTCAAATCGACGATCGATATCTTTGAATATGATTTAGACCAATGAAAATACTTAGAAATTAAATTTTATATTTTATCACACTACAACAAAATTAGGCTATAGCGACACTTTTAAGTATTTCTAAAATCTAAAAAAGTGTCGCTGACAAAAATACCGACACTTATTATAAGTGTTGCTATATGTGCCGTCACTAGGGTGTATAGCGACACATTTTTGTAATGTGTCCCAAAAATGTGTCCCTATAACCTAATTTTGGATATAGATGGAATATAGATAGGACACTTATACAAAAGTGTCACAAATATGTGTCACTACAATAAAATTAGGTTATTGGGACACATATTTGTGATACTTTTGTATAAGTGTCCTATCTATATTCCATCTATATCCAAAATTAGGTTATAGGGACACATTTTTGGGACACATTACAAAAATGTGTCGCTATACACCCTAGCGACGGCACATATAGCAACACTAATAATAAGTGTCGGTATTTTTGCCAGCGACACTTTTTTTAGATTTTAGAAACACTTAAAAGTGTCACTATAGCATAATTTTGTTATAGTGTATAGATATTGTTCTCTTTTGTGCCAAGTGGATAAAAAAATAAACTACTAAAATAAATATCTTTCAAAAAATTATGATAGAATTCTTATGATATATCAAACAAAAACGTATAATTATGTTAAAAAGATAATTAATATAAGATAAGATCATTAAGTAATGTGAAATAATTGTTTACTCGGATGTCTTAGATTACACACTTGAACTTGACTTAAACGGTAGGAATTATATGAGACTTGAAGCAACTTCTGATATTATATATTTAATACTTCCCTTTAATTTTGAATTCAAGACATTTTGGTAGATCCAAAATTTAAATTTAATTAAATTGACGAAAAATAAATAAGATTAGAAGCTTAGTAAAATTCGAATTCAAAATCTCATACTCTCAATATGAAATAATATATATGAAACAACTACAAATATAATTATTGTAAATTCTATTTGAATGATGCTTAGGAGTAATCTTTCTTCCAACAAAATACTTCAAATTTAACGAACGATATTAAAAGATTACAAAATAAACTAAAGACTAATTTTGGAATGTTGTTTTAGAAGTCAAGGGCCTATACGTAAATTGCCATCGCCTAAATCGCTATGTTTCTCCCTTCAAAAGCCTAGTGGTTTGGAAAGATTATACAAATTTTGGTTGAATAGTGCAAGATTATACAAAATTTGGTTGAATAGTACTGCATGCATTGTAACTGATACATAATACTAATATGAAAGATTGAATTGAGAGAGAGAAAAAGAGGGTTGTTTTTAAAATGGTTTTTATTTTTGAAAATAACTCTACAAAATTTATATTTATAAAATTGACCCTATGGGTGCCACCTGTGCGTCACGCGTACCACCACGTGAGCGGGAGGGGTACGTCGGATGAGTTGAACTCAGGGAACCATTTTTCGTGTTTAAACACGGTAAATGATTCACCGTGTTTAAACACGGGGAACCATTCCCCGTGTTCAAATACGGGGAACCATTCCCCATTCCCCGTATTTGAACACGGGGAATGGTTCCCCGTGTTCAAACCCTTATACAAACCCGAGCCTCCTTTCTTCTCCTTCTTCCTTCGGCCTTTTTCTCTCTACTCTTTCCCTCCCAGTAGATCTCTTTCTCTCTCTCTCCCACTAGCTCTCTCTCTCTCTCTCTCCCTCCGCCGCCACCGCCGCCGTAGAGCTCTCTCTCCCACTAGATAGTCTCTGCTCTCTCTCTCTCCCACTAGCTCTCTCTCTCTCTCTCTCTCTCGCACTCTCTCTCTTTGTCTGTACTCTCTCTTTCTCTCTAACTCTCTCTCTCTTACTCTCTCTCTCTCTCTCTCTCCATCTCTCCCTCTCTCTCTCTACATTGTCACAGAACTCGCCCCGATGCCGCAATTCGGTAAATTTTAATTTTGCATGGCACTTAACGTTTGGTTTCCACATTTCCACTACTGCAACAGTAAAAATGGTTAAAGAAAATTTTTAATAACGATATTTGGAGCACTTCATTGAATAACAATATACCGTATTATTGGATATATTTGGTAAAATATATTTTTTGAGCTATCAAATAACATTCCAACTTTTTATTTTATTTATCAATTAATTTTGTTGGCAACTCCTATAACATGATGGATTGCAGGAATAATTAATCAAATTTTTTTATATTATAATACTCCATTAGCCCCGTATCGAATGGGTTTGAAATTCTGTATATATGAAATCATGCACGCTAATAATAATAACTAGGCTTAAGTATTTTGGGTTGGTGGTTTGGACCTATCGATTTATTTTTGCTAGATGGTCGAATCGTCTTAAATAGTTTCAGAGACGAATATATACTAGCCAGAAGTGTGAGACCTAAGTATTATGCATAGTAAAGTGTTACATCATGAATTTGGTAGTATTACACCATAAATTTGGTAGGGGGCCACCTCTTGTAACCCTAATAGTCCCACCTAAGTGTTATCAAGAATTTGGTAGGGACCACTTCTTGTAACCCCAATAGTTCCACCTAAAGTGTTATGCGGAGTAAAATACTATATCATGAATTTAGCTGAAGCCATATCTTAATTCTAACCCTAATAGCCATGAGATCATGCACGCTAATAATAATAACTGTCATGAGATCATGGAAATTAATTATAATAATTGAACTTAAATATTAATACTTTCGACTAGTGGTTTGGGCTTTACGAGTTTTTATTTGTTAGCGGGTCGGTTGTCTCAAATATATAATAACAAAATTTTATAAAATATGTCTTCTCCTCTTTTCTTTTTTTTTTTTTTTTTTTTTTTTTTTTAGTTGCATATTTAGTGCCATATATTCAGGACGAAGCCATATTAAGACCCAAAGTGGCCATGACCCCTCTTAACTTTTTAATATTGCTTAATAGTCCTAAATACCAATTTGACTCTTTTTTTTTTTTAGACGGTCACCCGCCCCCTCAGTTTTTTAATATTTACTTAAATTCTTTTTGTGCCAATATAACTTCTTTTCATTTTTTTTTTTCTTTGTATACATTTTAAATAGATAAAAATGTACTAAAAGCCTCGTACTTATAAGGTATTTTAAAATACATTCCTTAACTCCAAATTTTTTATTTTATATATTTTTTTTAAATTTCTAACTATTTTAGATGAACTATTTTATTTAGCAAAATAAAATATTATACTAAATTTAATAGCTCTTCGATCTAATAGTTATTAAATGTTATAATTTTATTTATTAAAAATACTAAGAATTCGATCGCTAACTCACCACTAACTGAATTACTGTTAGATTTAGTAAAATTTCTAATTATTTGAATATAATAATATTATAAATAAAATAATTAAAAATTAAATATCTGTAAATTAAAATTTAATTTTAATATTTTTACATTAATTATTAAATTAATATTTTTTTAAAAAAAAAATAATTAGATAAAATTATATTTATGTATTAAATTTTTTATTTGAATATATTTTGGCCCCCATCGAAATTAAATTTTGCTTCGTCCCTGCATATCTTTATCATATTTTTAAATTTAATCCCCAACATTTTTTTTCAATAAAATTATTAATCTTTATTATTTATTTTAGTTAAGTTGTTGTTGTAAAAATTCTTGTTTAATTCTATGAAAGTGGCATTTTGTTCCAAGCAATATTTATTGCATTACCACTAGAGCTAGCATACAGTCGGATAATATACCTGTCCAATGAGAAATGCTATTCCTACGTACCAAAAAATGATTAACACTATTTTATTTTAGAATTAAAAAAAATTTAAAATTTTTAATATTAAAAATTATATATTTGATCAAGTAAGAGCTGAATATAAAAATCTCTGGATAAAAAATTATAATATTTATATATTCTTTTTAGAATGTATGAATAGCATTATTCCTATCTAATATAAGAATTTATTTTATTGAATGGATATACTTGTAAGTATCATATAATTAAAAATATTTGCAGTAAGTAGTTGTAGATGTAGTGTATGCACTTACATTTTTTAATCTGTTTAGCATCACATAGTTGAAAATGTTGTTTTTACAGCTTCTTTGTTTGGCTGATTGAAATTGAGGATGATGAAGTTACCACTGCACCAAAGATTTTTTTTGCTTTTTAAGAGGTAAGTCTATAGATAAAATTACTTATTTCTACAACTGTATTTTCAACTACGTCTTGTTTGGATGTAGCTTAAGATGCAGCAATAAACATTCATATGTAGATTCAACTGTAATATTTTAACTTGGCATGCAGCAAACAAAACAATTTTTTTTTTTTTTTTTTTTTTTTTTTTTTTTTTTTTTTTTTTTTTTTTTTTGTGTCAAAGATAACTATCCGCTTCGTTTATTTAATAATAAACTTAATTTTTTTTTTTTTTTGAGAGAAAGGCAGCATGCTGCCGCTTCATTCAAGGCGAGTATGAATTTAGCAATTGGGGCGCCGGTAGATGGCCCGAAAAAAAAAAAAAAAAAAAAAAAAAAAAACTAGGAGCAGGAGAGACCCCAAATCGAGCGAGAAGACCTGACTTCGGCGAGGATAGCGGGCAGGCTACGGCTCTTGTTGTCGAAGACCCTCCTGTTTCTTTCAAGCCAAATCGCCCACCAGGTGGCCGCGACGGTGATGAGCGTCCCATTGCCCCAAGTGTTACGGCATTTTGGTATTGGCATATTTCGTGAGTCAAGTCAGTGAGTTGAGTCGGAGTCTTAAAGGGATCAAATTGTCAATCAGCAATCAAAGACTTAGAGAAGATTCAACAAGAGCTCAAGTTGACACTCAGTGTCTTGAATCTTGAAGATTGAAGTTGAAGAATTGTGGATCAGTTACATCAATCTCAAGAAGAAAGTATTCAAAAGGATCAGGTATGGTTAACTAAATAATTTTGGTGATCCGAATACTTTCTTATAGTATAGAAACACTTGGAAGAATTTTTAATTTCATAATAATCAAAAACTGGTGTTCGGACATGTTCAGGATCCGGATCAGGGCCAACGATCCGGATCCCGAAGGTTGTTGCTTCATACAAGACTTCGATCCGGATCCATGCAATTTTCGATCCGGATCCCGAATGTTAAGTTTTCTGATTTGTATGAACGATCCGGATCGGGCAATGCGATCCGGATCCCGAACCCTTGGTTTTCTGGAATCGTCAATCTCGTTACGACGATCCGGATCGCAGTAAATCCGATCCGGATCGCCGTCCTGAAAATTTCCAGATAAGGTAAGTTTTTGATTCTTATCTCTTTCCAAAGGTTTCTAAACTATAAATAGACACTTAGGGTTTCTCAAAAACGTGGGAGCTACGGCCGATCAATTTATAAAACACTTGAGAGCAACCCTAGAGGCTAGGTTTTTATCGATCTTCTTCATAGCCTCTTTTAGGTCAATTCGATGGTTCTTTCAAGAACATATCTTTTGTCGAATTGATCTAATCTTTGCTTAGAGATTTCTTCTACGGTTCCTCAATGAGAATCTAAGCAGAGGATCACCATCGAAGTCAATATTCTTATCGACTGAGTTTGCGTCGTGGATTCGACGTGGCATCGTGGATTCGGTGTGCTAAAGGCGTTTCGTGGATCCGAAGCGTGCGTTCGTGGATTCGAACGTGAGCAGTGGACGGGCAAAACGGTGGAGCGCGAGGTCCAAGAAATTGAAGGAGGGGTTAAATCCGTGGAGACGGTAATCACCTTGTTATTCTTCTTTTCTTAGGGATTGTTATTGCGTGGATATCCAACCGGTCAGCGCAAGGTCCGAAGAAGCTGAAGGAGGGGTTTGAGTCCGTGGAGTCGGTAATCACCTTGTTATTCTTCTATTCTTAGTGGATTGTTATTGCGTGTTGGTCCCGTGGTTTTTCTCATGGATTGGAGTTTCCACGTATATCTCGGTGTGCTGTTTTTATTTTCCGCATTGGTTTTTATTTGCACTGAGATTGAGTTTTTAAGTATTACCCTATTCACCCCCCCTCTAGTTGTTTGATAGTACCTATTTAGATCCTTTGGGATTCATAACTCTACAATTGGTATCAGGAGCGGGTTTTAGGTTTATCTATCATGATGGGTGAAAGTGGTAATATTTATAGACCTCCTCTTTTTTGATGGGACTAATTTGCTTATTGGAAAGTGCGGATGAGAGCTTTTCTCATCGCAATTGATGAGCGAGTATGGCAATCCGTGGAATGCGGTTGGGTGCATCCTGTTGAGGAAGTAGGAAATTCTACTACCCCAAAACCTCGCTCTAGATGGTCCAAAGAGGAATTTGAAAGATCTTCTTACAAATGGGAAAGGTATGAACGCTTTATTTAACTCTCTTTCCTCGACTGAATTTACAAGAATTTCCGCGTGTGAAACCGCGAAGGAAATTTGGGATATTCTCAAAATTACACATGAGGGTACAATCTTGTAAAAATTCAAAAGCTCCAGATGCTTACAAGTCAATTTGACTCTATTCATATGGAAGAGCATGAATTGTTTACAGATTATTACACTAGACTTCAAGATGTAATTAATACATGTGCTAATCTAGGAGAAAGATCCCGGAGTCGAAAATTGTAAGAAAGATACTTCGGACCTCTTCCGGAACGGTTTAGGGCAAAGGTTACCGCCATTGAAACCGTTAGTCATCCGGATGAGATGATGTTGAGGAATTAGTAGGTGCTTTGCAAACTTATGAATTGACTTTTCCTACTAATCAAGTTTCTTCCAAGTCTTCTTCTAAGCTTACAGGTATTGCATTCAATCCACAAAGAAAGAAGATAGCGAATCGAGTTCGACGATGAAATCTCTTTTGCCGATTTTGAAGAACAATTGGCGCGGATCCAAAAGAAATTTCGTCGGAAATTTTGGAAGAATCGACCGAGGGATCTTCATCCACGAAACCATCTAAAGGATCATCGGATTCTAAATCCTCTAACCCTCAAATTCCTTGCAAAACCTTCTAAGGAAAAAGATGAATTCGAAGGGGAAATCCGATGTTATAGATGCAAAGGCTACGGCCATATTTCAACGGATTGTCCTACTCCGAAATTATATAAAAAGAAGGCTTTGCAAGCGAAAACTTGGGACGATTTTACTTCTAATGAATCAACCTCAAGTAAAGAGGAAAAAATCGTGCTTCTCATGCCTCTCATTTTCCCTCTTCTAATAATTGTTATCATCTAGTCACTAACTCTACTCCTTGATTTTGTATGAAACATCAACAACCGGCGGAGAGTCATCAAGGGGAGGGGGAGTCGGACGAGGAAGAACCTCGTTGAGGCATATCAACACTTCTTGCGGAATCTAAGAAGATGGCCAAACATATCAAGAAGTTGAGAAAGCAACGACTTGAAGATCAAGCCGAGAATCATGCTTTAAAGATCAAACTTCATGATCTCGAGGAGGAACGAGAGCTTTATTGGATAATAATAAAATCCTCCAAGAAAAGATAAATCAATCGGAAACGGTCGTTAATTCCATATTAACAAGATTGATTTTCTTGAAAAGCAGTTTGAGGAAATACATGTCACCAATCAAGCATTGACCAAGCAAGTTCATCAACTTAAATCCGACATACAAAGGATTTCAACCGTTCCAAGAAACTTGAATGTATGTCCGGATTAGGTCAAACAAGCAAGGTTGGTTTGGGATTCAAAAAGAACCAAACTGTGAATGCTTCAAGTTCCACAATGAAATTGAAAGGAAGAACTTGTCACCTATGTGGACTTGAAGGACATTTGGTGAAGAATTGCCCGAAAAAGAGAAAGAAGAGTCTTCGGCAACTTCATCTACGGAGCGAACTCAACGGAATCAAAAGACACATCAAGTCAAAGGAGTTCACTCAACCCACCAAAGGTCCGAGCCACAACATCAATCATTCAAGTGGATCACTGCGAGGCAAAGACCTAAGGTGGATCAACAGTCAAAAGCGGACAACCTCC
>CM055061.1:47330757-47364528 GCA_029204045.2 Tillandsia leiboldiana | reverse complement strand
CGACGGCGGCTGGGACGGAGCTGTGCGAGTGCGGGCGTAGAAGTGGTGGTACATTAGCCACGACGGGTGGCTGATGCAGAAGCCGCCGCCGTGCAATGGAGCGCACCGGAAGGCCACGCCGATGCTCTTCGGAAAGAGTTCGGGCGGTCGGAGGTAGATGCGGAGGTCGGGGACGTCGCCGCCGGGGAAGAGGTAGTGGACGGTTAACGCCGTCTTGCGGGACGTCGTAGGGCGGGACCGGCTGATAAGGAAGAGGGCCTCCGGCGGGCCCGTCCAGGTGCGGTCCACCGTGCCGTCGTCGTAGATGCGCAGCCAGCCCGACACTCGTCGACAACCACCGCCCCCCGCTCCTGACTGGCCTTTGGCTGCTGCTGCTCTGATTCTTTCGCTGCTGCCGTCGCTACGGATTCCATGCCGACGGTGTTAATTAACACGCGCGAATTGGTGGAAGATTGGAAGTGAAATTGGATGAGGGTGATCAGTGATGGTGGGGATGAGTACTAGCCAAAGGGAATTTATAGAGGGGAGAAAAGCGAAAGTATAAAACGTATGTGATGGTGGTGATGGTGATTTGTTATTGGAAGGACATTTCTTGAAAATTTCACCGCAAATTCCCATGAAGAGGGCGCTTTTATGTACTAGTATGCAGTCAAACGCCGCAAATATACGGGAAATTGCATACGGGAAATTGCTGCCCCCACGTGTTCTGTGGAAACATTGACTCATATTTTAAGAAAAAAAAAAAGAAATTTGCCAAATCTGTTTTGCTGCTCCAATCTTTTAATTCTTACAATCAAATTATTATTATTATTCCTTTAATTTAATTTTTGTTGTAAAATATGCAATTAGGAATATTTGTTTCTCTACATTTTGAAGCTATAATATAGATACAAAATAAGTGGGACAAAATATTTATTTTGTATCAACTATTTTTAATGCAATTGCCAAAAGGTTTGTTAGTTGATATTCGAAATTTCGAATTCAAAAAGGCTTGCGTCACCCCGCGTACTCTTTCCGGATTATTTTCAAATTCCTTGCACGACTTTGGATCGCCGTACCCTTGCTCTGGACGGCCGCTGCAGGGTGACGCAAGCCTCACCCTCGCTGTGAAGGGTCTGCTGTTGCGCCTCTCCCCGTGTGTCCCTCGAGCCCCGCGATCCACCTCTCGGTGTGATGACCTGGATTTCTGCAGAGCTGTGGTGGAGTTATTGGTGGCTTCTGGGAGCCTGTTTTGTGTGTTGGAGGTGTGTGTGCACAAATTGGACATAAGTGTTGAACTTCGGGCTTAAATAGATCACGTGGGTGATCGGTGGACTCCGTCGGATCTTTAGAAGTGGTCTCGCGCAAAATGGATATTAAAATTGGGCTCAGCGCGAAGTTTGGACAAAAGAACGTTTTTCCGGGTGCATTCGGCAAATTTAGAGGCGGAATTTGGCAAATCGGACATCAAATTCGGATTCAGCGCGCGAAAACGGTTAAAATGGACTACCTACTCGACATTTTGCGCAAACCGGTTACTGTTCATGCCGGAACAGTGATTCCGGCCGCCGCCGGCGAGGAGCGGCGGCTGGCGGCGGGGCAGCGGCGGATGGGCTCGGGCAGGCGGCGGAGCGGACGCGGGCAGCGCGCGGGCGGAGGGCAGCGCGCGGGCAGGCGCGCGGTCGTGCGCGGGCATGGTGCGCGGTCAACGGGCCGGTGTGCGCCGGAGGCGGGACACGTGGCATCGCGAGGTTGGGGTCGGTTCAGTGGACGCGGTTCACGGAGTGGTGCGGCCGGTGCAATGGACCAGGGTGGCCACGTGGCGGCCTGGGATGGATGGTCTTCGTGCACCGCGGGTGCACGCTGAGCCGCGGGTCTGCGACCGTACGCACGTGGGCGGCGGGCGACCGACCGCCGTGTCGGGCGGGGCGGCGCACGTGCGCCACGTGGCGCCGCACCATTGGCGGGCGCCACCCACGCCGCCGGTGATTGCGGGGACGCGTGGGCGCGCGCGGTTGGTCGGCCTCGCTGTCCCCTGTTCGGTGGACACGCGTCGCACCGCGGGCCGGGTCGGACGGGCGGTGGCGTGCGGCCGGATCCGGTGCGCGAGCAGGCTTGGGCCGGGCCGCACTGTGCGCGCCCGGAAAACGGCTGGGCCGGGCCGCACTGTGCGCGCCCGAATTGGGCGGGCCGCACTGTTTGCGCCCGGAACCGGGGGACATATTGGGAATTATCCCAATTGTTCTAATGGGCCTATATAAGGCCTCCCCTCCCTTCTTCTTCTCTGTTTTTCCGAGAGATAGAGAGGAGAACCAGAGAGAGGCCATTGAAGAGAAGTTGTTCCTCACTAATTTTTATACCTCGTGGCTGCGTTCCCAGATTTTCTGGAAGTTCGACAGCGGCGATCCGGATTTTACAGTGTGCCTCGGTTTTTCCCCATTTTCGGCCCGTTATCGTCGCATTTCAGTCCGAGGAGTCCCCTGCGCAGTACAAGAGTCCTTTTTTCGACGATTTCTTCACCGGTGTGTTCCTGAGAGGTAGGGCTTCGTTTTCCGTGTTGATGGTTTCTTTGGATTCTGATTCCTTGGAACGATTCCCGAGGTGTTTTGACCCCTCTTTTGCTGTTTGGGTTTTTGGACAGCGGCAACTTCGATGAATTGTTTCTTGGCGTAGGAATATCAGATCGAGGCGATTCAAGAGTCGATTTTGGGCTACTTTTCGCGAGGAACGCAACCGTAATTTTTCTGGGATTTTTGAAGCTCAGGACTGAGGTGAAATTCCTCGTTTTGCGTGCTGATTATAAAACAGCAAAATCTATTTTGAGACTTGTAGTTTTTACACCGTGTACACTTATGTGATGTTGTAGGATACTGTTTCAGCTGACGGTGTGCTTAGAGGACAGCGGGTATTTTCTTGGTTTGTGGTGCACGCTTTTCGAGGTGGGTGGTTGTTGCATACCTCTACTTTTGACTTGCTCACTAAGTTTATTAGAGAAGCCCTTTATTGGACATATTGGTTGATTACCATGCATGATTAAATGAGATAAACGTGAGCCTATCATTGTGACTAATATTGTAGACTTAGCATGTTGGGGATATTTTAAGAGTGATAATTAACATGCCATTTTAGCACATAGATTTTATGAAAGTGTGTTAAACGGATTAATTATTGGGATATGATGACATATCTATGTGCGGGTACCACTTTGGTGATTTATGACGGATCAGGGATTATATACATGTGTAGTTAGCTGATGTTTTTAGCATGATGGTTATATCTATGCGGATTGATTATTCGATACACATGTGGAACTGTTATTTGATTCACTTTCTTTCATCTTGTCTGAGGACATTTGCATGCTTGTATGGACATCTAGATAGTCCACTATTTATTGCTACACTATCATATTGGGATTTGACTTAGGAGAAACCATGATTGTTTCCTTTCTCCTTCTCTTTTAGACTTTTGAGCCTTGTTGCTCGGGTTCGAGCAGGGGTTCGGAATATTGTAGTTGAGGCCATTGAGTTTGGGACGGGTTAGACTCGATTATGGATTGGTGGGGGGATTGCGGCAACCGCGGACAGTAGGCGGTTGACCGGATATTGATTAATTACCAGATGGTGGATTGTGGGGCATTGTGGTAACCACGGAGATTAGGCGGTTGACCAGATATTGGTTATTTTATCATATTTGGACTTATGGGGTATTGCGGCGACCGCGGACATTGGACGGTCGACCGGATGTTTATCTTTGCATCAGATTGGGGGATCGGGGTTTTATTAGTGGAGGGATTTGTTCCACTTGAGCATAGTCGTGATTCAGTCATACTTTTTATTCTTATCTTACCGGCGCGGTTATTGCCCGGTGGTGCTTTACTCGTGTGGGTCGCTCCCCTCGAGTTCCCCTCTAGAGGCTGGGGTCAGACAGTTATGGACAGTTTTGCTATCACATCGGCGCGGCTATACTTGCCCGATGATGAGAGCGGCAGTAGGCGGTACCAGTTTTTACTGATGGCTAGATTGGGTTTATTTGGACAGATTCTATTTCTGATGCATACACACAGTCATACCCTTTGACATTACATTTAGAGGCATAGTAGTGGTTGTCTTCCTTCTTAGCAGTTTCATTACTTACCACTCTTCCTTCCCTTTTTGCCTCTAGTAGACCTAGTGGGTACGTCAGAGTTTGAGGCTTTACCCACTAGGGGGAGGCTACTGGTTTACTAGTAGTTCTCACCCCCCCCCATTCTTCTTTTTCTTTTTCTTCTCCTTTGTTTTGCAGAGCCTTCTGCGGGTGCTGCTGGACGTATAGCGGCAGCTCGAGGAGAGAGGACGGTTGAGTAGCTAGACAGTGGGCCTGACAGTGAGTTAGCTAGACTTGTACCTTTTATGTATCTTATCTCAGACAGTTGTACTTTTACTTTTGGGGTCTGGCTTTAGCCAGCTGGTTGTATATTTGTGGTGAGCTGGGAGAGGGACTTGTACCTTATTTTACAGTCATTTTGTATTTTTACTTCCAGTTCGGTCTGAGATGTAGTATTTTCAGTTCAGCTCTGTTTTTAGTGCTCTATTATTGTATTTCTTATATCTGAGCAGGTTACCAGCGCTTCGTGTACGCGGAAATTCCGTGTGCACGGCGGATCTGTAGACGGGCCCGGGTTCTGGTTGACACCCGGGGCGTGACAGATTAGGTGGTATCAGAGCTTAGGGATAGGTCAGTTGGGACTTAGGAAACCCTAGGCTTTTGGCGAACCCTAGGATGATAGGGCGTGAGAGACGCGACATTTTGCGAAAGTCGGTGATTGAGTTATTTGACTCTTCCAGTGAGTGAAGAGGTATCGACATATCCTATTTCTGTGGGACAGTTATGTTGGCTGCCGACAACATAAAGTTACAGAAAATAGGGGGATGTCCTTGACTTTCGCTAGATTGGGTCGTGTGTGGTTGTGTGGCTGACTTGTGGTTTCTTGTGGTAACAGATGCCTCCCCGACGTCGGATTCCTACCCGGAGTGCCCCTACACCCCCTGTTGAGCCAGGGCAGGCTGGACCTTCAGAGATTGATGAGTTGAGGGCCTTGGTGGCCCAATTGGCTGAGAACAACCGCCGGTAGGAGCAGCGGATTAAGCAGCTACTGGCGCAGAGAGAGGCGCCGCCACCGACAGTTTTGGAGACCCCGGCACCACCTGTGGTACCACTTGTGACGACGGCGCCATCATCGAGTAGCGGGGCTCGGGGAGTGGCCCAGCCTTTGACCCCGGCTGAGGAGCAGGATATCGCCGACAAACTTGTCAAGTTTTGTCAGCGCGGACCGCCTAGGTTCTCGGGACGGGACATGCAGCCGTGGGAGGTTGGGACGTGGTTATTAGCGATGGAGAAGATTTTCAGGGATTTCTTCGTCGACCCGAGGTACAGAGTTCATATGGCGGTACATTGCCTTGATGGAGATGCAAATCTTTGGTGGCAACGGGTGGAGCCACGGGAGTTTCAGATTTCTCGACAGTTACCCTGGTACGAGTTTCGGCGGATGGTATCGGATACCTACTTTTCCACCAGCGTGAAGAGGAAACTGGAGGATGATTTGAAGAACCTCCAGCAGGGTGATCGGCTGGTTCAGGCTTACCACCAGGAGTTCATGCAGTTGCTTAACTGCGTGCCTTTTGTCGCCCGTGATGGCCTACATCAGGTCGAGTTATTCGAGGCAGGCCTCCGCAGTGAGATTTATACCCTAGTGCATGCACAGCGACTCCAGACCCTTGAGGAGGCCGTCGAGCATGCCCAATGGGTGGAGAGAGGCGACACGGTGGTGGCAAGGCGAGGCGGGATGGTCGCACAGAGTTTCGTGAGGAAACGACCAGTACCCGAGGATGAGGGACATACTAGTTCGTGGAGACCGCCGCAGCCTCAGTTATCTAGCCGTGGGCGTGCGGAGCAGCGAGAGCCTAGTGGATCCCCGAGGCCATCGCGACAGCAGCAGGGATCGCAGCAGCAGATACAGAGCCAGCAGTCGGCAGGACAGCCACGTCTTCGCGACAGAGACAGATGTATATTCTGTGGAGGATCTCACTTGTCGCACACCTGCGATCAGAGGTGGGGTCGTTGTTATAAATATGGACAGTCGGGTCACATTCGAGCTTCGTGCCCCCTTTCGACTTCAGCGGCACCCTCATCAGCATCGACTCCTTTTCCGCCTCAGCAGCAGCTGTCAGCTCAGCGGTCTTATGCTCCAGCGAGCGGATCACCTTCTTTTTACCCTGCGGATCATCGGCCGCCGGCTCAGAGCGGTCGGGTCTACGCTGCTCAGGTGGAGGATTTTACAGCAGCCGACCTTGTGGTAACAGGTATTATTTTATTTATTGACCGGCATTAGGTTTTGCATTGTATTGCACTTGAGCATCCTAGTCATTTGTTAGTGGTGTATTCACTTCCTTGCATGGGGTTAGGGGGTAGGACGGTTACCTAGTTTTCGGGAGGTTCATATTCTCGATCTTTGACACGTGGGGTTGTGTTGTTGGTCCTGCCCGGTGCAGTTGAGTCCTCGATAGTACCAGTAGACCTGATGGTCTTAACCTAGTTATGGGACTTGGTTTTAGTACTTAGGACGGTTTGGCCGGCTCGGTTTTCTTCTTTTCGCGGCGGTTGATTGTGCCGCGAGGACGGTCCTCCTGGGGAGGGGTTAGGCCAGGTGTAGATGGTGTGCCGTGGTTACTTGGGGGCTATCTTTGCCTCTTTTGTTTCGACTTCGCGTGCGGGACGAGTGTTCCGCCGTGGGTGCGTAGCCTTTTTGGCTAGCGTGGTTGTGAAATACCCCGGGAGCGCGGTGATACTCGGATTGAACTTTTATGCCTTTGGACTTGGTGGTTAGATTACCGGGGGCCTAGGTGGAGCGGATGTTTTGCCGGTACAGACTACTTGGTAGCTCTAGCAATTAGCCCGCTGTACTCTTGTGGTGGTGGTGCGGTTTCCTAGAGTGCTCGTCTTTATTTTGTTCTAGTTAGAGATCCGAGGATTGCATCGCGTCTCGGGAGAAGGTATTTGTCAGCCTTGGGAGCTTGAGTGGTGGATGATTGGATATTTACCCCCTCTATTTGGTTGAGATTCCGTGTTGAGGAACGACTTTAGTTTCGAGGACGAAACTTTCTTTTAGTGGGGGAGGATGTGATGACCTGGATTTCTGCAGAGCTGTGGTGGAGTTATTGGTGGCTTCTGGGAGCCTGTTTTGTGTGTTGGAGGTGTGTGTGCACAAATTGGACATAAGTGTTGAACTTCGGGCTTAAATAGATCACGTGGGTGATCGGTGGATTCCGTCGAATCTTTAGAAGTGGTCTCACGCGAAATGGATATTAAAATTGGGCTCAGCGCGAAGTTTGGACAAAAGAACGTTTTTCCGGGTGCATTCGGCAAATTTTAGAGGAGGAATTTGGCAAATCGGACATCAAATTCGGATTCAGCGCGCGAAAACGGTTAAAATGGACTACCTACTCGACATTTTGCGCAACCGGTTACTGTTCATGCTGGAACAGTGATTCCGGCCGCCGGCGGCGGGCAGCGGCGAGCGCGGCGGATGGGCTCGGGCAGGCGGCGGAGCGGCCGCGGGCAGCACGCGGGCGCGGGCAGGCGCGCGGGTGCGCGGGCAGGTGCGCGGTCCACGGGCCGGTGTGCGCCGGAGGCGGGACACGTGGCATCGCGAGGTTGGGACGGTTCAGTGGACGCGGTTCACGGAGTGGTGCGGCCGGTGCATTGACCAGGGTGGCCACGTGGCGGCCTGGGATTGGATGGTCTTCGTGAACGCGGTGCACGCTGATCCGCGGGTCTGCGGCCGTACGCACGTGGGCGCGGGCGCGGCGGCGGCGGGGGCGGGCGACCGACCGCCGTGTCGGGCGGGGCGGCGCACGTGCGCCACGTGGCGCCGCACCATTGGCGGGCGCCACCCACGCCGCCGGTGATTGCGGGGACGCGTGGGCGCGCGCGGTTGGTCGGCCTCGCTGTCCCCTGTTCGGTGGACGCGCGTCGCACCGCGGGCCGGGTCGGACGGGCGGTGGCGTGCGGCCGGATCGGGTGCGCGAGCAGGCTTGGGCCGGGCCGCACTGTGCGCGCCCGAAAACGGCTGGGCCGGGCCGCACTGTGTGCGCCCGAATTGGGCCGGGCCGCACTGTTTGCTCCCGGAACCGGGGACATATTGGGAATTATCCCAATTGTTCTAATGGGCCTATATAAAGGCCTCCCCTCCCTTCTTTTTCTCTGTTTTTCGAGAGATAGAGAGAGAACCAGAGAGAGGCCATTGAAGAGAAGTTGTTCCTCACTAATTTTTCTACCTCGTGGTGCGTTCCCAGATTTTCTGGAAGTTCGACAGCGGCGATCCGAATTTTACAGTGTGCCTCAGTTTTTCCCCATTTTCGGCCCGTTATCGTCGCATTTCAGTCCGAGGAGTCCCCTGCGCAGTACAGGAGTCCTTTTTTGACGATTTCTTCACCGGTGTGTTCCTGAGAGGTAGGGCTTCGTTTTCCGTGTTGATCGTTTCTCTGGATTCCGATTCCTTGGCACGATTCCTGAGGTGTTTTGACCCCCCTTTTGCTGTTTGGGTTTTTGGACAGCGGCAATTTCGATGAATTGTTTCTTGGCGTAGGAATATCAGATCGAGGTGATTCAAGAGTCGATTTTGGGCTAATTTTCGCGAGGAACGCAACCGTAATTTTTCTCGGATTTTTGAAGCTCAGGACTGAGGTGAAATTCCTCATTTTGCGTGCTGATTATAAAAACAGCAAAATCTGTTTTGAGACTTGTAGTTTTTACACCGTGTACACTTATGTGATGTTGTAGGATACTGTTTCAGCTGACGGTGTGCTTAGAGGACAGCGGGTATTTTCTTGGTTTGTGGTGCATGCTTTTCGAGGTGGGTGGTTGTTGCATTAACTCTCATGTTCCTCTTGGATCTTGCTACCATCCAAAATGCTATAGCCGGGTTAGAGATTTAGTCCTATTATATCATTTATATAGAGGACTAATCCAAATTCCGGGGGTGTCACACCTCTACTTTTGACTTGCTCACTAAGTTTATTAGAGAAGCCCTTTATTGGACATATTGGTTGATTACCATGCATGATTAAATGAGATAAACGTGAGCCTATCATTGTGACTAATATTGTAGACTTAGCATGTTGGGGATATTTTAAGAGTGATAATTAACATGCCATGTTAGCACATAGATTTTATGAAAGTGGGTTAAACGGATTAATTATTGGGATATGATGACATATCTATGTGCGGGTACCACTTTGGTGATTTATGACGGATCAGGGATTATATACATGTGTAGTTAGCTGATGTTTTTAGCATGATGGTTATATCTATGCGGATTGATTATTCGATACACATGTGGAACTGTTATTTGATTCACTTTCTTTCATCTTGTCTGAGGACATTTGCATGCTTGTATGGACATCTAGATAGGCCACTATTTATTGCTACACTATCATATTGGGATTTGACTTAGGAGAAACCATGATTGTTTCCTTTCTCCTTCTCTTTTAGACTTTTGAGTCTTGTTGCTCGGGTTCGAGCAGGGGTTCGGAATATTGTAGTTGAGGCCATTGAGTCTGGGACGGGTTAGACTCGATTATGGATTGGTGGGGGGATTGCGGCAACCGCGGACAGTAGGCGGTTGACCGGATATTGAGTAATTACCAGATGGTGGATTGTGGGGCATTGTGGTAACCACGGAGATTAGGCGGTTGACCAGATATTGGTTATTTTATCAGATTTGGACTTATGGGGTATTGCGGCGACCGCGGACATTGGACGGTCGACCGGATGTTTATCTTTGCATCAGATTGGGGGATCGGGGTTTTATTAGTGGAGGGATTTGTTCCACTTGAGCATAGTCGTGATTCAGTCCTACTTTTTATTCTTATCTTACCGGCGCGGTTATTGCCCGGTGGTGCTTTACTCGTGTGGGTCGCTCCCCTCGAGTTCCCCTCTAGAGGCTGGGGTCAGACAGTTATGGACAGTTTTGCTATCACATCGGCGCGGCTATACTTGCCCGATGATGAGAGCGGCAGTAGGCGGTACCAGGTTTTACTGATGGCTAGATTGGGTTTATTTGGACAGATACTATTTCTGATGCATACACACAGTCATACCCTTTGACATTACATTTAGAGGCATAGTAGTGGTTGTCTTCCTTCTTAGCAGTTTCATTACTTACCACTCTTCCTTCCCTTTTTGCCTCTGGTAGACCTAGTGGGTACGTCAGAGTTTGAGGCTTTACCCACTAGGGGGAGGCTACTGGTTTACTAGTAGTTCTCACCCCCCCCATTCTTCTTTTTCTTTTTCTTCTCCTTTGTTTTGCAGAGCCTTCTGCGGGTGCTGCTGGACGTATAGCGGCAGCTCGAGGAGAGAGGACGGTTGAGTAGCTAGACAGTGGGCCTGACAGTGAGTTAGCTAGACTTGTACCTTTTATGTATCTTATCTCAGACAGTTATACTTTTACTTTTGGGGTCTGGCTTTAGCCAGCTGGTTGTATATTTGTGGTGAGCTGGGAAAGGGACTTGTACCTTATTTTACAGTCATTTTGTATTTTTACTTCCAGTTCGGTCTGAGATGTAGTATTTTCAGTTCAGCTCTGTTTTTAGTGCTCTATTATTGTATTTCTTATATCTGAGCAGGTTACCAGCGCTTCGTGTACGCGGAAATTCCGTGTGCACGGCGGATCTGTAGACGGGCCCGGGTTCTGGTTGACACCCGGGGCGTGACATCTCGGACCCTGGTCCTGATCGTGCCCCCCCTGGTTGGTCGTTGGGCATTGCCGGGCCCACCTTATACTGTTTAGTCTGACCCGGTGCCAGCCCCGGTCTCCTCGCTCGGCCACCATTGGGCCCCCTTCAAGCTTGCCCCCCCCTCTGGGACCTGTTGCCCGCGCCTACTCTGGAACCGGCCCTGGGCCCCCCTCCCACTGGCGTGCTGAGTGCCCGTGGGCCCATCCGCGGGCCCCCGACTCCCTTGGGCCCCTCCCCTGGGCCGCGGAGCCCACCTCCCCTGCCCTGGCAAGAGGGGTGCCTCGGGCCCCCTCCTCTTCTTCTGTCCTGGGCCTTCGTGGGCCCATCCGAGGGCCCATCCTCCTTTGACCTCCCTAGGCCTCTGGCGACCGCCCCGCCTCGCGTCGGGCTAGGCCCACTGACCTCCCGCCCCAACATCTGCGGCCTCGTCGGCGGGGAGCAGCTGCTCTGGGGAGGCGTCGGCCCCCCGGGGCCTCCCCTGGGTTGCCCTCTCTCCCCCGACCTGGGCTATGCCGGCGGGCCGGGGTCGCCCGAGCCTGCTACCTGTCACCCTGCAGCACTGGAGGCTGCCCACCATCGCCCGGGTACGGCTGAACTTCTGCTGGCCGCGGCCTCACCTCCTCCTCCCCCGGAGCACGTCGGGACCGCCTGGCGCTCGGTGCCTCCGCCCCAGACGCCTCGGGCCGCCGCGCCCCTCTTGGACGCTGGCCCCCCGACCCCGGCTGTCAGGAGAAGCACTCGGCTCGCGAAGAAGGCGGGCACTCAAGCGCTTGACCGTGCCATCGCCCGAAAAACCTTGCTCTTAGGTCAGGGCTTGCCCGACACCACTAGCCCCGGCACCAGCGGATCTCCGGCCATCTCCTTGCTCATCAAGAAATCGGCGAAGCTCGGCATCCTGCTCAGTGAGGGGGATGCCCGCTCCCTCCTTGGCTTTACCGGCCCTGTGTGCTGACCGCACGGCCGCTAGACTTTCGTCGTTAGGTGTCCTGTCTTCTTTATGTTTCAGATCTGCTCTTGGAATGTCAGAGGGTTGAATGACCCCACCAAGCGCGCCCTTGTCAAGTCGGTCGTCTGTAATCTTAAGGTGTCTGTACTTTGCTTCCAAGAAACGAAAGTCAGTTCGTTCCCTCGTCACTTCCTCTCCTCTGTCGCTGGGAATGGCTTCGACAAATGCCACTTCATCCCTGCCGCGGGGGCATCGGGTGGGCTATCAACTTGCTGGAACTCTAGATTCTTCACCTGCTCTGAAGTTTTGGTGCGTAATTACTCTCTCACGCTGCGTCTGACAAACGCTTTCAGCGGCTCATCCTTCTTCCTAACCAACATTTACGGGCCGCCGTCCTGGGAAGGGAAGGATGACTTCTGCCGCGAACTCCGAGCGCTCAAACCTGCTTGCCCTGGTCCGTGGGCAATTTGTGGGGACTTCAACCTTACCCGCTCCCAGGCTGAAAGACAGGGCCGCTGCTGGTGTAACCGCCTAATGACCTTGTTCTCCAATCTGATCAATGAGCTGGAATTGGTGGACCTCCCGCTGATCAATCAAAGCTTCACGTGGTCCAGCATGCAGAATCCTCCCTCCCTTGCTAAACTTGACCGCTTTTTGGTCTCTACTGATTGGGACCTCTCTTTTCCCCTCTCCTCGGTCTCGGCACTACCCAGAATTACTTCGGACCACTGCCCTCTCCTCCTCAAAACGCAGATTACCAGACCCCCCTGCCCCTTCAGATTCGAAAATGTGTGGCTGACCAGGCCCGACTTCATCTCTCTGGTCCCGATCTGGTGGCAGGAAATCGATGCCAAGCAGGGGAGACAGGGGAGTATCCTCACCTTCACCGCTAAGCTGAGACATTGTCGCAAACGTATCAAGGAGTGGCGGGCCACTAGCTTCCACAGTATCCGTAACGCCGCGAGGGCAGCTTCGGAGGAGATTCATAGGCTCGACTCTCTCGAGGAGCTTTGGTGCCTGACCCCCAGCGAGCTTACGCAAAGGATCCAGCTTAGAGACCACCTGAAGGGCATCATTGTGGAAGAGGAGTTGCTTTGGAAAGCCAGAGCCAAGCAACACTGGCTTAAAGAAGGGGACGGCAACACAAAATTCTTCCACGCCATGGGCAACGGCAGGCAAAGAGCCAATCGCATCGGGACAATCTCGGTTGAGGGTGCAACGATTGGAAGGGAAAAGGCTAAGTGCGACTATTTTTTCCAGCAGTTCAAGAACCGCTTTGCACCAGACAATCTCCCCTCCACTGGGTGCGGAGATTGGAGCGGCCTCTTTCCTGACAACTCTGAGCTTAGCTCGGAGCACCTCACCTCCCCTTTCACCTTGGAGGAAATCCGCAAAGCAGCCTTCCAGATGGGCGGAGACAAAGCGCCTGGACCTGACGGCTTTAGTATGTCCTTCTACCAGAAGTTCTGGGACGTCATCAAGGCCGACCTTCTCAGAGTATTTGACGATCTCTTCGAGGGCTCCCTACATACG
The DNA here is from genome assembly GCA_029204045.2 of Tillandsia leiboldiana. Classification (NCBI taxonomy): domain Eukaryota; kingdom Viridiplantae; phylum Streptophyta; class Magnoliopsida; order Poales; family Bromeliaceae; genus Tillandsia; species Tillandsia leiboldiana. The sequence goes on along the minus strand of CM055061.1, from coordinate 47,351,298 downwards.
GGGCCAATTGACTACACCCACATCTGCCTGATTCCTAAAACTGAAGGGGCTAGCTCGGCGAACGACTTCCGGCCCATCAGCCTATTCAACTGCATCCAGAAGATTATCTCCAAGGTCCTTACGAACAGGCTACTGACTGTGTTGGACAGGATCATCTCCCCGACCCAGTTAGCCTTCGTGAAAGGCAGATTTATCCTTGACTCCTTTGTCACGGCCAGCGAACTTCTCAGCTGGGGAGCCAGTAAGCACACTGAGTGTGTCGGAGTCAAGGCGGACTTCGAAAAGGCCTTCGACAGCGTGAGCTGGAGCTACCTTAAACATGTAATGCTCTGCCTTGGCGCCAACCTGAAATGGTGTGGGTGGATCGAACAGTGCACCGCCAACGGAAAACTCACCGTTCTTGTGAACGGCACCGCCACCAGCTGGTTCAAAATGAAGAGGGGACTCCGCCAGGGCGACCCCCTTTCACCCTTCCTCTACCTGCTTGTGGCTGAAGGGCTGGCGCGTTTGACAAACAGAGCTGTTCGGAACAACCTACTCACCGGTGTTGGCCCTTCGCGGGACTCTGAAACTTCCCTGATCCAATTCGCGGACGATACTTTCTTCTTCTGCCAGGCTAGAGCCAGACAAATCCGCAACCTACGCTTTATTTGGGAGATCTTTGAATGGGCATCTAGGCTCAAAGTCAACTCGAGTAAGTCGGAGCTCCTTTATTTGGGCAACACTATCAATAAAGGTGAGCGACTTGCAAGGCTGCTGAATTGCAAACTGGGAACGCTTCCGATCAAGTACCTTGGCCTGCCACTCAATAAGGGCATCACCCTCAACCGAGATTGGCAACTCATAATCTCCAGGATTGAGCGGAGAATCGCCGGATGGCAAGCTAAACTGCTCTCCTACGGGGGCAGGCTCACTCTTGTCAACTCGGTGCTATCTAACCTTCCGCTCTACTTCTTCTCGGTCTTCCGAGCACCTGCCTGGGTCATCAAAAGAATCGACTCGTTACGCCGTGCCTTCTTCTGGAGCAGCCAGAGAGCCACGTCGGGGGGAAGGTGCCTGGTCAACTGGAAGACTGCCTGCAGACCCAAGAAAGACGGGGGGTTAGGCATCTTGAGTTTGGACAGCATGAACATTGCTCTTCTAGCCAAGTGGTGGTGGAGATTCTTCTCCACGGAAGCACCCCTCTGGGTAACGCTCGTCAGGGAACTCTACTACCTCCGCCGAAGACCGCTGAGTGAGGGAGGATCCTTCAAACCCTTCTCACACTGGTGGAGAAGTGTGCTACGCACGAGGGAAGTCTTCAAATGCAGCTCGACCCACTCGGTAGGGAACGGCGCCCTGACTAACTTCTGGACTGACCAGTGGGTAGGGAAGTCATCCCTATCGACCCAATTCCCGAGTATCTTCGCCTTGGCTATCAACAAAAACCTTCGGGTAAAGGAATGCTTTGACCAGTTCGGATGGAACTGGGCCAAGATTCTAGAGGGCGTACAAGGGGGGACAGCAGGCACCGACGACACAATCCTGGACTTGCATAGGACTACAGCCCACCTGTCCCTAACCGCCAACAAAGACGAATTCCTTTGGCGCTGGACCGCCACGGGGCTTTTCACGGTCAAATCACTTTATCGCTTCCTGCAGGACAGCGGGGTAACTGACGACCGTTTCAACCGACTCTGGAGCATCAAGCTGCCGCTCAAAGTCAAAATCTTCGTCTGGCTCGTGCTCCGCGGAAGGGTCCTGACCAGAGACATCCTCCTTAAAAGGAACTGGGCCGGACCTACCTGCTGTGCCATCTGCCTCGGTCCTCTCGAAAATGCTGACCACCTCTTCCTCTCTTGCCCCTTTACCAGTGCTCTGCTGGAGACCCTGCTCCCTAATAAAGCAGGGATCCGGAGCTGCTCGACCGCCGCTATGCTCTGGGCTGCGAGCTCGCATTTGGGAGGGGCTTGGTGTAGAGTTATGAATCCCAAAGGATCTAAATAGGTACTATCAAACAACTAGAGGGGGGGTGAATAGGTGTAATACTTAAAAACTCAATCTCAGTGCAAAATAAAAACCAATGCGGAAAATAAAAACAGCACACCGAGATATACGTGGAAACTCCAATCCAGGAGAAAAACCACGGGACCAACACGCAATAACAATCCACTAAGAATAGAAGAATAACAAGGTGATTACCGACTCCACGGACTCAAACCCCTCCTTCAGCTTCTTCGGACCTTGCGCTGACCGGTTGGATATCCACGCAATAACAATCCGTAAGAAAAGAAGAATAACAAGGTGATTACCGTCTCCACGGATTTAACCCCTCCTTCAATTTCTTGGACCTCGCGCTCCACCGTTTTGCCCGTCCACTGCTCACGTTCGAATCCACGAGCTCACGTTCGAATCCACGAACGCACGCTTCGGATCCACGAAACGCCTTTAGCACACCGAATCCACGATGCCACGTCGAATCCACGACGCAAACTCAGTCGATAAGAATATTGACTTCGATGGTGATCCTCTGCTTAGATTCTCATTGAGGAACCGTAGAAGAAATCTCTAAGCAAAGATTAGATCAATTCGACAAAAGATATGTTCTTGAAAGAACCATCGAATTGACCTAAAAGAGGCTATGAAGAAGATCGATAAAAACCTAGCCTCTAGGGTTGCTCTCAAGTGTTTTATAAATTGATCGGCCGTAGCTCCCACGTTTTTGAGAAACCCTAAGTGTCTATTTATAGTTTAGAAACCTTTGGAAAGAGATAAGAATCAAAAACTTACCTTATCTGGAAATTTTCAGGACGGCGATCCGGATCGGATTTACTGCGATCCGGATCGTCGTAACGAGATTGACGATTCCAGAAAACCAAGGGTTCGGGATCCGGATCGCATTGCCCGATCCGGATCGTTCATACAAATCAGAAAACTTAACATTCGGGATCCGGATCGGAAATTGCATGGATCCGGATCGAAGTCTTGTATGAAGCAACAACCTTCGGGATCCGGATCGTTGGCCCTGATCCGGATCCTGAACATGTCCGAACACCAGTTTTTGATTATTATGAAATTAAAAATTCTTCCAAGTGTTTCTATACTATAAGAAAGTATTCGGATCACCAAAATTATTTAGTTAACCATACCTGATCCTTTGAATACTTTCTTCTTGAGATTGATGTAACTGATCCACAATTCTTCAACTTCAATCTTCAAGATTCAAGACACTGAGTGTCAACTTGAGCTCTTGTTGAATCTTCTCTAAGTCTTTGATTGCTGATTGACAATTTGATCCCTTTAAGACTCCGACTCAACTCACTGACTTGACTCACGAAATATGCCAATACCAAAATGCCGTAACAATCTCCCCCTTTGGCAATTTCGTGACAAAACCCAAAAATACATAAAAGCGCTCAAGTCACTTATCTTAAACCAAAAATCGAAATTCAATGTTATCACCAAAACATTGATTTTCTTTGCGTGAAAGATCCAATAAATACAAAATTACATTTGAACCAAACAGTCCTAGAACATACTCTATGACTTAGGACTTGGAGTCTTAAAGTGATGTAATTCCTGCAAAACAAAACTCCAAACAAAATCAAACGTCAGTCGTTAGAAATTAAAATCCTACATTTGATTCATCCTTTTGGTTCTTTTGTTTTTCCCAGCTCTTTCAACCTTTCTTTGTCTCCCCCTATCTTGAGCATCTCTAACATGTTCTCCATGTTCTTGAGCATCTATGTTCCCCCCCTTTGTGGTACGATCATCATTTTCCGTTCTCCCCCATTTTTCCATTTTCGTTTCGTTTGTCCTCTCTTGATGATCTCATCTCCGTCATTTCTCTTCTCCCCCTTTTTGTCACAAATTGTCAAACAGTGAACATACTAGACAAAAGGAAATTACTAACAAAATTAGTTCATGGAGAAAGAGAGATAAAAGCTCAGTTCTGGTATATATAACAAAAATGCAGATTGCGTACCGGTACCAGAAAGCAAAAATTAAATAATTTCTTGAAACAAATCCAGATTTTAGAATCTTTTCAAATACCGATTTGTATTCCATCAAGAAATCAATTTAAGTGCTTTAAACAGTGAATTCACACAGATGTCATTCAATCCAATTAATTTCACAAAATTAAAAAGATTTACTCCAAAATCATGAAAAATAAAGGTAAAACATTATAAACCGTTTTTCATGTTATATTCATCAAACACAAGTCATCAAAAATAATCTTGAGATCCAAAGTCTATCAAGATGTAACGGATTTACAAAGATGACATACGGAGATTTCCAAACGACATCAATCTTGAATTCTACCCTTTCAAATTGAGATAAGCACTAAAATACCTAAGGGTGGCTCTTTGAGCATCTTTCAACTATCCCACCTTATACCAACCAGGAGATTGTTCAAAATATAAGAGTTTTGCATATAAATCTCCAAATGCTTCAACTAAAGATTTTCTCATAAAATACTATTCAAGCATCCATAACATGTGGTAGCTTCACACACAAACCGGACGACCGGGGTGGCAGCTCTTTCCTACATGTGGTGGTAGTTTTCACACTCCTTTCGGATGTAACTCTTTCCACATCTTTTGCAAATCATTTCAATACCCTTGAAAGAATGCAATCTCTTACGTGAAAGAATTAAATCCCAAATTTTAGTCTATCGGTTGTCTCACGTTTATCACAATGAATTCACACAACCGAGATAGATTAAGCATCTAAAGATCACACATGATTTCTAAAATTTGATGCTTATAAAATCAAAAACTCCTATAATGAAGTATCTTCAAGATTATGATTAAGGAGTAAAGTTGATAATCCAAATAAAATTAATTTGGAGTGAATAAAAGTGAAGCCCTTTTTATTCAATGCACTTGTTCAGTAAAAACCCTTTTGTTCAAAAACAAAGTATAAAAACGAAGAGCATTGAGAAACATGTAATGCAAAGATTAAGAAAAATATGAAGGAAAACTAATCAAAGCATTACATACAGTCATAAGCTATTTAGAACTTAAGACAAGGAAAGATATCACCTTTCCGAATCCAAAATCGCTGGATTTTGGGTTGTCTTGATTCGTTGTGGCCGGGGGTTGTCCGCTTTGACTGTTGATCCACCTTAGGTCTTTGCCTCGCAGTGATCCACTTGAATGATTGATGTTGTGGCTCGGACCTTTGGTGGGTTGAGTGAACTCCTTTGACTTGATGTGTCTTTTGATTCCGTTGAGTTCGCTCCGTAGATGAAGTTGCCGAAGGACTCTTCTTTCTCTTTTTCGGGCAATTCTTCACCAAATGTCCTTCAAGTCCACATAGGTGACAAGTTCTTCCTTTCAATTTCATTGTGGAACTTGAAGCATTCACAGTTTGGTTCTTTTTGAATCCCAAACCAACCTTGCTTGTTTGACCTAATCCGGACATACATTCAAGTTTCTTGGAACCGGTTGAAATCCTTTGTATGTCGGATTTAAGTTGATGAACTTGCTTGGTCAATGCTTGATTGGTGACATGTATTTCCTCAAACTGCTTTTCAAGAAAATCAATCTTGTTAATATGGGAATTAACGACCGTTTCCGATTGATTTATCTTTTCTTGGAGGATTTTATTATTATCAATAAAAGCTCTCAGTTCCTCCTCGAGATCATGAAGTTTGATCTTTAAAGCATGATTCTCGTCTTGATTCTTCAAGTCGTTGCTTTCCTCAACTTCTTGATATGCTTGGCCATCTTCTTAGATTCCGCAAGAAGTTGTTGATATGCCTCAACGAGTTCTTCCTCGTCCGACTCCCCCTCACTTGATGACTCTCCGCCGGTTGTTGATGTTTCATACAAAATCAAAGGAGTAGAGTCAGTGACTAATGATGATAAACAATTATTAGAAGAGGGAAAATGAGAGGCATGAGAAGCAACGATTTTTTCCTCTATACTTGAGGTTCGATTCATTAGAAGTAGAATCGTCCCAAGTTTTCGCTTGCAAAGCCTTCTTTTTATATGATTTCTTAGAAGGACAATCCATTGAAATATGGTCGTAGCCTTTGCATCGATAGCATTGGATTTCCCCTTCGAAATCATCTTTTCTTTTTCTTTAGAAGGTTTTGCAAAGCTTTGAGTTTAGAGGATTTAGAACCCGATGATCCTTTAGAAGATTTCGTGGATGAAGATCCATCGGTTCGATTCTTCCAAAATTTCCGACGAAATTTCTTTGTGATCCGCGCCAATTGTTCTTCAAAATCGGCAAAAGAGATTTCATCGTCGGAACTTGATTCACTATCTTCTTCCTTTGTTGATTTGAATGCAATACCTGTAAGCTTAGAAGAAGACTTGGAAGAAACTTGATTAGTAGGAAAAGTCATTTCATAAGTTTGCAAAACACCTACTAATTCCTCTACACTCATCTCATCCGGATGACTAACGGTTTCAATGGCGGTAACCTTTGCCCTAAACCGTTCCGGAAGAGTCCGAAGTATCTTTCTTACAATTTTCGACTCCGGGATCTTTTCTCCTAAATTAGCACATGTATTTATTACATCTTGAAGTCTAGTGTAATAATCTGTAAACAATTCATGCTCTTCCATATGAATAGAGTCAAATTGACTTGTAAGCATCTGGAGCTTTTGAATTTTTACAAGATTAGTACCCTCATGTGTAATTTTGAGAATATCCCAAATTTCCTTCGCGGTTTCACACGCGAAAATTCTTGTAAATTCAGTCGACGAAAGAGAATTAAATAAAGCGTTCATACTATTCCCATTGTAAGAAGATCTTTCAAATTCCTCTTTGGACCATCTAGAGCGAGGTTTTGGGGTAGTAGAATTTCCTACTTCCTCAACAGGATGCACCCAACCGTATTCCACGGATTGCCATACCCGCTCATCAATTGCGATGAGAAAAGCTCTCATCCGCACTTTCCAATAAGAATAATTAGTCCCATCAAAAAGAGGAGGTCTATAAATATTACCACTTTCACCCAACATGATAGATAAACCTAAAACCCGCTCTGATACCAATTGTAGAGTTATTAATCCCAAAGGATCTAAATAGGTACTATCAAACAACTAGAGGGGGGGTGAATAGGTGTAATACTTAAAAACTCAATCTCAGTGCAAAATAAAAACCAATGCGGAAAATAAAAACAGCACACCGAGATTTACGTGGAAACTCCAATCCAGGAGAAAAACCACGGGACCAACACGCAATAACAATCCACTAAGAATAGAAGAATAACAAGGTGATTACCGACTCCACGGACTCAACCCCTCCTTCAGCTTCTTCGGACCTTGCGTTGACCGGTTGGATATCCACGCAATAACAATCCCTAAGAAAAGAAGAATAACAAGGTGATTACCGTCTCCACGGATTTAACCCCTCCTTCACTTTCTTGGACCTCGCGCTCCACCGATTTTGCACGCCCACTGCACACGTTCGAATCCACGAACGCCACTCGAATCCACGAGCACACGTTTCGAATCCACGAAACGCCTTTAGCACACCGAATCCATGATGCCACGTCGAATCCACGACGCAAACTCAGTCGATAAGAATATTGACTTCGATGGTGATCCTTTGCTTAGATTCTCATTGAGGAACCGTAGAAGAAATCTCTAAGCAAAGATTAGATCAATTCGACAAAAGATTTGTTCTTGAAAGAACCGTCGAATTGACCTAAAAGAGGCTATTAAGAAGAACGATAAAAACCTCGCCTCTAGGGTTGCTCTCAAGAGTTTTATAAAATGATCGGCCGTAGCTCCCACGTTTTTGAGAAACCCTAAATGTCTATTTATAGTTTAGAAACCTTTGGAAAGAGATAAGAATCAAAAACATACCTTATCTGGAAATTTTCAGGACGGCGATCCGGATCAGATTTATTGCGATCCGGATCGTCGTAACGAGATTGACAATTCCAGAAAACCAAGGGTTCGGGATCCGGATTGCAAGGCCCGATCCGGATCGTTCATACAAATCAGAAAACTTAACATTCGGGATCCGGATCGGAAATTGCATGGATCCGGATCGAAGTCTTGTATGAAGCAACAACCTTCGGGATCCGGATCGTTGGCTCTGATCCGGATCCTGAACATGTCCGAACACCAGTTTTTGATTATTATGACAATAAAAGTTCATCCAAGTGTTTCTACACTATAAGAAAGTATTCAGATCACCAAAATTATTTAGTTAAACATACCTGTGACACCCCCGGAATTTGGATTAGTCCTATATATAAATGATATAATAGGACTAAATCTCTAACCCGGCTATAGCATTTTGGATGGTAGCAAGATCCAAGAGGAACATGAGAGTTAAGCGCGCTAGAGCTAGAGTAGTTCTAGGATGGGTGACCCCCTGGGAAGTGGGGCGTCACAGTTGGTATCAGAGCCATTCACCAGCCGGAAATGTGAGATGAGTCTTGGCTGAGCCAGGGTTATATAGTGGGTAGAGCGAGGCTCCCCGGCTAATGACCGTTGTGGGTGGAGTGCAGCTCCCCACAAGGTCAGCTATGGCTAGCGAGACGAGTCTCACATCGCCTGGTGCTTGTGAGTGTGCTTGAGCCTGACGTGGACGTCAGGGCTTAAAGCGGGGAAGAATGTGACACCCCCGGAATTTGGATTAGTCCTATATATAAATGATATAATAGGACTAAATCTCTAACCCGGCTATAGCATTTTGGATGGTAGCAAGATCCAAGAGGAACATGAGAGTTAAGCGCGCTAGAGCTAGAGTAGTTCTAGGATGGGTAACCCCCTGGGAAGTGGGGCGTCACAATACCTGATCCTTTTGAATACTTTCTTCTTGAGATTGATGTAACTGATCCACAATTCTTCATCTTCAATCTTCAAGACTCAAGACATTGAGTGTCAACTTGAGCTCTTGTTGAATCTTCTCTAAGTCTTTGATTGTTGATTGACAATTTGATCCCTTTAAGACTCCGACTCAACTCACTGACTTGACTCACGAAATATGCCAACACCAAAATGCCGTAACACGTTTGACCTTGGATGAGGATCCCGATCAGCGGGAGGCTGAAGGGATGGAGCAGAGTGAGGTCTGAGAGTACGGGCCCAGGTAGCCAGGTGACCGAAGCGATGCGGCGCCAGGAAGAGAACTTGGAGCGTGTGATGCGCATGCTTGAGCAGAGAGCATCTCCTGGGGTATCGCCATTAGTACCCCCGGCCGCGACATCGTCATTTTCGACCCGAATCGCACTGTGGATAGTGCAGGAGCAGCTAGAGATTGCCGATCGGTTGTATACTTCATCCAGTTCCATCCCCTGTGTAGGTTTTTATATATTAAGGATCCACACGGATCTAAATAGGTACTATCAAACAACTAGAGGGGGGGTGAATAGGTGTAATACTTATAAAACCAAATCTCAGTGCAAAATAAAAACCAATGCGGAAAATAAAAACAGCACACCGAGATATACGTGGAAACTCCAATCCAGGAGAAAAACCACGGGACCAACACGCAATAACAATCCACTAAGAATAGAAGAATAACAAGGTGATTACCGACTCCACGGACTCAAACCCCTCCTTCAGCTTCTTCGGACCTTGCGCTCACCGATTGGATGTCCACACAATAACAATCCACTAAGAAAAGAAGAATAACAAGGTGATTACCGTCTCCACGGATTTAACCCCTCCTTCAACTTCTTCGGACCTTGCGCTCCAACGATTGCACGTCCACTGCACACGTTCGAATCCACGAACGCCACTCGAATCCACGAGCACACGTTTCGAATCCACGAAACGCCTTTAGCACACCGAATCCACGATGCCACGTCGAATCCACGACGCAAACTCAGCCGGTAAGAATATTGGCTTCGATGATGATCCTTTGCTTAGATTATCAATGAAGATCCATGGGAAGAATATTGGCTTAGATCAATTCGACAAAAGATATGTTCTTGAAAGAACCATCGAATTGACCTAAAAGAGGCTATAAAGAAGAATGATAAAAACCTAGCCTCTAGGGTTGCTCTCAAGTGTTTTATCAATTGATCGGCCGTGCTCCCCACGTTTTTGAGAAACCCTAAATGTCTATTTATAGTTTAGAAACCTTTGGAAAGAGATAAGAATCAAAAACTTACCTTATCTGGAAATTTTCAGGACGGCGATCCGGATCGGATTTACTGTGATCCGGATCGTCGTAACGAGTCAGGCTATTCCAGAAAAATAGGGTTCGGGATCCGGATTGAAATGCCCGATCCGGATCGTTCATATATTCCAGCAAAAACCCATGTTCGGGATCCGGATCGAAATGACCTTTGATCCGGATCGGATTTGCCAATGAACAAGCACCCTTCGGGATCCGGATTGGACTGTCTGATCCGGATCCTGAACATGTCCCATGTCCAGTTTTTGATTTTTATGCAATTAAAAATTCATCCAAGTGTTCCTACACTATAAGAAAGTATTCGGATCACCAAAATTATTTAGTTAACCATACCTGATCCTTTTGAATACTTTCTTCTTGAGATTGATGTAACTGATCCACAATTCTTCAACTTCAATCTTCAAGACTCAAGACACTGAGTGTCAACTTGAGTTCTTGTTGAATCTTCTCTAAGTCTTTGATTGCTGATTGACAATTTGATCCCTTTAAGACTCCGACTCAACTTACTGACTTGACTCACGAAATATGCCAACACCAAAAGGCCGTAACAATCTCCCCCTTTGGCAATTTCGTGACAAAACCCAAAAATACATAAAAGCGCTCAAGCCACTCATCTTAAACCAAAAAATCGAAACTCAATGTCATCACCAAAACATTGACTTTCTTTGCGTGAAAGATCCAATAAACAAAAATACATTTGAACCAGTCTTAGAACAAACTCTATGACTTAGGACTTGGAGTCTTAAAGTGATGTAGATCCTGCAAAAATAAAACTCCAAACAAATCAAAAGTCAGTCGTTAGAAATTAAATGTAAATCCTACATTTGATTCGACCTTTTGGTTCTTTTGTGTTTCGGCTCCTTTTTCTCATCTCCTTTCTTTTTCTCGATGATCTCATCTCCGTCTCCCCCTATCTCGATGATCTCATCTCTGTCTCTCCCTATCTCGATGATCTCTTCTCTCCTATTTCTCTCTTCTCCCCTATTTCTCTTCTCCCCCTTTTTGTCATAAATTGTCAAACAGTGAACATACTAGACAAAAGGAAATCACTAACAGCATTAGTCCATAGTGAAAGAGAGATAAAAGCTCAGTTCCGGTATATAACAAAAACATAGATTGCGTACCGGTACTCGAACGCAAAAATCAAATAATTTCTTGAAACAAATCCAGATTTTGAAATATTTGAATTACCGATTTGTATTCCATCAAGAAAACAATTTAAGTGCTTGAGAATAATATAAGATCACATAGATGTCATTCAATCCAATTAATTTCACAAAAATTAAAAAGATTTACTCCGAAATCATGAAAAACAAAGATAAAACATTATAAACCGTTTTTCACATTATATACGTCAAACACAAGTCATCAAAAATAATCTTGAGATCCAAAGTCTATCAAGATGTGACGGATGTACAAAGATGACTTACAGAGATTTCCAAATGACATCAATTTGATTTCTTACCCTTTCAAATTTGAGATAAGCACTAAAATACCTAAGGGTGGCTCTTTGAGCATCTTTCAACTATCCTACCTTATACCAACCAGGAGATTGTTCAGAATATAAGAACTTTGAATATGAATCTCCGAATGCTTCAACTAAACAAAATTTCATAAAATATTTTTCAAGCATCCAAAACATGTGGCAACTTTTTCCAACATGTGGTGGTAGTTTTCACACTCCTTTCGGATGTAACTCTTTCCACATCTTTTACAATTCATTTATTTACCCTTGTAAGAATGCAATCTCTTACGTGAAAGAATTAAATCCCAAATTTTAGTCTATCGGTTGTCTCACGTTTATCACAATGAATTCACACAACCGAGATAGAATAATCATCTAAAGATCACACATGATTTCTAAAATTTGATGAATATAATTATCAAAAACTCCAATAATGAAATATCTTCAAGAATTATGATTATGGAGTAAAGTTGATAATTCAAATAAAATTAAATTGGAGTGATTGAAAGTGAAAACCCTTTTTATTCAATGCACTTGTTCGCTAAAATCCTTTTGTTTAAAAAAACAAAACATAAAAACGAAGAGCATTGAAAACATGTAATGCAGAGATTCAGAAAAATATGAAAGCAAAACCAATCAAAGCATTACATACAGTCATAAGCTATTTAGAACTTAAGACAAGGAAAGATATCACCTTTCCGAATCCAAAATTGTCGAATTTTGGGTTGTCTTGATTCATTGTGGTTGGGAGATGATAGCTTTGACTGTTGGTCCACCTTAGGTCTTTGCCTCGTAATGATCCACTTGTATGATTGATGATGTGGCTCGGACCTTTGGTGGGTTGAGTGAACTCCTTTGACTTGATGTGTCTTTTGATTCCGTTGAGTTCGCTCCGTAGATGAAGTTGCCGAAGAATTCTTCTTTCTCTTTTTCGGGCACGTCTTCACCAAATGTCCTTCAAGTCCACAAAGGTGACACGTTCTTCCTTTCAATTTGAATGTGGAACTTGAAGCATGCACAGTTTGATCCTTTTTAAAACCCAAACCAACCTTGCTTGTTTGACCTAATCCGGACATATCGTCAAAGTTTTTGAAACCGTTTGAAAGCCTTTGTATGTCGGATTTGAGTTGATGAACTTGCTTGGTCAAAGCTTGGTTGGTGACATGAATTTCCTCAAACTGCTTTTCTAGAAAACCAATCTTGTCCATATATGATGTAGCGTTTGTCTCCGATTGGTTTAGCTTTTCTTGGAGGATTTTATTATTATCCAATAAGCGTTCTCGTTCCACCTCGAGATCATGAAGTTTTATCTTTAAAGCATGATTCTCGTCTTGATTCTCAAGTCGTTGCTTCCTCAACTTCTTGATATGCTTGGCCATCTTCTTAGATTCCGCAAGAAGTTGTTGATATGCCTCAACGAGTTCTTCTTCGTCCGACTCCCCCTCACTAGATGACTTTCCGCCGGATGTTGATGTTTCATGCAAAATCAAAGGAATAGAGTCAGTGATTAATGATGATAAGCAAACATTAGAGGAGGGAATTTGAGAGGCATGTAAGGCAACGGCTTTTTCCTCTTTACTTGAGGTCGATTCATTAGAAGTAGAATCGTCCCAAGTTTTCGCTTGCAAAGCCTTCTTTTTATATGATTTCAGAGAAGGACAATCCGTTGAAAAATGGCCGTAGCCTTTGCATCTATAGCATTGGATTTCCCCTTCGAAATCATCTTTTTCTTTTTCTTTAGAAGGTTTTGCAACGCCTTTGAGATTAGAGGATTTAGAACCCGATGATCCTTTAGATGGTTTCGTGGATGAAGATCCATCGGTTCGATTCTTCCAAAATTTCCGACGAAATTTCTTTGTGATCCGCGCCAATTGTTCTTCAAAATCGGCAAAAGAGATTTCATCGTCGGAACTCGATTCGCTATCTTCTTCCTTTGTTGATTTGAATGCAATACCTGTAAGCTTAGAAGAAGACTTGGAAGAAACTTGATTAGTAGGAAAAGTCATTTCATAAGTTTGCAAAGCGCCTACTAATTCCTCTACACTCATCTCATCCGGATGACTAACGGCTTCAATGGCGGTAACCTTTACCCTAAACCGTTCCGGAAGAGTCCGAAGTATCTTTCTTACAATTCTCGACTCCGGGATCTTTTCTCCTAAATTAGCACAAGTATTGATTACATCTTGAAGTCTAGTGTAATAATCTGTAAACAATTCAAGCTCTTCCATATGAATAGAGTCAAATTGACTTGTAAGCATCTGGAGCTTTTGAATTTTTACAAGATTAGTACCCTCATGTGTAATTTTGAGAATATCCCAAATTTCCTTCGCGGTTTCACACGCGGAAATTCGTGTGAACTCAGTCGAGGAAAGAGAATTAAATAAAGCTGTAGTGATCCGGCCTTTCGGGATATTTTTGACTTACGTGTAGTCATTTAAGCCTTTAAGTGAAATAAAATTATTCAATTCTTAAAAGTTGGCCATTGTGGGGTGCTAGTATTTTTCTGCGATAGAGCGCGGAAAAAGAAAGCCGACGGTGCGATCGGATCTGAAATCCGATATCGGGATCCCCCGGAACGGGATTCAAAGTGATACGGTGATTAGTCGTGCATCGGAATCCGTTCAAAATATCTTGCACCCATTAGAGATAAGGTGGGTTATCTCGTAGGGGATAATTAGTTAGTTAATTAATTATTCCAGACGGAAAATAATAATTCAATTACGTACGAATTAAAGAGAAATTAATTAGAGATAAAGTGCGACTATATAAGGGATCCCGATTAAAGAAAAGAAAAGAAAAGAAAGAAATAAAAACCCTGATCGGTGAGAAGAGAAAAAGAAAAGAAAAGACGGAACCCTAACCGGAGGAGAAAAGAGGAAAAGAAGGAGGAAGCGGAGGAACCCGATCGCCCTGATTCACGTGCCGGAGATCGGAGAACGAGACGCCATCGTCTACGGGGAGCGGATCCGGGTCTCCAACGCCGAAAGGAAACAAGATCGGTTCTTTAATTCCGATAGATTGAGGTTAGTGGTCGTTAATCTTTTTGTAGAATTAATCGGGGGTTTTCCGTGTTCTCGTAAGGTCGTATTAATTAGTACATCGATCGCGGATCTTCGTCGGGTTTTGATCCATGTTTTATTCTCGTTCTTGATCGATGGTTTTTATCGAGTTTAATCGATGATTTTTAGTCGGTTTCTTTTTATCGGACTTGGTCGAAAATTCGATCGGGGTTCCGATTTATGTTTTGGTTGTTCGTGGATCAACGGTTTAGCCGTTAGATTTACCGCGGATTTATTCGGAGATTTTTGGGGATGTTTCGTTGGAACATAGTGGGTTAAACGGGAGGCCACCGCCGCCGTTGTTAAACGGGAGGCCACCGCCGTCGTTACCATGGTCGCGGGGTCTTCGCCGGAGTCGCACGGGAGCGAAAACGGAGAAGAAATCGCGAAACGGGAGCGAAAACGGCGAAGAAAACTGCGAAATTAGGGTTTACTGTGCTTGTCCGTACAGCACGGTCCACGGGTCCAGGCGTGCACCCGGTGCATGCCCGCAGCGTCGGAAGCACCAGACCCGGTGCACGGTTTCGTGCACCGGCCCGGCCCAAGGCGCGCGGTGCACGCCTCATGCGTGCACCCGGCGCAAGCGCTTGTGGCCGAAGGGCAAGGACCCGGTGCATGCTCGGGTCGTGCACCGGCCCGGCCCGAGATGCGCGGTGCACGCCTCCTGCGTGACCCGGCGCATGCCGCCGCCGCCTGACGCCCTGAACCCGGTGCACGGTTGCCCCCGTGCACCAACCGACAGCCCGAAGTTCATTTGCTCCGTTTGGGTCCGTTTTTCCACCGTTTTGAGCGCCGTCTTCGCCGTTGGGATCACAATCTCCGCGGTTTTCTTGGCATGGCAACTTGGGATCTTTTTGGCCACTGTTTTATTTTGTTGGGTGCCGATTTCGCCGACGCTCCGCGCCTCGACGAAATTGTCGGGGGCGCGCCGTCGGGTCTCTTCTCTCATCATTTTCGCCGCCGGGGCCTTCTTGGTCTAACCATTGACGTCCCGAGTGGGCTACCGGTTGAGGATTGAGTTTTGTTGGACTTTTCCGTCAAAAAGAGTAAATTGGGTCTTGTGTTTTCGGATGTTAGTACATGCTTTTGACTATAGTTATCCGTGCGGACTTTCTTTAGGTCCAGACGCGCAGCGGGGGTGCGCGAAGGATTCGGGTGTTCCGATCTCTCTTCAAATAGGTGGGTACGGTTGTGGTAAGTGCAACAAGTGCAGTAAGTGCATCTATCGTCATTAAAGTGCTCTTAATTTATCTAACAAAGTAGATGGACAGTTTATCCTTTCGCATAATTGTGTTTTTATCTAACAATTGAAGGTGCTCATGACACGCCGATCTCGGCAAATCCGTTTTCGGATGCTGCACGTACACAGGCGGATTGGCCTCCGCATGGGTGTACTTTTCCGGAAGAGTGGTCTCTTATGACCCGTGTTCCTCACAAAAGTGTGGGTGCCGTGAGGACCTCTTCGCGCCCGCTGAAAATAGCACACCAGCACCGCGAAGAGGTTAAAAGCATCAAAGTAGGTGTTTGCGCACGAGGGGAGACTTTAGTCTCTCCGACAAATATTCTGGGGTTGGTGCCCAATTTAATTGATAATTCTGGGGTTGGTGCCCAATTTAATTGATAAATCTGGGGTTGGGGCCCAGCTTAATATGTGCAGGGTTTTAGCGAAATGGTTCCGGTGTATTCGGTTTGCTCCTTATTTCCTTATTGATATTAGACATCTACTTTGTTTGTCACTGACATTACCCACTCCGTGACAGGTGTTACGAGGTGCGTTAGCCGGGAGGGCGGTGAGACTGCGTCGCGAGAACCGTAGTCAGAACACTTGGTTTTTATTATCTCATTTCTCTTACGCTTAATTTAGTTAATTTCCTTGTGGGTCGTAATATTCGTGGACATGTATTACTTAGCGCTGTGGATGAGGTGTACTTTTATATTTCGGTTCTTTTGGTGATGTTTTCTTATGCGGCACGTTTTCATGATAAACCAAATGACTTCGAAAAGGTTTTCTCAAAACGAAGTGCCGTGTGGGCACGGGTTTTGCAACCGTTGGCTTTATCCTTTCTAAACACTGATGCCGCTTTAATATTCCGCTTGATGATGTATGTCTATTGTATGGTTGATTGTTGGTGTTTGATGTATGTTGTTGTAAATGAGACGCCGTGCATATACAAAGGAGACTCTGTCCGCGGGCAGGGAGAATTTGTGTATGTGGCGGTCTGGCACGCACCGGGGATGAGGTTTAAAATACCTTGTTAAGGAAGAAAAAAAAAAAAGATACTCGCAATTTTCCGCTTTGATAGACTCAAAAACCCCCAGGGGCGTGACAGATTAAATGGTATCAGAGAAAAACAACCATAACCATAGTAGACGTGATCCACATCCACAGTGTAGGGTACCACAAGCAAATTAGACATGAGATAACCAAGGTATAGGTGCGTAGTACGTGAGAGTACGGGGAAAAGGGAACATAATGTAGGTGTAATCGTAAGACAGGGTGTTAGGGTTATAACCTTAGGGTTAACGTGGTTTCTTTGTCTATAGCGGACGATGGCCCGGACTAGATCGTCCACCGAGAATGCGGACGCGGACAGAGTGACCCCGGCCACCGCAGAGAACCAGCTCCTCCAACGACAACTACGGGAAATGGTCGGGCAATTAGCGACGCTGACGGAGCAGGTTCGTCACCTGACGCAGCAACAGGCAATCGCGCTAGCCGAGCGCGATCCGACCCCTCCGCCCGAAGCCACCGCACCCACTACGGGACCGCAAGGGACGGGTGGCACGACGACGGAACAGCCCCCATCCCCAAGGGATTTACCTACTCCGACGACCACGGGGCCCGTGATGGGAGCGACAGCAGGGGAGGCAGGAACGACCCCTACTCTCGGGGGGTCCGCCGCTGTAGGAGGGATCACGGAGCAATGAACGAAGCGAGAAAGGGTCTGGACGAATTTGACTAGGTTCAAGAAGCATGACCCTCCCACTTTTGAGGGAGAGACGACCGATCCATGGGTCATTGAGAAATGGGTAGATACCATGGAAAAACTCTTCGAGGACCTACTGATGGAGGAACACGAGCGGGTTCCACTAGCCGTCCACTTTCTCGAAGGGAATGCACGCATCTGGTGGAAGACGGTACGCCCGGACCCATCTACAAACGACCCGCTACCGACATGGTCAGCCTTTAGAGAGGAACTTTTTGGCACTTTCTTCTCCGATAGCGTCAAGCGGCAATTGGAAGACGACCTGAAGAACATTAGACAAGGGAACCGCTCGGTCATGGAATATCAAAGGGAGTTTGTAAGATTTGTGGTTTCTCTTTTTCCTCTTAGATTAGGAGCACCGGTCACACCTTAACCTGCTACCCCTGTTAGACTCTCTCTCTCCCTCCCTCGATCTAAAATCCTTAAGTATTAGGCGAAGCCTCCCCCGGCCGATGTGCGTGGGCGGGCTTCGAAGCATAGGAGAACCTTGTGTACTCGGGGCCCGTTAAGGGCCATGCAAGGAATAAATAGGCTCCACCCTATGCCTTGCAGCCGAGAACCCAATGGGCGGATAGGTAGTTCAGGGCCGCTCCCCAGATAAGGATCAGCGGTCCCGTGGTAAGGGAATTTCCGGACGTGTTTCCGGCAGAGCTCCCCGGAGCGCCGTCGGAACGAGAAGTTGACTTTCCTATTGAACTACTTCCCGGCACAAAACCCATCACCAAGGCACCGTACAGGATGGCCTTCACGGAGCTGAAGGAACTCAAGGCACCATTGGAGGACCTTTTGGATAAGGGCTTCATCAGGCCTAGCGCGTCACCCTGGGGCGCGCCCGTCCTGTTTGTGAGGAAGAAGGACGGAAGTCTCCGATTGTGCATCGACTACCGGGAGATAAATAAGGTCACCGTTAAGAACAAGTACCCCCTGCCAAGGATCGACGACCTCTTCGACCAACTACAGGGGGCGACGGTGTTTTCAAAGATTGACCTGCAGTCGGGCTATCATCAGGTCCAGGTCAAGGGGGAGGACATCCCCAAAACGGCTTTTCGGACTCGCTACGGTCATTACGAATTTACAGTAATGCCGTTCAGGCTCACGAATGCCCCGGCGGTGTTCATGGACATGATGAACAGGGTATTCAAACCCTTCCTGGATTTATTCGTGGTGGTCTTCATCGACGATATCCTCATCTACTCCCGTACAGACGAGGAACATGAAGAACATCTGCGCACAGTCCTCCAGACCCTACGGGAACAGAAACTCTACGCCAAACTCAAAAAGTGTGAGTTTTGGCTCCGAGAGGTTGGCTTCTTGGGGCACGTAATCTCAGCGGCTGGAGTCGCAGTCGATCCGAAGAAGATAGATTCGGTGACGGACTGGTCCCAACCGACGACGGTGACGGAGGTTCGAAGCTTTCTAGGATTAGCCGGGTACTACCGGCGCTTCGTGGAGGGTTTCTCCAAGATAGCCACCCCCTTAAACCGCTTGACTAAAAAGGGGGAAAAGTTCATCTGGACGGACAAATGTCAGAGGAGCTTCGAGGAGCTCAAGGATAGATTGACGCGAGCTCCGATTCTCGCCCTGCCAGAACCAGGGGAGGATTATGAAGTGTACTGCGATGCGTCGCGAAATGGACTGGGTGGAGTACTCATGCAACGGGGAAAGGTTATAGCCTATGCGTCAAGGCAGCTCAAGGAATACGAGCGAAACTACCCCGTGCACGATTTGGAACTCGCGGCGGTTGTGTTCGTCCTCAAGCTTTGGAGACACAACCTGTATGGGGCACACTGCAATGTGTACTCATATCATAAAAGTATTAAGTACCTTTTCACCCAAAAGGAGTTAAATTTGCGACAAAGACGGTGGCTCGAGCTACTGAAGGATTACGATTTAACGATCCACTACCACCCGGGAAAGGCAAATGTGGTGGCCGACACCCTGAGCCGTAAGGGGCAGGCCGAGAAGGCAGGGGTAAGTGCCATCACCCAGCAAGATAGTCTGATTGCGGAATTTTCGCGATTAAGACTAGAAGTAGTACCAGCGGGTACAGTCGAACAACTTCTGACACTGGTGGTCAGACCTACCCTGCTTGACAGAATTCTCGAGGGGCAGTCGACTAATGACCAACTCCAGCTGGTGCGAAGTAGAGTAACTGCCGACCAAGAAGGTGATTTCACAGTAAACTCCGACGGCACGATACGATTTCGGGGACGAATCTGCGTGCCGGATCTACCGGAACTCAAAGAGGAAATCCTGCGGGAGGCGCATACCGCTCCATATACAGCGCATCCCGGGGGAACGAAGATGTACAAGGACGTCAAACAGACCTTCTGATGGCCCAAAATGAAGGGAGACGTGACTCGGTTTGTGGCACACTGCCTGGTGTGCCAACGAGTGAAGGCCGAGCACCAGCGTCCAGCAGGAAAATTGCAACCCTTACCGGTGCCCGAGTGGAAATGGGACATTATTACCATGGATTTTGTGACCGGGTTCCCGAGATCGTCACAGGGACACGATGCAATATGGGTAATCGTGGACCGTTTGACGAAATCAGCCCACTTTCTGCCCATACACACGACGTGGGCGCGGGAACGACTGGCGCAAACCTACATCAACGAGATAGTAAGGTTGCATGGGGTGCCGACGTCCATCACGTCGGGCAGGGGCACGCGATTTGTGTCAAACTTTTGGCAGAGCCTGCAGCGAGCAATGGGAACCAAGTTGCACTTCAGTACGGCTTTTCACCCGCAGACCGATGGACAATCAGAGCGGGTGATACAAATCGTGGAGGACATGCTTCGGGCATGCGTTTTGGACCTGGGCGAAGGGTGGGCACGGTGTCTGCCCCTAGTGGAATTTGCCTATAATAACAGTTACCAGGCCAGCATTCAGATGGCACCATACGAGGCCCTGTACGGGCGCCGCGGTCGGTC
>CM055061.1:47259435-47330657 GCA_029204045.2 Tillandsia leiboldiana | reverse complement strand
CTGAGCAACAACTCAAGAACACATGAGAAAAAATTGTTAATTTTCAAAGCGATTGAAAAAAATTGTCACCACAAACAATTCAGTATCATGACCCTAGAATGGGAACTAAGAATCAAATTAGTTTGCAAAAGGAACTTTTAAAATAGTCAATGGCATGATTTTCGAAAAATCCTTTATTTATATGACCCTAAAACCGAAATTTTAGAAATCGAAGCCTAAAAAATCCGTTAATCAGGAGAATACCTAGCCATATAATCAAAACCAATCTACCCAGAGTTCTTATTTCAAAAGAAATTTGATCAAAAACCATCCACAAACAACAGTTGATCCAAGAAATTCATCACGTTTGAGGAGGAAAAGAGAAAAACGTGAAAAACCGAGATTTTGATCAATATAACCTTACTTGGAGTTGAAGAACTTGAGTTTGAACAGCTTTCCAGGAAGGATGAACATTAGAGAGAGAGCCTCTGGAAACTTAAGGAACAAAAATTGGCAGTAAAAAGAAATCAAAACCCTTTTGTGCTTTATAAAACCCTAGCCGCGATCCGGATCAGTTCATGATTGTGAGCCGATCGGCTGCCCGCAGTGGAAGGAAACTGCGTTCGGGATCGGATCGGCAGGTCCAATCCGGATCGTCAGCCCGCCGAAGAATACCTGCGTTCGGATCCGGATCAATCTTGCCCGATCCGGATCGGCTCCAACTTTTTCTTTAGAAAATTTCAGAGAAATTCAAGAAAAACCAGGAAAAAGATTGTAAGCAACAAATGTGTATCAACTTTAAACAAAAATCATCGTTTCATACAACAAGATTAGATTATGCCAAATCTATCAATAATATCCAAAAAATGAACGAGAATTTACAAGAATTAAATCCCTTAAAGTTGAACACCTTCAATTACATCTAACTTGATCTTATGAGTAATGCCTTTATCAAATCATCAATTCAGTAAAGAAAAGTGAAATACAAAGATCAATAGATGTTGAAATCCCAAATATAGTAGATAATGTATCTAGACAATCTGTTGAAGAGAGTGGCTCTTTGAGCATCTTTCTTTAAAAACCCACCTTATACCAACCTTGAAATTTGACGGAGTCAAGTATTTCAACATGCATTTTAACTTAATCAAAATTTGAACAACCATGCTTGGTATACATGTGGTAGCTGCACACAATACTCGGACGACCGAGGTGGTAGCTCTTTCCTCCATGTGGTGGTAGTTTTCACACTCCTCATTGGGATGTAACTCTTTCCCACATCTTTTGAGCATTTTACTTTTTCTATGACTCCCCCTCAATTGGCTATCAATTATTTAAGATAAAAGTATTCAAACAAAATGATCTCGATTTCATACTCGACTAAGCAGTCAAATAAGATAATGACTATACCAAGAGATCATTGAGAGAGAGAAATTAACTTTGATCACTCAGAAGATGATTTAATTAACATAAATGATCATTGCAACAGTGAAATATTATGATGGCCAAAAAACATAATAAATTTCTAAATGTGCGAAAAGATGCAATTAAAGTCAATTATTATCTATGCTCAATTAATGTCCTATGTACAAACATAGATAATGAACAAACAAAAACAAATACAAAACCTATCCTAAGCAAAGGTTTCAAAAAGAAGTTTATTTCAAGGAAAGCATTCCAATTGCTTTTTCGTAAATGAATAAAACGTTTTTGATCCAAAGGTTTTGTTAGAATGTCAGCTAATTGATCCTCAGTTGAAATATATGAAAGTTGAAGAGTATTTGATTCAACTAAGCTCTCTAAGAAAATGATATCTAAGTTCAATATGTTTTGTTCTAGAGTGCACACAGGGTTTTTAGAAATGTTAATTGCACTTGTGTTGTCACAAAGAATTGTTACCGAAGATGCTGAAATGCCGAAGTCGCTCAGTACGCTTTTCATCCAAATGAGTTGAGTTGAACAACTTCCAGCTGGAATGTATTCCGCTTCGGCAGTCGAGAGTGCTATGCAATTCTGCTTTTTACTGTGCCATGCAACAATGGCAATGGCCAAGATAGAAGCATGCCACCACTCGTGCTTTTCCGATCATCCACTGATCCTGCCCAATCGGCATCTGAGTATCCAACAATATCCCAACTTGTTCCCATAGGATACCAAATTCCGAAATTAATTGATCCTTTGATATACCGGATGATCCTTTTCACCGCTTTCAGGTGAACCTCCTTGGTGCAGATTTGATATCTCGCGCAGATCCCAACACCAAAGATATATCCGGGCGACTAGCCGTGAGGTAAAGTAGACTTCCAATCATACTTCGATACAGTTCTCGTATACATTCTCACTTTGTGATCACTTCCAAGTCCCTGTGGCTAGTTCCCATGGAGTTGGAAAATCTTACAATTTTCAGATCAAACTTTTGACCAACTCCATTGCCATACTTGGATTGACTCAAGTGAATACCTTCATCATTTTGTTTAATTTGCAATCCAAGAAAATAAGTCAATTCGCCCATCATGGACATCTCAAATTCGCTTTCCATGGTCTCCGCGAATTTAGAAGCATCATTATCTCTTATTGCGCCAAATACAATGTCATCCGACATAGATTTGTGCTACAATGAAATTGCTTTTGATAATGCTTCACAAAGAGAGTCCTATCAGCTCCCCCTCGAGTATAGCCCTTCTCCAAAAGGTGCTTTGTTAACCTTTCGTACCATGCTCGCGGTGCTTGTTTCAGACCGTAAAGAGCCTTTTTCAAACGAAAAACATGGTTAGGTTGTTTATGATCTACAAAACCTTTCGGTTGAGCCACATAAACTTCCTCATTTAAAAACCATTTAGAAATGCGCTCTTAACGTCCATTTGAAATAATTGATTTTAAAATGACAAGCAATAGCAAATAGTATACGAATGGACTCGAGCTAGCTACAGGGGCGAATGTTTCGTCAAAGTCTATACCTTCTACTTGAGAATAACCTTGAGCAACTAATCGTGCCTTGTTCCTGATGATAGTACCATCCTCATTTTTCTTGTTCTTGAAGATCCATTTGGTACCTATCACATTATGTTGCTTTGGAGGCTTCGTTAATTTCCAGACTTGTTCGCTCAAATTGATGGAGCTCTTCCTGCATTGCTTTAATCCAGTAGTCATCCTGAGAGCTTCATCTATGTCTTTGGTTCGATTAAAGATACGTAGCAAGCGAATCCACAAACCAACTGCTTCGAGTTCTAACTCCTTCTTGTGGATCTCCAATGATGTTCGATTCCGGATGATCCTTGGAGATTCGTAAGTTTGTTGAACGAGTACTCGGAGATACATGAGATGATTCCTGCACATCAGATAAACTAGAAGAGCCATTAGATGCATCATTAATATTGGAAGTATTATCATGAGAAGATGCACTAGCAGGAGAATCATCATTTAGAGAGATATCGAGGGTAGATTTTCCAGATCCAAAGTGAAAAGCTTCATCTACTTTAACATTTATAGATTCTACGATCGTCTTAGATTCAATGTTAAATACTCGATATGCTCTGCTATTCGTAGAATAACCCAAAAAGATCCCTTCATCACTTCGAGAGTCGAACTTTCCAAGATTTTCACGGTCACGTAAACTGTAACATCGACTCCCGAAGATACGAAAGTATTTGATATCCGGTTTTCTACTAAACCACAGCTCATATGGTGTATTTAAAGTTCCTGGGCGCAAGTAAACTCTATTAACGACATAGACAGCGGTGTTCACGGCTTCAGCCCAAAAATGTAGCGGTAAATTCCGGCTATGAAGCATCACACGCGCCATCTCTTGTACAACCCTGTTTTTGCGCTCAACAACACCATTCTGCTGAGGTGTATAGGGTGCCGA
Source organism: Tillandsia leiboldiana (assembly GCA_029204045.2). Taxonomy (NCBI): domain Eukaryota; kingdom Viridiplantae; phylum Streptophyta; class Magnoliopsida; order Poales; family Bromeliaceae; genus Tillandsia; species Tillandsia leiboldiana. The sequence continues at coordinate 47,326,816 of CM055061.1, read as the reverse complement.
GAATTCATGTTTAATGCCATTTGAAGTGCAAAAAACAATGAATTTTGAATTTATGAATTCTCCGCCTCTATCACTTCTAACACGAATGATCTTTTCATTCTTTTCAATCATAATACGATGGCAAATCTCATGAAAAGAGTCAAACGTATCAGCTTTCTCTTTTAAAAATGCTGCCCAAGAAAACCTAGAGAAATCATCAACCAATAAGAAAATGTACCATTTACCTCCCAAAGATGGTTGACGGGTCGGCCCCATTAAATCCATGTGCAAAAGTTCCAAGGGCCGTTTTGTACCAACGTGGTTCAAGTTCTTGTGTGCAGTCCTAGACTGTTTACCCTTTTGGCAACCACCACACACAACATTTTGTTTAAATAAAAGTTTTGGAACCCCCTTGACCACGTCCTTGTTTGAAATTCTAGTAAGTTCCTTAAAATTTAAGTGACCTAGCCTTTCATGCCAAAGAGTTTCATTATTCAAAGCGGCTAAGTTACAATTTTCAGAAAATTTATTAGGAACAACATAACAATTGTTTTCAGATCTAACCCATTTTAAAAAGAAGACATGGTCCTTATCAGTTACAACGCATTCAACAGATGAAAAGTTAACTGAAAAACCATTGTCGCAAAGTTGACTTATGCTTATGAGGTTAGTCTTAAGGCCATCAACAAATAAGACGTTTTTCAAAATCGGGCCATCTGGAATAGCTACCGTCCCTTTTCCAACAATTTTGGAAGATCGACCGTCTCCGAAAACAACGTGTCCTCCGGAGATTTTCTCAAGATTTTGAAAACTATTTTTGTCACCGGTCATATGACGGGAACACCCGCTATCCAGATACCAAGACGAACTATCATATGCATGCAAGGAAACATTGGAAACAAGACAAGGGAAAATTTCACCTTTGCGCACCCAAACCTTTTTGGAGAGCGTCGGTAATGGTCGTGAGGTTATATGCCTAGGTGAAAGCGTCTTGTTATAGCGATTGTTGCTCCTTGATGAAATCGTCTTGCGCGATGAACTACCAAGTCTCTTTTCATTTGAAAAGTTTTGCTTTGATTTCCGGGGAGGAGCCTTTTTGGTAGTTGTTGCAAGAGGTGCTTGAGATGAGCGTTCGACTCCCGTCTTGCAATATCTTCTTATGTGCCCTGAAACACCACAACGAAAACATACCTTAGATCTTGACGATCCCAAAGAGGATGAAGTAGGTTTGTTGTCGTTGTTTGTCTTGAATTCCGGTGTCGGAAGAGGAGATACCGACTGAGGCACAAAAACTGTCCCACTCGAACTTTGACTGTTTCCAATTTGAGTGTATCCGAGGCCGAACCGATTTGATTGACCAAGACCAAGAAGTCTATCCAACTTACTCCTTCCTGAAGAGAATCGCTGTAAGTCATTCTTGAGTTGGAAAATGGTCTTTGTCATTTTCAGGTTATCCTGTCGAGCCTCGTTGTAGAGCTTTGAGAAGTGATTGGCGTTATCCACCAGATTTGTATGTTCCTTCTCAAGTTGCTCATTTGACTCTTGAAGGGAAACATTTGCTTTTATCAGGTTTTCCCTTTCCACTTCAAGAGCGTTTGAGAGAGAAGTCGCTCTTTTTGCTTCTTCTTCGAGATCATGCACTCTCCCTCTCAAACTCTTGTTTTGCTTAGCCACTTTCTTTGAATCCCTCAAAAGTCTGTGGTAGGCTAGAGCAAAATCTTCACCTTCCGAATCATCCGATTCATTGTCCGTTGCATTCTTTTCAACAGTGGAGTTGGACAACGACTCGGATGTACTTGCCATAAAGCACATGAAGGGTGAAGATACGGACGCGTGGAATACGGTGGAGCTCTTTTCTTCATCACTCGAAGACGACTCATTTGACGTTGAGTTGTCATCCCAAGTGACGACTTGCATCGCCTTCTTCTTTGCCAGATACTTGTTAGGACACTCCGTTGCAATGTGGCCGTAGCCTCGACATTTGAAGCATTGTAGTTGTCCTTCTGAACTTTTCTTATCCTTTGAGAAGTTCTCTTGCTTTCTTGACTTGTAACTTGAAGTACCCTTGCCTTTGTTCGACTTTCCGAAGGATGGAGATTTGCTTGAATTGCCCCTTCGAAAGTTGCGGCGAAACTTCCTTGTCAAGAGAGCGAGCTGCTTCTCAAATTCCTCCATTGAAAGGTTCTCGTCATCGTCTGAGGAGGATGTATCTGCGTCTTCTTCCTTAGTTGTTTTCAACGCATAACCTGAAGACTTAGAAGAGGATGCTTTTCCAGAAGAATTGTTAGTAGTAAATGTCATTTCATAAGTTTGTAATGAACCAACTAATTCTTCTACACGTATTTCGTCCGGGTGTTTAATAGTTTCAATGGCAGTAACCTTTGGGCGAAATCGTTCAGGAAGAGTTCTTAAGATATTTCTTACAATCTTAAATTCTGGAATCTTCTCTCCCAGGTTAGCACATGAGTTTACGATATCTTGCAATCGTGTATAGTAGTCCGTGAAAGATTCATTTTCTGCCATCAAGATAGAGTCAAATTTGCTCGTAAGCATTTGCAGTTTCTGAATCTTCACGAAGTTAGTTCCCTCATGTGTAACCTGAAGAACATCCCAGATTTCTTTCGCAGTCTCACATGCCGAGACGCGAGAGAATTCAGTTTGAGATAAGGCATTAAAAATAGCATTAATTCCCTTGCTATTGTAAGAAGATGAATCTAACTCTTCCTTGGTCCATTTCGACCTAGGTTTTAAGGTGTGAACATCACCAGTAAATTCAGTTGGATTAGACCATCCTAATTCAATTGATTGCCACACTCGTTCGTCGATGGAAATTAAAAAGGCTTTCATCCGCACTTTCCAGTACGCATAATTTGTTCCATCGAAGAACGGGGGTCGGTTGATGTTTCCACCTTCAACCATTGTTTACAACCCTATTCCCGCTGTGATACCACTTGTTGGGTTATATGTAATAAGGATCTAAATAGGGGAAAAAACACCTAGAGGGGGGTGAATAGGTGTAAACGTATAAACACTCAAAAATCGTTGCGATAAAAACCCAATGCGGAAATAAAAATAATACGCAAGATTTTTACGTGGAAAACTCCATCACCGGAGTAAAAAACCACGGGACCGATAACACGGCAGAAATCCACTAGAATTAAAACACGTACAAGGTGATTTACCGTACACACTTACGACTCAACCTTTTCCATACGCTCCTAGAGGATCTTCTCCGCTCGTTCCGCGACGCTTCTCGAATCCACGATCTGCGCCCAACGCCGAATCCACGGCGTCCAACGTCGAATCCACGACGTCCGACCGAGTCCACGGTCTTCACCCAATAGCACCCTTCGAATCCACGAACGTGCCTCGCTCCGAATCCACGAGAGCGGTTGAACCTTGAATCCACAAGGACACGCGAATCCACGCGCCGATTTTTGGGGTAAATCGTTGTTTTTGGTGGTGATGATCCGCCGAATACTTAGATCAAAGATAGATCGGAAATACCATCTAAGTATTCATTAGTTTGATTCAACTCAAGATGTGAGTATGAAAACCTAGAATCAAACTAATCAATATAGATGAAGAAACATAGAGTATTCTCTAATGATTTCCTTTCTTCTCTATATGTGGATCTAGAGCCGTATAAGATGATATATGAAAATGACGGCTATTTGGATTTTTTTTGGATTAACCCTAGAAAAAGAGTCATAGGGTCTATTTATAGGTTAGAAACCCTAGGAAGGAGATAAGAATCAAAAACCTAACATTTCTGGAAATTTTACGGACGGCGATCCGGATCGGATTAGCTGTGATCCGGATCGTCGTAACGAGTCAGGCAATTCCAGAAAAACGAAGGTTCGGGATCCGGATCGAAGTGCTTGATCCGGATCGTTCATACAGTTCACCAAACATCAACGTTCGGGATCCGGATTGCGAAGCCTGATCCGGATCGTTCAAGGAAGATGGTAAACTCAGTGTTCGGGATCCGGATCAAGAGAGGCTACGATCCGGATTGAACTGGTGTATGAACGAACCACCTTCGGGATCCGAATCGAACAACCTGATCCGGATCCTGAACATGTCCCAAGTCCAGTTTTTGATTTTTATGCAATGAAAGATTCTTCCAAGTGTTTCTACACTACAAGAAGTATTCGGATCACACAAAATCTTTAGTTAAACATACCTGATCCTTTTGAATTCTTCTTTCTTGAGATTGAGTTAAATGATCCAACTTGAGACTTTCACGAAACTACGCCAACTCAAATTCCGTAACAGATATCTTTCCTTTCAGAACTAGAGTAGATAGACCTGTTCCTGTTGAGACTATAGGTGGATCTAGTAGACCCAGCACTAGTGAACCTATAGAAGAGTCTGAACCTAGGAGAAGTAAGCATCCTAGGATTGAGAAGACTTTTGATAATGATTTCTGTGTCCTTCTTGTAGAAGATACCCCTTCTACCTTTGACCAAGCTATGACTTCTGTAGATGCATCATTTTGGAAAGAAGCTGTTAAGTTGGAGATGCAATCTATTCTACAGAATCATACTTGGGAGTTATCTGATTTACCTGTAGGTTGTAAGCCTGTAGGATGTAGATGGATCTTTAAGAAGGAATTGAAACCAAATGGGTCTGTAGATAAGTATAAGGCTAGACTTGTAGCTCAGGGTTTTTCCCAGAAGCTTGGTGTATATTTATTTTGATGTCTATGCTCCTGTAGCTAGGATTACTTCTATTAGAATTCTGCTAGCTTTAGCCTCTTTTCATAATTTGATTATTCATCAGATGGATGTTAAGACTGCTTTTCTAAATTGTGATTTAGAGGAAGAGATTTATATGAAGCAACCTGAGGGATTTATTGTTGCTGGACATGAAAACAAAGTTTGCAAGTTGATAAAATCTTTATATGGACTTAAACAAGCTCCTAAGCAATGGCATTTGAAATTTGACTCTTTAGTTGTGAAAGCTGGTTTTCATGTGAACATGTCTGATGAATGTGTGTACTCTAAGGAATACAATGGACAGATAGTAATCCTATGTTTGTATATTGATGATATTTTGATCTTTGGAACAAATATGGATGTGATAATGGATGTTAAGAAATTACTTAATAATAACTTTGATATGAAGGATTTTGGGCAAGCTGATGTGATTCTGAATATGAAGATCATAAGAAAATCAAATGAAATTATTATGAGCCAATCTCACTACAGTGAACAAGTGTTAAAGAAATTTGGATATTTTGATTCTAAGATTGTTGTAACACCTTATTATCCTAGTGTACATCTTAAGAAGAATAAAGGTGATCCTATAGGACAGAATATGTATGCTCAGATTATAGGATCTCTAGGCTATCTTGTAGATTACACTAGACCTGATTTAGCCTATGCTGTGAACAGATTGAGAATATATACCCATAACCCAAATAGAGAACATTGGAATGCCTTAGAAAGAGTTTTGAGATATCTGAAAGGCACTGTATCTTATGGATTGCATTTTTGTGGATTCCCTGCTGTATTAGAAGGATTTAGTGATGCTAACTGGATAAGTGATACAGCTGATGTGAAGTCAACCACTGGATTTGTTTTTCTCCTTGGTGGAGCAGCTGTTTCTTGGAAATCATCGAAACAATCATTGATAGCTAGAAGTACGATGGAATCTGAACTGATAGCCTTAGATACCACTGTAGAAGAGGCTAAGTGGATTAGAGAATTTCTGTATGACTTGCCACTGATGGAGTGACCTTTGGCACCAGTGCGTATACATTGTGATTGCAAATCTGCTATTGACAAGTGTGCTCAAGAAAATGTGGAAACAAAGATGAATAGATTTATGAAAGTAAGACAGAAGTATATTCGGCAGAATATTAAGGAAAATGTAATTGCATTGGAATTTGTGAGATCTGCAAAGAACTTAGCTGATCAGCTTACTAAAGGTTTGTCTAGGATAGTGATCCTAGAATCGTCGAGGGGGATGGGGCTTAGCCCACAATAGAAACTACCGGCGACGGCAACCCAACCTCTTGGAGGTTCAATGGGTAGAAACAAGTCAAATTGGTAGTTATGCGGAGCACTGCTTTTATATACTCATCCCTATGGCGACAGTGCTCATTAATGCAAGTGGTTAGTAAGGGTTCTTACCCTGAATGGTTCCGAGACCCTTGAGGCAGGGTGTGACCTTGCAGGCACCCTTATCAGGACCTACTATATGTGTGTAGTTGTGAGGCCGCGACTGTGGGAAGAGGGCGGTTCCCTAAAAACACACATGAATCGATATGAGCGCATGGCCATAAAAGCGCTAACCCGCATAGAACCTAAGCGACTGTACCATGTGTACTGTTTGTGGAAATCCGATTCACCGGCTTTGGTTCAAGGCAAAGTCCACCATTGTGCCCTCGGATGTACATAGACATGTACTAAGTGAAAGTTCAAACCCGAAAGGTACCTTCGTCGAATACGTGGTATAAGGGATCCAGTGTCACGCCCCGGGGTCGAAACTGCGACCCGGGCTCGCCAACAGATCCGCCATCTGTACGGAAACTGCTGCACAGACGAAGCGTCTACCCTGCAAGTCAAATCTATAGCTGAAACATGTATCAGAGCTGAAATAGAACTAACAACCAAGGGCTATAGAAATCCACTGAACATCTGATGTAAATAAAATCATCCTTGATAAAACATCTCTCAACTGTCAAAATATACAAAAGCCTCACCAATCACTCAGACCTTCCAGTACAAAAGTAGAAATATAAAATACATGGTACATCTACCTCTGACTCTCAATACGGTAAGGAACTACTCAGCCTCGTCCTCACCTCGAATCAGCTGTCTCCGCGCGAACCCAGCCGGAACAGCTACCTCAGGAACCTGTCACCGCAGCGGGAGTGAGATCTACTGCAGAAGGTAGATCTCAGTGGGTACCGTCACCAATATCCACGGTATGCCCACTAAGTCTACAGGAGGCACAAAAGACAGGTATGTAGATAGATATATAAATGAAAGCAGGAAATGAGCTAAACTATATGCCATAACCATATGCTCAAGGAAACCTCCACTATGATCCCGCTATGCATACTCCCTCACTACTAAATGCCTCAAGTATCATGCTCAAAGGAATACTCATCTAAGAGCGAACTATGCAACACTCGCACACAATGTGCTCTTAAAACCCAAATCTCAATGACTGTCCAAAGCTGGCACAGTCGAGCCCGCGCCTGTCGTCTAGGAACGCACCTGCCCACTCCACGTGGGGCGTCCTACTGACCACTATGGACGCACCGCCCACTCCCCGTGAGGCGTCCTACGCACCTATCCACTGCGTGTGGGGCGTACTACGCACCTGCCCAATCTCTGTGGGGCGTACAATGCACCTACCCACTACGCGTGGGGCGTACTGCTGACTACTATGGACGCACCTGCCCACTCCACGTGGGGCGTCCCGCCGACTACTACGAACGCACCTGCCCACTGCGTGTGGGGCGTCTTAGTCGGTCCATCTCAATCATCATCACGCATCCGGAGCGTACTCGAGGGGAGCGACCCCACCGAGCTCTAGTATCTAGTCAGTCTCAACTATCTCATGAATGGTATATGCAGGCTGTGATCCACGATTAAACAGATCGGATACTCAAAACCAGATATCACATCACAGTCGGGAACCCTCCACGACTGGATCAGGAATGCCAAACCCTCTCATAGCTATGTCGGAGAACCCTCAATGACCCTATCTGATAATGCACATCCATGGCTAAGTCGGGAACCCTCCACGACCTAATCTGCCAGAGCCCAATCTCTCGAAATCAAGTCGGAGAACTATCTCCACTACTAAAATCAGATATACCAATCCATGATCTAGAATAATCCCACCAGGGATCTCAACTCACCTGACACTAGAAGCTCGTCACACAGAGCTCTAAAAATCCACTCGGCCCCCTGGCACGAGGATACATGCATCCTGAACCTACTCAAACCCTCTGGCAGCTCACAAAATTCTCCAAACTATTTTTAAAGTCTCAATTTAATAAAATCGGTCCGCCGATTTTTAATATGGTTCAAATGCCAATCTAATGTCAACTAATCATGCAATCTAGTGTCAATTCATCCCTAGATCATGCTAAAAATATCTGGGGCCCATAATTGTCTTTCCATGATTTTCTAGGCAACTATCAGATTTATCAGCTATATAAATATTAAGCTAATCATGATCAACATGCATACAATAGCTTTAGAAGGCATTCCATATATTTCGGAGAAATTCCAACCCACCTCAAATGAATTCCGCAGGCAATCACTGAAGTCGGTGAAGCTCCGCACCGCTCACTGTCAAAATCCTGCCGGAACGCCCAAAACCGCATCGCATGTGCGCGCACTGTCGTGATCCTCGGAAAGTATCCCCGGAAGCTCGGATGAATCCCTCGAGTCCTCTAATGAAATCGGCTCGCACTCCTGCCCTTGCTGCCCTCTCACAGCACACGCACACACTCACGCACGCGCGCACGCACGCCTCGACTCCGCGCCGAGAAAAATCCAGAGCTCACAGCATCAATGCCAAGGATGGAAAGAATAATCCAATTAAGCTCAAACCTCCACAAAAATCCATCTAAGAAATCCAAACTCATGCTTGAGCAAATCAGACCACTTACCTCCTGTGCGGCCAACTCGCGCGCGCGGCTCAGCTCGATCCCAAGCTGCAGAAACAGTAAGCTCCATCAAGTCCCTCTCAATTTCCCTCACTCTCTTTATCTTCTTCTCTTTTCTTTCCTTACTTTCTTTCTTTCTTTCTTCTCTTTTCCCTGTCGTGGAGAAGAAGCAGGGGCTCAATAAATAGAGGGTCTAAGCAATAGGAGAGGAAATTACCAAAATGCCCTCACTCAAAAATATCCAACGTGCTGATTCTGGGCTAAAAAAACACTGGGTACCGGTACCACTAATTGGGTACCGGTACCAGCCCATTAGTTCCGGAACTCCCACTTCGGTTCCGGAACACAAGGCCTAGTTCCGGAACCAAAACACCTGTTCCGGAACTCAGCCTCCAAATGCCAAAATCCGAAGTATGAAGCTCGGGTTCTCTCGCCGACAACTCACTTTCTGTCCCGGAAGCTTCTGCATCACTCTAAGATCTCCCGAACCCCACTGTAAACATAAAGTACACATGTCCAAAGCTTTTCCCACTCAAAAGCTCGACGGTGGAGTCGGTGCTCAATCCTACAATCCGGTACTCTCACAAGAAGATCCTTACTTGCCAAGTCCAACTCACTTTTTGTGTTCGGGGCCTCCGCATCCGTACGTATCCACCCGAACTCCGCTGTAAACAGGAAATACACTTGTCTAAACACTTTCCAAATTCCTACGTGCGATCGCGGAGTCGGTTTTCTATCCAAACCAATATTCCACAAATACTCAATGCCCCGAAATCACTGATTCAACTGGGCTTCCAAATTTCGACGCTGCTGACTCACTTTCCACCCCGATGGATTTTGCGTCGATCCGAAATAATCAGAACTCATCTGTAAGCCCAAATGGAACACGCCCAAGGCGATCACTCCGCACCACGCCATCTCGCGAGGTCGGTACACTCAACAAAGTTCCAGTACTCTACACTCTCCCCTCCTTAAAAAGGTTTCGTCCTCGAAACCAGAATAAATCCACAACTCAGGAGGGTGTCTCAATCAATGGGGATCGGAAATCTGAACTCATCCTCAGGCCCTCAAATGGCCTTTCACACTCATCATGATGGCTCCACTGAACCTTCGCTCAGGGTAAAAACCCGACTGCATAAACCTTCTATCTCACCAGCAATAATTTGCATCGGTAGCTCCTGATGACTCAGATCCTCGCCAATTGCCAAAGAAGTGAGATCCAAAACAAGCGGGTGATAAAATACTCGCGGACCAAGCTTCCCGCGTAAACTCAAATCCTCGCATCCTAGCGAATAGTGGTTTCCAGAAAACACGATCTCCAAATCCAAAACTCTACGCTTGCCATTGGCATAAAACCTCCGTTGCTCCTTAGCAACTAAAAGCTCAAGTTCCACACGCAGCTCTCACATCCATCCACAGGGGAAAATTTTCCAATATTGGAAACCACGCACAACCCTTAGATCCCAATTCCAAGTTCCCAAAAGTGGCGACCAACAATCGAACACCTCATTCCAGGGTTGCACTGTTCGCCTAACCAAGGCATACTGTCCATAATGTCCATGCCGGGATAATACTATAGGATATCAATCCAACAGCTCTAATAACTCTGTCCACCGGCGTTGCCTCAATCAAAGTCCTCCTGAGTAACCCTGTACTTCAGGCTCAAGGATCTCTGAATAATTCCATGACCTCTCTATCAGGGCAATATCCGTATCAATGCTGGTATCTTCCTCAGCTTTGCCTCTTTCAAGCTACACTAGCGTTGCATCGTCCAAGAGCTTCTGATCTCTGTCATTAACATAGGTCTAGGCCCAACCCAAACGGTATCACTCTTCGTTGGGTCCTCTGTCACTCTTGCAGCTGTAATCACATGGCCTAATCACAAAATCTTTCGAAGTCCAAGTGCAACTCTCACAGCTTGGCAACAACTTCTTCTCATAGAAGTTGCAGCTTTAACCTCAAGTGATCCTCGTGCTCTAAGTCACCTCGGAAACCAATCCGAATATAATCAAATCAACCGGCCCTGTATAAATCAACCTCAACAACTGGTACAGCAACTCAGTGTAGAGCTCAACTCATGCCGGTACAACAACCCGGTCCAAGTACTACCGGAGCACACAATGCCTCAAATCCAAAAGGCCGCAGGGCCTTAGTCAATCCACTTCACCGCGCTGCAAGCTTATAATGTCCCTATCGGGTTCAGAACACTATCTGGCACAATCCTCGGGAAGAAGGCTCCATAGCGCTAACCGATCTCAGAAAAGGGCATCAATCAAAACACAAACCAAACCTGTCTGTGCTCGAACCGTCACAGAACCCTCACCGTTGTGCACTCACAACGCGGCATCACGGTCGTGTACCAACGGCGTGGCATCACCACCGTGTATCATCGGTGTGGCATCAAACTCAAGTATCAATCTCTCGGATCCTCACTGTCGTATCCCCACGACGTGGTACTAGGTCACACAGACCTCTCGATCCGTCAAATCTCGCAACTGCGCTAACAACTCTCTCTGTCTCACCGGTGATACTCCACGAGGTGCTGCCGAAGTTGGCGCGGTTTCCAAAACTACGTCAATCACTGTCTCGATCTCAATCTCACCAAACGGCGGCTTCGAAACCAATTCTGGTAGACTCTCACTCGAGATCACAGGGCGATAAAATATTCCTTAGTCCTGGTGCCGCCGTAGGCACCTCCTCAGTAGTCGCCAACGAAGCGATACAACCACAACTCAACCTCTGTCGTGCTCTAGCATCCTCTATAAACACACTCCTCCTGGCCAGGTCCACGGAGGGTCATTGTCCTTCTCTCGACAATCCGGGATAACACAACGTTGGGATATCCAATCCCTATCCAACCTCATATCGTCATCTCGGAGCTGATGTAGGACTAACAACTTTAGGATCAAATCCAAGGTCCTACTGTACTGGGCAGGACTGGCAACACTCATCCATGTGCTATACATGATCTGGAACCTGATCCTCACGTGCACAAGCCAACGGTCCATCTCTAGCCCACACGAAGCTATCCCTGCCCTACTAAAACACACCCAAGCGGTGTCGGTATCAACATGCTCCAACTCTAATGACCATAAGCAACCACACCTGGTAAGACGCGATCCACTATCCTGGCGTCCTCTAACCGGCTGCACAATCTCATCCACTAGATGCTGGTGGCCAACGCTCTATCTGTCCCGGCATCACGGCTCTATCAGCTTGCCGGTAAGTCGGATGAACCTCAACATCCTCAAGGGGTAGTGGGGTGCCGTCACAAGCGGCAAATCCATGAGTACCACTCTGGGACACTCTGCCTGAAAATGTCCTAACTATCCACATGAAAAGCATCGCCCCTGCCTGAGGTCTCACTATGGCGATGAATGCGGCCGACCGCAAAAGACACAGTCATCCTAGCACTGCTGCTAGTGTCTCGACTGTCGAGAACCTCCTGGTCTCTGTCTCCTCTGAGGCTCATGATCCTATAGCTGGAATCATGGCAACCTCGCTACACTCGACTATCCCAAATCCGACAATGCTGGATGCCTCTCTCTAGAGCTGGTCCCTCGCTCTTCGTCCTCTCGGACATGATCGCCGATCCTCCGTCAATCCATCGAGTATGCCCAATCAGTGCATCTAAAGTCGCTCGCCAAGAATACCCAAAATGATAAACATCTCGAAGCAGTCCCCTCTCAACATGATCAATCTCCTGAGTCTCATCCTGGGCGACATGGGGCACTCTGCTCAACAATCATAGAAACTCACTCCAAATCCTCAACCACTTTCCTGGTGGTCCAACGGGAAAAACTCGACGCCCCCAACACTCGGCGTCCCTAACCAAAGGTGCGCAACCAAATGCACCTGGATAAACAAGTCCTTAACCAGCTTTTCCAAAACAGCAAACCAGTTCTCGGCCTCCCAAGGCTCCAACTCTGCCCCAAAATCTGTAGGGGATGGAACTGGCGGGTGAACAACAACCACTTGGCAACTCTCGCTGCTCCTGCACTACTCACAGTGCGATCAGGGTCGAAGTCGACGATGCTGCGGCCGGAGGTACTACTCACGATACCTCAGTCGATGCTCTCTGCTCAGACACGCGCATCACGCGCTCCATGATCTCATCCTGGCCCGCGTCGTCTCAACAACTGAGCTACATGGGCCTGTATGTCACGCCCCGAGTGTAGACCAGAACCCGGGCTCGTCCACAGATCTGCCGTGCATACGGTATTTTCCGTGTACACGAAGAGCTGGTAACCTGCTCAGATATAAATGAAGTAATACAGGAGCATAAAAACAGAGCTAAACTAATACTAGTACATCTCAGACAAATGCTGGAAATAAAAGTACAATAAACTCTCAGAAATATACATGTGTCTCTCCCAGCTCACGAAATAAATACAACCAGCTGGCCGCAGCCAGACCCAAAATAAAAGAAAATACAACCGTCTGAGTGTACAGGGGATACAACAAAACTACTAAGCTCGAGCTCGGGGTAGTAGCTATCTAGTCAGCGATCCTCTTACCTCGATCCTGGGAAGAGGGTCCCGCAACTCCAGTAGATGACTCTGCAAAACAAAGGGGACAAAAGGGGGAAAAACAGTGGGGGGTCAGAACTACTATAAAAATAGTAGCCTCCCCTAGTGGGTAAACCTCTATCTCAGACCTGCCCACTAGGGCTACTAGAGGCGGAAAATAAAACAAGGTGGTGAGCTATACGTATGACAACTGATAAAAGTTACCACTAAGATGCCTCTAAAGTAATAAGCTAAAAGAGTAGCTAAATGCATGCATCATAGGATACATATGCCTGCCTGGGTAACCCAATCTAGACACCGGTGAACACCGGTACTGCCTACTATGCCCACTAACTCACAACTCAGCTGCGGGATGTAGACCGGTTCCTGACCGACACGGTCCCATCCCAGAGGCAACAGACCGGCTCCTGACCGGCACGGTCATAAGTACTGCAACAGACCGGCTCCTGACCGGCACGGTCACAAGTACTGCAACAGACCGGCTCCTGACCGGCACGGTCACAAGTAACCTGATATAGTAGGACTGGACCAAGACTCTAATTAAGTGGGAAAAACCCATCCACTAAAGAAGTCCCGATCCCCTATCCCCAAATCTGATGCACTAATAACAGTCCGGTCAACCGCCCGAAATCCGCGGTTGCCGCGAGTACCCTGTCCTCAAACCTGCCTGTCCCCAAATCCCAAAGCTGACTACACTATCCCAGTCCCTGCTCTAATCAGAGCATACTATCCCCTATGTCTAAGTGACTGGAGAAAGAATAAAACATGGTTTCTCCTAAGTCAATTCCAGCATGATAGTGTAGCAGAAAAGGGTGGCCTATCTAGGTGACCATACAAGCATGCCAAGTCCTTTATTTGATAACATGATCTTAGTGTTCTAATTCTTAAATGAATTACAAAATGCCTTGTTTTAATATCTAAAGTACTAACATGCTATTAGTTATTTCATTCACATGCATGAGTCCCCCAATGACACAAAAAGCATAATATGGTTTAAGCAGATTATTTCCAATAGATGTAGATGATTTATCCTTTTTCCCCAGAAATGCTAATCCACTAATAGCTAGTCCTTTTAAAGATGCAAGTGCTAACAGCCAAACCGCACTTCCATACAAGCATGCTAGGTTCGATCCACTGATACCGCTTTCAACAAGATATAGGAAACATTTTTAGTATGCCTAGTGGGTGATCGAAAGTAAGAGGTGATAACGGTACCCACCTCGAGCGCTAAATCCCAGTCCAAAAGCGAAACCCACGCTCGGTCCAAAAAAAGTCACAGCAACACTGCACAATATATCCCAAAGGAACAAACATAATTTAAACATACAAAGTTCCCAAAATCTGCCCACAATTACCACAGTCCAGAGTTTCTCAATTTTCACCTGTGAAGAACGCCCGAAAAAATCCAAGATAAATACTGTCACGATCCTCGCGACGAACCCGTCGAAACGAGTACCTGCACGTTCAAATCCGATTTTTCTACGCTGAGTTACAAATTCTGCAAGTGGAACACCCCAAACCCAACTGTCCAGAAAATCTGTGTCAAAGATCCATAGTGAAAGGAGATTTTCACCTTCGAGAGAAATCCAGAAAAATTTGAGAAAAATCCAGGAGACTCTTTGCGGACTGTAGATGAAAAATGCCTTTTGAATTGCCTCGATCCGAAGTCTGAGCGAAAAGATACGGCTAGAACACCGCAGTGCTGTCCAAAATCCGCGAAGAAAAATGGGTCAAATGGGTGCTCAGAAAACTCCAAGGTCAGCATGGAAAACGAGGAACCTCAAAACACGGAAGTTGAAGTCCTACCTTTCGTGAGTCCAACGGCGTAAGAATCGGTGAAATCGGAAGTCGGGGTGAGTCGGGGGAGCCCAAACACTGAGAAGGGGCGAAGCGGGTCGCCGGAGAACAAGCGTCGCGCCGCGCCGTAAAATCGCGCACCTTGGGATGCGTGCCTTCGAAAAATCTCTGGGATCCACAAAAGTGTAGGGCACTGAGAGAGGGAGAATTCTTCTGAAGAGCCCTCTGAGAAATGGAGTCCAAAAAGCCCAAAAAGAAAACAAGGTAGCCTATTTATAGGCTCAGCCGAAAACAGCATTGGGCCGGATTTTCGGGCGCAGGATTCGGGCGCACTGTGCCCGAAAACCCGGTCGGACGGTTCCCATGCGACGCGCCCGGATTGCCCTGGTGCTGCCACGTGTGCACGAAACAGGGGACAGCAGTGCAAGGGGCCCGCTGCGCGCTGCGTGTCCCCCCGCGGTCAACGGGGGTAGGTACGGCCACCCACACGCGAGGCGACGCGTGGCGCACTCGAGTGGCCCGACAGCGCCGCCTGGCGCCACAGTGCGCTCCGTACCGAGGCGCCCTCCACCGTGGACCGCGACTCCCTGAGCCAGCCAGTAACATGCCGCCACGTGTCATGCGCCCGGTCCACCAAAGCCGCGCAAAGTCACTGAGCCGCGCCGCGTGTGCCATCCACTACGCGCGCGCCATGTGGCCCGCCCGCGCGGTTCATGCACCAGCCCGCTTCCCCCGTGGACCGAGCTGCGTGAGCCGGCCAATGACAGGCCACCACGTGGCTCAGGCCGGTCCACGGTCACCTCCCATGCACCAAAAATTCCCGAAAACTTCCGGAAGCCCTTTTTGGTCATCCGGACTCCAAATTTAACAAGCAAATAGCCGTTTTCAAGTATTTTTCCGCGCTGAATCCAAATCCAACCTCAGATTGGCCAGAAACCTTTTCTAAAATTCGGCAAATGCAGCCGAAGGCCAAATCAGCTATCAATGTCTCACAAGGTCCATCTGTGGCATCCCTTTGATGCACCATGGTCCAGACACACCAACACTAGGTGTTCTACACACTGGATTCATCGAAAAGTTGCATGGGAAAACCAGAACACTACATCTCAGACCTCTCTCTCTGCTCCGTCCATTCAGCCTCCCGCTGATCGGGCTCCTCATCCAAGGCCGAACATGCCCTCGCCGCTGTACAGCGTCTCAGAGGCAACAAGGACAACTGTCACAACCAACCAAACCTCAAACACTCTCGACCCAATCAAGCGAAAGTCTATAACATGTTAACCATTCTAAAGCATTATGTTGTCTGCAGCCAACATAATTACTTTAGAGAATAAACATGTAAGATCACTCGCCCCAATCCCCTGGGGGAGGTACAAACTCAATCAGGACTCTCGCTAAAGTCACGTCTCTCACGACAGTCATCCTACTGTCCAACCAATAGCCTAGGGTCTCTAAGTCCTCAATGACCTATATTCCTAGGCTCTGATACCACCCTAATCTGTCACGCCCCGGGGTCGAAACTGCGACCGGGCTCGCCAACAGATCCGCCATCTGTACGGAAACTGCCGCACAGACGAAGCGTCTACCCTGCAAGTCAAATCTATAGCTGAAACATGTATCAGAGCTGAAATAGAACTAACAACCAAGGGCTATAGAAATCCACTGAACATCTGATGTAAATAAAATCATCCTTGATACAACATCTCTCAACTGTCAAAATATACAAAAGCCTCACCAATCACTCAGACTGTCCAGTACAAAAGTAGAAACATAAAATATAGGGTACATCTACCTCTGACTCTCAATACGGTAAGGAACTACTCAGCCTCGTCCTCACCTCGAATCAGCTGTCTCCGCGCGAACCCAGCCGGAACAGCAACCTCAGGAACCTGTCACCGCAGCGGGTATGTGTGACACCCCCGGAATTTGGATTAGTCCTCTATATAAATGATATAATAGGACTAAATCTCTAACCCGGCTATAGCATTTTGGATGGTAGCAAGATCCAAGAGGAACATGAGAGTTAAGCGTGCTAGAGCTAGAGTAGTTCTAGGATGGGTGACCCCCTGGGAAGTGGGGCGTCACAGTTGGTATCAGAGCCATTCACCGGCCGGAAATGTGAGATGAGTCTCGGCTGAGCCAGGGTTATATAGCGGGTAGAGCGAGGCTCCCTGGCTAATGACCGTTGTGGGTGGAGTGGAGCTCCTCACAAGGTCAGCTAAGGCTAGCGAGACGAGTCTCACATCGCCTGGTGCTTGTGACTGTGCTTGAGCCTGACGTGGACGTCAGGGCTTAAAGGGGGGAAGAATGTGACACCCCCGGAATTTGGATTAGTCCTCTATATAAATGATATAATAGGACTAAATCTCTAACCCGGCTATAGCATTTTGGATGGTAGCAAGATCCAAGAGGAACATGAGAGTTAAGCGTGCTAGAGCTAGAGTAGTTCTAGGATGGGTGACCCCCTGGGAAGTGGGGCGTCACAGTAATGTGACACCCCCGGAATTTGGATTAGTCCTCTATATAAATGATATAATAGGACTAAATCTCTAACCCGGCTATAGCATTTTGGATGGTAGCAAGATCCAAGAGGAACATGAGAGTTAAGCGTGCTAGAGCTAGAAGTGTTCTAGGATGGGTGACCCCCTGGGAAGTGGGGCGTCACAGTTGGTATCAGAGCCATTCACCGGCCGGAAATGTGAGATGAGTCTCGGCTGAGCCAGGGTTATATAGCGGGTAGAGCGAGGCTCCCCGGCTAATGACCGTTGTGGGTGGAGTGGAGCTCCTCACAAGGTCAGCTAAGGCTAGCGAGACGAGTCTCACATCGCCTGGTGCTTGTGACTGTGCTTGAGCCTGACGTGGACGTCAGGGCTTAAAGGGGGGAAGAATGTGACACCCCCGGAATTTGGATTAGTCCTCTATATAAATGATATAATAGGACTAAATCTCTAACCCGGCTATAGCATTTTGGATGGTAGCAAGATCCAAGAGGAACATGAGAGTTAAGCGTGCTAGAGCTAGAGTAGTTCTAGGATGGGTGACCCCCTGGGAAGTGGGGCGTCACAGTTGGTATCAGAGCCATTCACCAGCCGGAAATGTGAGATGAGTCTCGGCTGAGCCAGGGTTATATAGCGGGTAGAGCGAGGCTCCCCGGCTAATGACCGTTGTGAGTGGAGTGCAGCTCCTCACAAGGTCGGCTAAGGCTAGCGAGACGAGTCTCACATCGCCCGGTGCTTGTGAGTGTGCTTGAGCCTGACGTGGACGTCAGGGCTTAAAGGGGGGAAGAATGTAACACCCCCGGAATTTGGATTAGTCCTCTATATAAATGATATAATAGGACTAAATCTCTAACCCGGCTATAGCATTTTGGATGGTAGCAAGATCCAAGAGGAACATGAGAGTTAAGCGTGCTAGAGCTAGAGTAGTTCTAGGATGGGTGACCCCCTGGGAAGTGGGGCGTCACAGTATGAGATCTACTGCAGAAGGTAGATCTCAGTGGGTACCGTCACCAATATCCACGGTATGCCCACTAAGTCTACAGGAGGCACAAAAGATAGGTATGCAGATAGATATATAAATGAAAGCAGGAAATGAGCTAAACTATATGCCATAACCATATGCTCAAGGAAACCTCTACTATGATCCCGCTATGCATACTCCCTCACTACTAAATGCCACAAGTATCATGCTCACAGGAATACTCATCTAAGAGCGAACTATGCAGCACTCGCACACAAGGTGCTCTCAAAACCCAAATCTCAATGACTGTCCAAAGCTGGCACAGTCGAGCCCGCGCCTGTCGTCTAGGAACACACCTGCCCACTCCACGTGGGGCGTCCTACTGACCACTATGGACGCACCTGCCCACTCCCCGTGGGGCGTCCTACGCACCTATCCACTGCGTGTGGGGCGTACTACGCACCTGCCCACTCTCTGTGGGGCGTACTACGCACCTACCCACTCTGCGTGGGGCGTACTGCTGACTACTATGGACGCACCTGCCCACTCCACGTGGGGCGTCCCGCCGACTACTACGAACGCACCTGCCCACTGCATGTGGGGCATCCTAGTCGGTCCATCTCAATCATCATCACGCATCCGGAGCGTACTCGAGGGGAGCGACCCCACCGAGCTCTAGTATCTAGTCAGTCTCAACTATCTCATGAATGGTATATGCAGGCTGTGATCCACGATCAAACAGATCGGATACTCAAAACCAGATATCACATCACAGTCGGGAACCCTCCACGACTGGATCAGGAATGCCAAACCCTCTCATAGCTATGTCGGAGAACCCTCAACGACCCTATCTGATAATGCACATCCATGGCTAAGTCGGGAACCCTCCACGACCCAATCTGCCAGAGCCCAATCTCTCGAAATCAAGTCGGAGAACTATCTCCACTACTAAAATCAGATATACCAATCCATGATCTAGAATAATCCCACCAGGGATCTCAACTCACCTGACACTAGAAGCTCGTCACACAGAGCTCTAAAAATCCACTCGGCCCCCTGGCACGAGGATACATGCATCCTGAACCTACTCAAACCCTCTGGCAGCTCACAAAATTCTCCAAACTATTTTTAAAGTCTCAATTTATTAAAATCGGTCCGCCGATTTTTAATACGGTTCAGATGCCAATCTAATGTCAACTAATCATGCAATCTGGTGTCAATTCATCCCTAGATCATGCTAAAAATATCTGGGGCCCATAATTGTCTTTCCATGATTTTCTAGGCAACTATCAGATTTATCAGCTATATAAATATTAAGCTAATCATGATCAACATGCATACAATAGCTTTAGAAGGCATTCCATATATTTCGGAGAAATTCCAACCCACCTCAAATGCATTCCGCAGGCAAACGCTGAAGTCGGTGAAGCTCCGCACCGCTCACTGTCAAAATCCTGCCGGAACGCCCAAAATGGCATCGCATGTGCGCGCACTGTCGCGATCCTCGGAAAGTATCCCCGGAAGCTCGGACGAATCCCTCGAGTCCTCTAATGAAATCGGCTCGCACTCTGACCCTTGCTGCCCTCTCATAGCACACGCACACACTCACGCACGCGCGCACGCACGCGCGCACGCACGCCTCGACTCCGCGTCGAGAAAAATCCAGAGCTCACAGCATCAATGCCAAGGATGGAAAGAATAATCCAATTAAGCTCAAACCTCCACAAAAATCCATCTAAGAAATCCAAACTCATGCTTGAACAAATCATACCACTTACCTCCTGTGCGGCCAACTCGCGCGCGCGGCTCAGCTCGATCCCAAGCTGCAGAAACACTAAGCTCCATCAAGTCCCTCTCAATTTCCCTCACTCTCTTTATCTTCTTCTCTTTTCTTTCCTTACTTTCTTTCTTTCTTTCTTCTCTTTTCCCTGTCGTGGAGAAGAAGCAGGGGCCCAATAAATAGAGGGTCTAAGCAATGGGAGAGGAAATTACCAAAATGCCCTCACTCAAAAATATCCAACGTGCTGATTCTGGGCTAAAAAAACACTGGGTACCGGTACCACTAATTGGGTACCGGTACCAGCCCATTAGTTCCGGAACTCCCACTTCGGTTCCGGAACACAAGGCCTAGTTCCGGAACCAAAACACCTGTTCCGGAACTTAGCCTCCAAATGCCAAAATCCGAAGTCTGAAGCTCGGGTTCTCTCGCCGACAACTCACTTTCTGTCCCGGAAGCTTCTGCATCACTCTAAGATCTCCCGAACCCCACTGTAAACATAAAGTACACATGTCCAAAGCTTTTCCCACTCAAAAGCTCGACGGTGGAGTCGGTGCTCAATCCCACAATCCGGTACTCTCACAAGAAGATCCTTACTTGCCAAGTCCAACTCACTTTTTGTCTTCGGGGCCTCCGTATCGGTACGTATCCACCCGAACTCCGCTATAAACAGGAAATACACATGTCTCAACACTTTCCAAATTCCTACGTGCGACCGCGGAGTCGGTTTTCTATCCAAACCAATATTCCACAAATACTCAATGCCCCGAAATCACTGATTCAACTGGGCTTCCAAATTTCGACGCTGCTGACTCACTTTCCACCCCGATGGATTTTGTGTCGATCCGAAATAATCAGAACTCATCTGTAAGCCCAAATGGAACACGCCCAAGGCGATCACTCCGCACCACGCCATCTCGCGAGGTCGGTACACTCAACAAAGTTCCGGTACTCTACATCCAGCATATGTTTTAGTTTTTGTATTTCGTTTATTTTAGTTTGTATTTACAAGTTTTAAATCATGTGGGGATTGTTGGGTTTTATTTGGATTTGGTAATTTTAAACTTGTATTTTGGCCTTTGGGCTTTTCTGGGCGGCCCAATATAAATGGGCTTTGCCTGGGAGCCTAAACCTATTTCCCCTCTACATGTGATGTTTAGTCCCACATCGGAAACTCATCACATGTAGAGTGGGTTTATTTACTCCCTCTCTTGTGTATGTATTGGTTAGGAGAAAGTGAGAGTGTGAGGACCTAGATCCCCACGACGAGATTGCTGGTTAATCAGCAGCTCCTGGAGGCCCATGTGGCGTGTCGGTGGCGTTTGTACACCAATTGGACACTAGTGATGGACTCGGTGTGTTAAATGGATCACGGGAGTAGTCAGATGACCCCGTCGAATGCTTAGAAGTGGTTTTGCGCGCAATGGATATTAAAATTGGGCTCAGCGCGAAGTTTGGACCAAGAAACATCTTTCCGGATGCATTCGGTGATTTTTAGAGTTGGAATTTGGCAAAACGGACATCGGATTTGGATTCAGCGCGCGAAAACGATGAAATTGGGCTATTTACTTGATTTTTACGCCACTGGTTACTGTTCACGCCGGAACAGTAACTCCGGCGGCCGGCGGGCAGCGCCGGCAACGGCGGAGGGCGGGGCGCGACGGCGGGCAGGCACGGGAGCGACGGCGGGCAGGCGCGGGCAGCGCACGGGCAGGCGCGCGGGCAGTCGGTGGGCGCGCGGGCAGGTGCGCGGTCCACGGCGCCACCGAGCACCGGGGGTAGGCCACGTGGCATGGCGGGATTGGTTGGCTCTGCAGTCTTGGTCCACGGAATAGATCGCGGGTGCACGGTGGACCGGTTGTGACACGTGGTAGAGTATCATTGGTGCGGTGCTGTGCGCCGGGTCCACGGAGCCGGTGCAGATCACCTCGAGGCGCGTGCGTGCAGAGGCGGCAGGCGGTGGCGTAGGCGCGCACATGGCCGCTGTCGGCCATTCCCGCGCTCGGGCGCGCCACGTGTCGGCACTACGGCGGGCCACATAGCGGCAGGCTAGCGGGCGGCTTCGGTGTTCGGTGTTTGGCGGGCTACGTGGAGGCCCGATAAGAATTCAGGCCCGCACAGTGTTGGGCCGGGCCCAACACTATAGCGGCCCGAAAGAAATCGGGCGCCCGGAACTTAGGACATGGCCGTCATTTTTGGATTTGTTTTCTGGGCCTATTTAAGCGACCCGAGCTGCTTCTTCTCCCCTTTTTCCACCATTTCCGAGCTTCAAAGCAACTTGAGGCCTTCAGCAAAGTTGATCCCCACCCTGTGCTGCATCTATCTGCAGAGTTTGGAGATTTTTGGTGGCACGCTTAGCGAGGTTCCCACTTTTACGGTGCGGCGCGACGCTCGTCCATTTGTGTTCCCCTTCGTCGCGTTTCGGTGCACGAGCTCCCCCGGCCTACTCCGACCTCCGTTTTTGGCGATTCTTGCGCCGTTGGATCCATGACAGACAGAGCTACGATCTTGGTATTTTCTACTTTCCCTTGTTTCACGCTTTTCGAGGAGTTTTTCCATGCTTATTGGGACCCCTTTTTCTGATGGAATTTCTGGACAGCGACACCTTGCCGGATTTTTATCTCCGTAACCGGGCATCGGTTAGAGACTTGCCTATACACTTTTTTCATCTACTCGACACAAGGATTATCACTATATTTTTATTGGATTTTTCTGAGGCTTTCACGGAGGTAGATTTTTCTCCCTTTATCTGTGCATGGAAATACAGATGTATGGTTGTGTGTTTGTGAGCGCCCTGTGTTGTGGAATTTGTAACTCGGCCTACGGGGCTCGGAATTTGGCGTGCAGGTACTCGTTTCGAAGGTATCGACGCGAGGAACGCGATAGTATTTTTGCTGGATTTTTCTGAGTTCTTGCTGCAGGTGAAAAATCCACATCTTTGGGACTGTTCCAATAGAATTCTATGTACTTGGATATTTTGGAACACAAGTGTGACGATGAACCTTATTGTTGTACCCAGGGGGGTTTGCAAGTGTTGCTGCACCCGTTGGATCTAAAGACTCTGATTTCGGGGTACTTTCAGCTGTTTGGAGCCGAGACTTTCACGACATGTACCGAGGATGCAGTTTCGGCAGAATTTGGGCTGTGAGCGTCTGCGCTCTTCGCCGACCCCAGGTTTGCCTTGGATTGAGCACTTCAGGTGGGTAAGCTTAATATTGATAAGATTATATATTCTGGTGAATGTAAGTATACTTGTGGGGATGTCGCCCCTCTATGACTTATAGCAGGCATAATTGATGTACAACCGATATGAGCGAGAGGTAAGCAAGGAATGGCCTACTTGGTGAGATTGATATACCATAGTAGGATTACTTTAGCATGCTTTGCTAATATATGTTACACCCACTTTTATCGTTTCCGAGGACAAAAGCATGCTTGTTTGGACATGTAGCTAGGCCATCTTTTACTGCTGCACTACATATTGGAACTTGACTTAGGAGAAACCATGCTTTCCCTTTCCCCTTCTTTGTTAGTCAAGTGGTCAGTGTTGCTCGGGTTCGAGCAGGCCAAGGGTTCTGGGTAGTGTAGTCAGGACTTGGTGTCTGGGACAGGTTGGATTAATTGTGGGGCTTTGCTGCAACCGCGGATATTGGGCGGTTGACCGGGTATTTATTTATGCACCAGATTGGGTATCTGATTTCTCTAGTGGACAGAGTTTCCCACTACTTGAGTACTTTTGCGTCTGATTGAGGACCGAGGCTTTCTTTAGTGGTTGGGCTTTCCCACTTAGATTAGTGTCATGATCCAGTCCTGCTGATTTATTCTACTATGATACTTGTTACTTTGAGTCCTTGAGACTCCTATCCCCCATCGGCGTTATGCGTAGGCTGGCATACCCGATTTGGCAGGCACCTTTGAGTCCTTGAGACTCCTATCCCCTATCGGTGTTATGCGTAGGCTGGCATACCCGATTTGGCAGGCCCAGCAGGCAGTATCAGTTTTACTAGTGCACTACGTAGAGGTCATGACAGGCATAGCAGGCATGGCAGGCATAGTAGGCATGACAGGCATAGCAGGCATGGCAGGCATAGCAGGCATAGCAGGCATAGCAGGCATGGCAGGCATAGTAGGCATAGCAGGTAGGCAGGCATAGTAGGCATAGCAGGCATGGCAGGCATGGCAGGCATAGCAGGCAGGCATGGCAGGCATGGCAGGCATAGTAGGCATAGTAGAGGTCATGACAGGCATAGCAGGCATGGCAGGCATAGTAGGCATAGCAGGTAGGCAGGCATGGCAGGCATAGTAGGCATAGCAGGCAGGCAGGCATAGCAGGCATGGCAAGCGTGGCAGGCATAGCAGGCAGGCATAGCAGGCATGGCAGGCATAGCAGGCATAGCAGGTAGTGCCAGTGATTACTGGTCTATCGATTGGGTCGATTGTGCACTTCATATGCTAGGGGTTGCATACCATTCTTTGGTTCTCCCATCTTGGGCATTTAGATAGAGGCATGATAGCTGTTGAGAGTCTCCAGCTTTCTTATTTCAGTCTTTAAGGCTTTGGTTAGTTTTTGTCTCTTGAGGACTTAGTGGGCAGACCGTCGGGTCTGGCGGTGTTACCCACTGAGAACTCCCTTTTTGGTGTAGTTCTCACACCCTTTGGGGGTTTTCCCCTTCTTTTTCCTTCCTCTCCTTTGTTTTGCAGAGTCTTTGCGGGAGTTGCTGATTCTGCGGTTGTTGATCGAGGCGAGGGAGTCGCGAGCTAGATCCCTACCCATGTTTGGAGAGTAGCGGTACCCCTTCAGAGGAGAGCTTCAGTAGATTAGTTGTTTTATTTCCTCTTTTGAGAGACTGATGTAGTGAGGATATGATATGTATTGAGAGCCTGTACACTGATGTATTTATTGGAGGTATCTCCCGGTTGAGTCTCGACCTTTGTATATGAGGATATTATATTATTATCATTTTGGGAGATGGACGTTGTTGTATTATTTCCAGTTGTACAGTGGTTGATTTTAGTTATACAGCGGATTTTCATTTATAGCTCTGATATCTGTTAGCTGTAGTACTTTTCTTGCAGGTAGGACGCTTCGCCTATGCGGGGTTTGGCATAGGTGGCGGATCTGTTGGCGAGCCCGGGTCGCAGTTTCGACCCCGGGGCGTGACAGATTAGAGTGGTATCAGAGCCTAGGTTGTAGGTCATGGTGGACTTAGAAACCCTAGGCTTATGGTTTGACCCTTGGTTGACTTCGTGAGAGTCGTGATTTTTAGCGAGAGTCCTGATTGAGTTTTATACCTCTCCCGAGGGATGGGAAGAGTGATTGGCATGTTTATTCTCCTAAGTGATTATGTTGGCTGCAGACAACATAATGCTGTGGAACGGGTGACATGCTTTAGACTTTCGCTGGATTGGGTCGAGCGTTGTTTTGTACTATTTTGCAGTTTCGTCGTGGCGAGCTGTGTCTCCCCGACGCTGGGTTTTGACCCGCGTACTTCCTGTCATAGCAGTTGAGCTTGAGCGGTTGGTTTTGGGCCGGATACCCGGATTGAGGTCAGAGAGTTCCGGACCCAGATGACAAGATCGTCTGAGGCCTATCAGCGGCAGAGCGAGCGAGCAGCTGGTTTTAGTGACACCATTGTCGGAGCAGCGGGCAGCTCGACAGTGCTTCCTTCTGAGACCACCCGATTGCAGTATCCTCAGGGGTGGGGATTTATGTGGCACCGATGGAGTGAGTAGCCCCCTCTGTGACAATGTTTAGTGCCGAGGCACCGAGGCAGGGTGGATAGTTGACAGCTGGCGAGCTGAGGGGACGCGATCGATCTATTGAGCCAGATTTGGCAGATGAACCACCCCGACTCGTAAGATTGAGTTTGGAGCCTTTGGAGGCAGAGTCGTGGTTGGTGGTGATGGAGTGATCAATTGAGAGCCTCCCTATGCTAGAGAATTTTTGGCCGTTGTTGAACTGTGCACTCCAGATTCGAGGGACGAGGCGCATCGGATATGTGGCTGGGAGTGGATTGCGCCAGGATACCTTTCAGTTCATTCAGTCCCTCCGTTATAGGTTTTGACGCCTCGTTGGAGTAGGCATTGTGTATGGAGCGTGGCGCTGCAGTTCCTTTGGATAGGGATCTGCCACTAGAGGCGAGTTCAAGATATTGGCGCTTGGCGCCGGGTGATGGAGGACAAATCGGCCGGCAGAGGCACTTCTGATTTCCTTTCCAGGATGACGGGTTCCTGAGATGCCAGAGATCGGGTGGACCCCGATGGCAGCATCAGCATCTATATCAGAGTGGCGCAGCGGTAGCGTGGATTTGCTATCTGCGGAGGACCTTATTCGTCGCCTCAATGTGAGCAGAGATAGAGGTCGTGCTCCTTTTGTGTTTGGTCTAGATTTTTTTTCCTTGAAGATTGAGTGACAACCACTGGCATCGAACGGGTGAATTTGTGCCGCCCGGTTGGAGGGCGCCACGGCAGTGGATGGAGTTGTTGCAAGAGTGATTTCATCATAGCAGCCGGAGTTAGAGCATGTTGCATTCCTGCATGGACTAGAGGCAGAATTATTACCACGTGCACTAGAGGTACAGGTGTCTGTTGTTGTTGTGCATGTGGAGGAGACTTTTGGATCAAGTCCAGTGCAGCTGAGACTGCGAGTTACCGGCAGACTTAATGGTAATTGTGGCAGTTCGGTATCTTGACCATGTGCTTGAGAGTGATTGGCACAACGCCACAGGATGTTTTGGCTAAGGAGTGAGAGGACGTCGATTTTCTGCGAGGCAGACGAGAGGAGGTTTGGTTGTTAAGACTGTTAGAGCACACAGGCTTTAGCGACAGTGTGAGAGGTGCTTTTTGGCGGCACCTGGGTTCAAGGATATCTCTGTTGCCCACGAGATCCCGGGTGTGATTTCACCTGAGCTGTTGACGATGCCGCCGGTTAGGGAGATAGAGATTGCGTTTGACATGATTCGGGGAACCGCGCCACCCTTGAAAGCACCTCATTGGGTATCGCCTGTAGAGCTGAGAGAGCTGATGGCGCAGTTACAGGATCTGATGGATCGAGGGGTCTGTTTGACCTGATGCCATGCCGTTGGTACACGGTGGTGACGCCACGTCGTTGATGCACGACTGTGAGGGTCCTTTTATGGTTCGAGTGTAGACAGGTCCGGGTGGTATCTAGGACCTTTTGATGGAGCTATATGCAGGCAGTTATTGTATGATGCGAGTACCTACTCAGAATCAGACAGCCGAGGATCGTGTCTAGACGGCGTTCAGGACACGGTAGGGCATCTCGAGCTCACAGTGAGGCCAGGTGGATTGATAAATGCCCTGCCACTTTTATGATTTGAGGAATTGTGCTCCAGCTATACTTGATTGGATTGGTAACAAGATTCTCCAGGGATATTTGGATTTACTCCCAGAGCGATGTGGAGCACGAGGAGCACTTGGGGATGTGCTACCATGCCCGTGTGGATGAAGTGGTATGCCAAGTTATTGAGGTACAAGTTGTAGCTCCAGAAGCATACCTTCTTGGGTCACTTTATTCGAGCCGTAGGAGCGGCAGTGGAAATCCGGCCACTATGGATACTAATTCGAGATTGGTTGAGACCAATATTTATTCTTGAGGTGAGGAACTTCTGGGACTTGACAGTGCCAGGAAAGCACGGCTAATGGATAATGAAACTGATACCAGCGCTGAGGCTAGTATTACTAGTGTTGGGAGAGAGATCTGCTAGTTTTAGTGATGCCTCCCATAGTGACTGTGGAATTACCATTGGGTTATTATTGAGCATCCTGGATTACCCCGACAGGGCCACTGTGATGGCAGATACCTGGAACAGGAGAGCTGGCTGGGGTTGAGTTGGATGATTCCACAGCTAGCGCTGTGCGGACTGTTGCGGCAAACATGGCTTGCGGTTGTGTCCCTGAGGGTTCCTTTTTATGGTAAACCGTGGCTGAGTAGTTCACTCGGATGGTCAAGATTCGGGAGTGACCGAGTGAGGACCCTTGCTTGTGAGGGCTTCTTTCTTTCTTGGATGATTGCGAGGATGTGTTTCGGATTGCCTTGGTTGAGTTGACACAGGTTGTGGTTTGGTGCGTGTTGCACTGGCGATTATCTTGTTTCCCCCAGCTTTGGATGGAACCCTGTTGTGTTACATGTCTCAGCTCAGGAAGGTTATGCTTTTGGATCCCTCGACCGTGATTGACCCGCCCCTTTGAGATCTATGAGTGTTTGGAGTACGAGGGACGCCCGTTGCGAATTCTGGCTCGTGAGACGAGGGAATTGCGCAATCGGGCTATGCCGTACTGGATATTGCTGTTGTTGTTGTTGAGGAGTGATCACGGGGAGCGAATGATAACTTAGGAGCTGGAGATGATGATGATGAGTACTTACCCTTGGTGGTTGTGATTCCTGGGGGAATCGAGCTAGTTTCGAGGATGAAACTTTCTTTAGTGGAGGAGGATGTGAGGACTTGGATCCCCACGACGAGATTACTGGTTAATCAGCAGCTCCTGGAGGCCCATGTGGCGTGTCGGTGGCGTTTGTACACCAATTGGACACTAGTGATGGACTCGGTGTGTTAAATGGATCACGGGAGTAGTCAGATGACCCCGTCGAATGCTTAGAAGTGGTTTTGCGCGTAATGGATATTAAAATTGGGCTCAGCGCGAAGTTTGGACCAAGAAACATCTTTCCGGATGCCTTCGGTGATTTTTAGAGTTGGAATTTGGCAAAACGGACATCGGATTTGGATTCAGCGCGCGAAAATGATGAAATTGGGATATTTACTTGATTTTTACGCCACTGGTTACTGTTCACGCCGGAACAGTAACTCCGGCGGCCGGCGGGCAGCGCCGGCGACGGCGGAGGGCGGCGGCGCGATGGCGGGCAGGCACGGGAGCGACGGCGGGCAGGCGCGGGCAGCGCGCAGCGCGCGGGCAGACGCTCAGGCAGGCGGTGGGCGCGCGGGCAGGTGCGCGGTCCACGGCGCCGCCGTGCACCGGGGGTAGGCCACGTGGCATGGCGGGATTGGTTGGCTCTGCAGTCTTGGTCCACGGAATAGATCGCGGGTGCACGGTGGACCGGTTGTGACACGTCGCAGAGTATCATTGGTGCGGTGCTGTGCGCCGGGTCCACGGAGCCGGTGCAGATCGCCTCGGGGCGCGTGCGTGCAGAGGCGGCAAGCGGTGGCGCAGGCGCGCACATGGCCGCTGTCGGCCATTCCCGCGCTCGGGCGCGCCACGTGTCGGCACTACGGCGGGCCACGTGGCGGCAGGCTAGCGGGCGGCTTCGGTGTTCGGTGTTTGGCGGGCTACGTGGAGGCCCGATAAGAATTCGGGCCCGCACAGTGTTGGGCCGGGCCCAACACTGTAGCGGCCCGAAAGAAATCGGGCGCCCGGAACTTAGGACATGGTCGTCATTTTCGGATTTGTTTTCTGGGCCTATTTAAGCGACCCGAGCTGCTTCTTCTCCCCTTTTTCCACCATTTTTGAGCTTCAAACCAACTTGAGGCCTTCAGCAAAGTTGATCCCCACCCTGTGCTGCATCCATCTGCAGAGTTTGGAGATTTTTGGTGGCATGCTTAGCGAGGTTCCCACTTTTACGGCGCGGCGCGACGCTCGTCCATTTGTGTTCCCCTTCGTCGCGTTTCGGTGCACGAGCTCCCCCGGCCTACTCCGACCTCCGTTTCTGGCGATTCTTGCGCCGTTGGATCCGTGACAGACAGAGCTACGATCTTGGTATTTTCTACTTTCCCTTGTTTTGCGCTTTTCGAGGAGTTTTTCCATGCTTATTGGGACCCCTTTTTCTGATGGAATTTCTGGACAGCGACGCCTTGCCGGATTTTTATCTCCGCAACCGGGCATCGGTTGGAGACGTACCTATACACTTTTTTCATCTACTCGACACAAGGATTATCACTGCATTTTTATTGGATTATTTTGAGGCTTTCCCGGAGGTATATTTTTCTCCCTTTATCTGTGCATGGAAATACAGATGTATGGTTGTGTGTTTGTGAGCGCCCTGTGTTGTAGAATTTGTAACTCGGCCTATGGGGCTCGGAATTTGGCGTGCGGGTACTCGTTTCGAAGGTATCGACGCGAGGAACGCGATAGTATTTTTGTTGGATTTTTCTGAGTTCTTGCTGCAGGTGAAAAATCTACATCTTTGGGACTGTTCCAATAGAATTGTATTTACTTGGATATTTTGGAATACAAGTGTGACGATGAACCTTATTGTTGTACCCAGGGGGGTTTGCAAGTGCTGCTGGACCCGTTGGATCTGAAGACTTTGATTTCGGGGTACTTTCAGCTGTTTGGAGCCGAGACTTTCGCGACATGTACCGAGGATGCAGTTTCGGCAGAATTTGGACTGTGAGCGTCTGCGCTCTTCGCCGACCCTAGGTTTGCCTTGGATTGAGCACTTCAGGTGGGTAAGCTTAATATTGATAAGGTTTTATATTCTGGTGAATGTAAGTATACTTGTGGGGATGTCGCCCCTCTATGACTGATAGCAGGCATAATTGATGTACAACCGATATGAGCGAGAGGTAAGCAAGGAATGGCCTACTTGGTGAGATTGATATACCATAGTAGGATTACTTTAGCATGCTTTGCTAATATATGTTACACCCACTTTTATCGTTTCCGAGGACAAAAGCATGCTTGTTTGGACATGTAGCTAGGCCATCTTTTACTGCTGCACTACATATTGGAACTTGACTTAGGAGAAACCATGCTTTCCCTTTTCCCTTCTTTGTTAGTCAAGTGGTCAGTGTTGCTCGGGTTCGAGCAGGGGTTCTGGGTAGTGTAGTCAGGACTTGGTGTCTGGGACAGGTTGGATTAGTTGTGGGGCTTTGCGGCAACCGCGGATATTGGGCGGTTGACCGGGTATTTATTTATGCACCAGATTGGGTATCTGATTTCTCTAGTGGACAGAGTTTCCCACTACTTGAGTACTTTTGCGTCTGATTGAGGACCGAGGCTTTCTTTAGTGGTTGGGCTTTTCCACTTAGATTAGTGTCATGATCCAGTCCTGCTGATTTATTCTACTATGATACTTGTTACTTTGAGTCCTTGAGACTCCTATCCCCCATCGGTGTTATGCGTAGGCTGGCATACCCGATTTGGCAGGCACCTTTGAGTCCTTGAGACTCCTATCCCCTATCGGTGTTATGCGTAGGCTGGAATACCCGATTTGGCAGGCACAGCAGGCAGTATCAGTTTTACTAGTGGCACTAGGTAGAGGTCATGACAGGCATAGCAGGCATGGCAGGCATAGTAGGCATGACAGGCATAGCAGGCATGGCAGGCATAGCAGGCATAGCAGGCGTAGCAGGCATGGCAGGAATAGTAGGCATAGTAGGCAGGCAGGCATAGTAGGCATAGCAGGCATGGCAGGCATGGCAGGCATAGCAGGCAGGCATGGCAGGCATGGCAGGCATAGCAGGCAGGCATAGCAGGCAGGCAGGCATGGCAGGCATAGTAGGCATAGTAGAGGTCATGACAGGCATAGCAAGCATGGCAGGCATAGTAGGCATAGCAGGCAGGCAGGCATGGAAGGCATAGTAGGCATAGCAGGCAGGCAGGCATAGCAGGCATGGCAGGCGTGGCAGGCATAGCAGGCATGGCAGGCATAGCAGGCATAGCAGGTAGTGCCAGTGATTACTGGTCTATCGATTGGGTCGATTGTGCACTTCATGTGCTATGGGTTGCATACCATTCTTTGGTTTGTTACGGAATTTGAGTTGGCGTAGTTTCGTGAAAGTCTCAAGTCTTGAAGATTGAAGGTGAAGAAAGTTGGATCGTTTAACTCAATCTCAAGAAAGAAGAATTCAAAAGGATCAGGTATGTTTAACTAAAGAATTTGTGTGATCCGAATACTTCTTGTAGTGTAGAAACACTTGGAAGAATCTTTCATTGCATAAAAATCAAAAACTGGACTTGGGACATGTTCAGGATCCGGATCAGGCTGAACGATCCGGATCCCGAAGGTGGTTCGTTCATACATCGTCGCAATCCGGATCGTAGTCTCTTGATCCGGATCCCGAACGTTGAGTTTACCATCTACCTTGAACGATCCGGATCTTGCTTCGCAATCCGGATCCCGAACGTTGATGTTTGGTGAACTGTATGAACGATCCGGATCGTAGTTACATGATCCGGATCCCGAACCTTCGTTTTTCTGGAATTGGTTGTTTCGTTATGACGATCCGGATCTCAGTTATCTCGATCCGGATCGCCGTCCGTAAAATTCCAGAAATGGTTGGTTTTTGATTCTTATCTCCTTCCTAGGGTTTCTAACCTATAAATAGACCCTATGTCTTTCTTTCTAGGGTCAATCCACATAGCCGTCATTTTCATATATCATCATATACGGCTATAGATCCACATATAGAGAAGAAAGGAAATCATTAGAGAATACTCTATGTTTCTTCATCTATATTGATTAGTTTGATTCTAGGTTTTCATACTCACATCCTGAGTTGAATCAAACTAATGAATACTTAGATGGTATTTCCGATCTATCTTTGATCTAAGTATTCGGCGGATCATCACCACCCAAAAACAACGATTACCCCAAAATCGGCGCGTGGATTCGCGTGTCCTTGTGGATTCAAGGTTCATTCGCTCTCGTGGATTCGGAGCGAGGCACGTTCGTGGATTCGAAGGGTGCTATTGGGTGAAGACCGTGGATTCGGTCGGACGTCGTGGATTCGACGTTGGACGCCGTGGATTCGGCGTTGGGCGCAGATCGTGGATTCGAGAAGCGTCTGGAGCGAGCGGAGAAGATCCTCTAGGAGCGTATGGAAAAGGTTGAGTCGTAAGTGTGTACGGTAAATCACCTTGTACGTGTTTTAATTCTAGTGGATTTCTGCCGTGTTATCGGTCCCGTGGTTTTTTACTCCGGTGATGGAGTTTTCCACGTAAAAATCTTGCGAGTTATTTTCATTTCCGCATTGGGTTTTTATCGCAACGATTTTTGAGTGTTTATACGTTTACACCTATTCACCCCCCTCTAGGTGTTTCTTCCCCTATTTAGATCCGTATTATATACGACCCAACAAGTGGTATCAGAGCGGGAATAGGGTTGTGAACAATGGTTGAAGGTGGAAACATCAATCGACCCCCTTTCTTTGATGGAACAAATTATGCGTACTGGAAAGTACGGATGAAAGCCTTTTTATCTTCCATCGACGAAAGGGTGTGGCATTCAATTGAATCAGGATGGACTAATCCAACTGAACTTATCTCTGATGTTCACACCTTAAAACCTAGGTCGAAATGGACCAAGGAAGAGTTTGAGTTATCTTCTTACAATGGCAAGGGAATTAATGCTATTTTTAATGCCTTATCTCAAACTGAATTCTCTCGCGTCTCGGCATGTGAGACTGCGAAAGAAATCTGGGATGTTCTCCAGGTTACACATGAGGGAACTAACCTCGTGAAGATTCAGAAACTGCAGATGCTTACGAGCAAGTTTGACTCTATTTTGATGGCAGAAAATGAATCTTTCACGGACTACTATACACGATTGCAAGACATCGTAAACTCATGTGCTAATCTGGGAGAGAAGATTCCAGAATTTAAGATTGTAAGAAAAATCTTAAGAACTCTTCCTGAACGATTTCGCCCAAAGGTTACTGCCATTGAAACTATTAAACACCCAGACGAAATACGTGTAGAAGAATTAGTTGGTTCATTACAAACATATGAAATGACTTTTAATACTAACAATTCTTCTGGAAAAGCATCCACTTCTAAGTCTTCAGGTTATGCGTTGAAAACAACTAAGGAAGAAGACGCGGATACATCCTCCTCGGACAATGACGAGAACCTTTCTATGGAGGAATTTGAGAAGCAGCTCGCTCTCTTGACAAGGAATTTTCGCCGCAACTTTCGAAGGGGTAATTCAAGCAAATCTCCATCCTTCAGAAAGTGGAACAAAGGCAAGGGGACTCCAAGTCACAAGTCAAGAAAGCAGGAGAACTTCTCAAAGGATAAGAAAAGTTCAGAAGGACAACTGCAATGCTTCAAATGTCGAGGCTACGGCCACATTGCAACGGAGTGTCCTAACAAGTATCCGGCAAAGAAGAAGGCGATGCAAGTCGTCACTTGGGATGACAACTCAACGTCAAATGAGTCGTCTTCAAGTGATGAAGAAAGGAGCTCCACGGCATTCCACGCGTCCACATCTTCACCATTCATGTGCTTTATGGCAAGTACGTCTGAATCATTGTCCAACTCCACTGTTGAAAAGAATGCAATGGACAATGAATCGGATGATTCGGAAGGTGAAGAGTTTGCTCTAGCCTACCACAGACTTTTGAGGGACTCAAAGAAAGTGGCTAAGCAAAACAAGAGTTTGAGAGGGAGATTGCATGATCTCGAAGAAGAAGCAAAAAGAGCGACTTCTCTCTCAAACGCTCTTGAAGTGGAAAGGGAAAACCTGATAAAAGAAAATGCTTCCCTTCAAGAGTCCAATGAGCAACTTGAAAAGGAACATACAAATCTGGTGGATAACGCGAATCACTTTTCAAAGCTCTACAACGAGGCTCGACAGGATAACCTGGAAATGACAAAGACCATTTTCCAACTCAAGAATGACTTACAGCGATTCTCTTCAGGAAGGAGTAAGTTGGATAGACTTCTTGGTCTTGGTCAATCAAATAGGTTCGGCCTCGGATACACTCAAACTGGAAACAGTCCAAGTTCGAGTGAGACAGTTTTTGTGCCTCAGTCGGTATCTCCTCCTCCGACACCGGAATTCAAGACAAACAACGACAACAAACCTACTTCATCCTCTTTGGGATCGTCAAGATCTAAGGTATGTTTTCGTTGTGGTGTTTCAGGGCACATAAGAAGATATTGCAAGACGGGAGTCGAACGCTCATCTCAAGCACCTCTTGCATCAACTACCAAAAAGGATCCTTTCCGGAAATCAAAGCAAAACTTTTCAAATGAAAAGAGACTTGGTAGTTCACCGCGCAAGACGACTTCATCAAGGAGCAACAATCGTTTTAACAAGACGCTTTCACCTAGGCACAAAACTTCACGACCATTACAGACGCACTCCAAAAAGGTTTGGGTGCGCAAAGGTGAAATTTTCCCTTGTCTTGTTTCCAATATTTCCTTGCATGCATATGATAGCTCGTCTTGGTATCTGGATAGCGGGTGTTCCCGTCACATGACCGGTGACAAAAATAGTTTTCAAAATCTTGAGAAAATCTCCGGAGGACACGTTGTTTTCGGAGACGGTCGATCTTCCAAAATTGTTGGAAAAGGGACGGTAGCTATTCCAGATGGCCCGATTTTGAAAAAACGTCTTATTTGTTGATGGCCTTAAGACTAACCTCATAAGCATAAGTCAACTTTGCGACAATGGTTTTTCAGTTAACTTTTCATCGGTTGAATGCGTTGTAACTGATAAGGACCATGCTTTCTTTCTAAAAGGGGTTAGATCTGAAAACAATTGTTATGTTGTTCCTAACAAATTTTCTGAAAATTGTAACTTAGCCGCTTTAAATAATGAAACTCTTTGGCACGAAAGGCTAGGTCACTTAAATTTTAAGGAACTTACTAGAATTTCAAACAAGGACGTGGTCAAGGGGATTCCAAAGCTTTTATTTAAACAAAACGTTGTGTGTGGTGGTTGCCAAAAGGGAAAACAGTCTAGGACTGCACACAAGAACTTGAACCACGTTGGTACAAAACGGCCCTTGGAACTTTTGCACATGGACTTAATGGGGCCGACCCGTCAACCATCTTTGGGAGGTAAATGGTACATCTTTTTATTGGTTGATGATTTCTCTCGGTTTTCTTGGGTAGCATTTTTGAGAGAGAAAGCTGATACGTTTGACTCTTTTCATGAGATTTGCCATCGTATTATGATTGAAAAGAATGAAAAGATCATTCGTGTTAGAAGTGATAGGGGTGGAGAATTCATAAATTCAAAATTCATTGACTTTTGTACTTCAAATGGCATTAAACATGAATTCTCGGCACCCTATACACCTCAGCAGAATGGTGTTGTTGAGCGCAAAAACAGGGTTGTTCAAGAGATGGCGCGTGTGATGCTTCATAGCCGGAAATTACCGCTACATTTTTGGGCTGAAGCTGTGAACACCGCTGTCTATGTCATTAACAGAGTGTATTTGCGCCCAGGAACCTTGAATACACCATATGAGCTGTGGTTTAGTAGAAAACCGGATATCAAGTACTTTCGTATCTTCGGGAGTCGATGTTACATCTTACGTGACCGTGAAAATCTTGGAAAGTTCGACTCTCGAAGTGATGAAGGGATCTTTTTGGGTTATTCTACGAATAGCAGAGCATATCGAGTATTTAACATTGAATCTAAAACGATCGTAGAATCTATAAATGTTAAAGTAGATGAAGCTTCTCATTTTGAATCTGAAAAATCTACCCTCGATATCTCTCTAGATGATGATTCTCCTGCTAGTGCATCTTCTCATAATAACACTTCCAATATTAATGATGCATCTAATGGTTCTTCTAGTTTATCTGATGTGCAGGAATCATCTCGTGTACCTCCGAGTACTCCGTTTCAACAAACGCTACGAATCTCCAAGGATCATCCGGAATCGAACATCATTGGAGATCCACAAGAAGGAGTTAGAACTCGAAGGCAGTTGGTTTGCGGATTTGCTTGCTACGTATCTTTAATCGAACCAAAGACAATAGATGAAGCTCTTCAGGATGACTACTGGATTAAAGCAATGCAGGAAGAGCTCCATCAATTTGAGCGAAACAAAGTCTGGGAATTAACGAAGCCTCCAAAGCAACATAATGTGATAGGTACCAAATGGATCTTCAAGAACAAGAAAGATGAAGATGGTACTATCATCAGGAACAAGGCACGACTAGTTGCTCAAGGCTACTCTCAAGTAGAAGGTATAGACTTTGACGAAACTTTCGCCCCTGTAGCTAGACTCGAGTCCATTCGTATATTGTTTGCTATTGCTTGTCATTTTAAAATCAAATTATTTCAAATGGACGTCAAGAGCGCATTTCTAAATGGGTTTTTAAATGAGGAAGTTTATGTAGCTCAACCGAAAGGTTTTGTAGATCATAAACAACCTAACCATGTTTTTCGTTTGAAAAAGGCTCTTTATGGTCTGAAACAAGCACCGCGAGCATGGTACGAAAGGTTAACAAAGCACCTTTTGGAGAAGGGCTATACTCGAGGGGGAGCTGACAGGACTCTCTTTGTGAAGCATTATCAAAATAATTTCATTGTAGCACAAATCTATGTCGATGACATTGTATTTGGTGCAACAAAAGATAATGATGCTTCTAAATTCGCGGAGACCATGGAAAGCGAATTTGATATGTCCATGATGGGCGAACTGTCTTATTTCCTTGGATTGCAAATTAAACAAAATGATGAAGGTATTCACTTGAGTCAATCCAAGTATGCAATGGAGTTGGTCAAAAAGTTTGATCTAGAAAATTGTAAAGATTTTCCAACTCCAATGGGAACTAGCCACAAGGGACTTGGAAGTGAATCACATAGTGAGAATGTAGACGAGAAACTGTATAGAAGTATGATTGGAAGTCTACTTTACCTCACGGCTAGTCGCCCGGATATATCCTTTAGTGTTGGGATTTGCGCGAGATATCAATCAGCACCAAAGGAGGTTCACCTGAAGGCGGTGAAACGGATCATCCGGTATATCAAAGGATCAATTAATTTCGGAATTTGGTATCCTATGGGAACAAGTTTGGACATTGTTGGATACTCAGATGCCGATTGGGCAGGATCAGTGGATGATCGGAAAAGCACGAGTGGTGCATGCTTCTATCTTTGCCATTGCCTTGTTGCATGGCACAGTAAAAAGCAGAATTGCATAGCACTCTCGACTGCCGAAGCGGAATACATTTCAGCTGGAAGTTGCTCAACTCAACTCATTTGGATGAAAAGCGTATTGAGTGACTTCCGCATTTCAGCATCTTCGGTAACAATTCTTTGTGACAACACAAGTGCAATTAACATTTCTAAAAACCCTGTGTTGCACTCTAGAACAAAACATATTGAACTTAGATATCATTTTCTTAGAGAGCTAGTTGAATCAAATACTCTTCAACTTTCATATATTTCAACTGAGGATCAATTAGCTGACATTTTAACAAAACCTTTGGATCAAAAACGTTTTATTCATTTACGAAAAGCAATTGGGATGCTTTCCTTGAAATAATCTTCTTTTTGAAATCTTTGCTTAGGATAGGTTTTGTATTTGTTTTTGTTTTGTTCTTTATCTATGTTTGTACATAGGACATTAATTGAGCATAGATCATAATTGACTTTAATTGCATCTTTTCGCACATTTAGAAATTTATTATGCTTTTGCCATCATAATATTTCACTGTTGCAATGATCATTTATGTTAATTAAATCATCTTCTAAAGTGATCAAAGTCAATTTCTCTCTCTCTATGATCTCTTGGTATAGTCATTATCTTATTTGACTGTTTAGTCGAGTATGAAATCGAGATCAATTTTTGGTTGAATACTTTATATCTTAAATAATTGATAGCCAATTGAGGGGGAGTCAAAGATAATGTAAAATGCTCAAAAGATGTGGAAAGAGTTACATCCCAATGAGGAGTGTGAAAACTACCACCACATGGAGGAAAGAGCTACCACCTCGGTCGTCCGAGTATTGTGTGCAGCTACCACATGTATACCAAGCATGGTTGTTCAAATTTTTGATTAAGTAAAATGCATGTTGAAATACTTGACTCTGTCAAATTTCAAGGTTGGTATAAGGTGGGATTTTAAAGAAAGATGCTCAAAGAGCCACTCTCTTCAACAGATTGTCTAGAAATATTATCTACCATATTTGGGATTTCAAACATCTATTGATCTTTGTATTTCATTTTCTTTACTGAATTGATGATTTGATAAAGGCATTACACATAAGATCAAGTTAGATGTGATTGAAGGTGTTCAACTTTAAGGGATTTAATTTTTGTAAATTTTCGTTTCATTTTTGGATATTATTGATAGATTTGGCATAATCTAATTCTTGTTGTATGAAACGATGATTTTTGTTTAAAGTTGATACACATTTGTGCTTACAATCTTTTTCTGGCTCTTCCTGAATTTCTCTGAAATTTTCTAAAGAAAAGGTTGGGGCCGATCCGGATCGGGTTAGATGATCCGGATCCCGAACGCAGGAATTCTTCTGCGGGCTGACGATCCGGATTGTATCTGCCGATCCGGATCCCGAACGCAGTTTCTCACTGCGGGTAGCCGATCCGGATCGCAGTCATGAACTGATCCGGATCGCGGCTAGGTTTTATAAGGAACGAAAGGGGTTTTTGATTTCTTTACTCCAATCTTTTGTTCCGAAGTTTCCAGAGCGCTTCTCTCTAGATTTCATCCTCCTTGGAAGCTTTCTAACTCAGGTTCTTCAACTCCAAGTAAGTTTTATTGATCAAAATCTCGGTTTTTCACCGTTTTTCTCTTTTCCTCCTCAAACGTACGAATTTCTTGGATCAACTTTGTTTGTGGATGGTTTTTGATCAAATTTCTTTTGAAATAAGAACTCTGGGTAGATTAGTTCTGATTATATGCTAGGTATTCTCCTGATTAACGGATTTTTAGGCTTCGATTTCTAAAATTTCGGTTTTAGGGCATATAATAAGGATTTTCGAAATTCATGCAATTGATCTATTTTTAAAAAGTCCTTTTGCAAAACTAATTTGATTCTTAGTCTCTCTACATGATTATGATTCTTTGGATACAATTTTTTTCAATTTTTGAAAACTAAGAATTTTTGTGTTCTTGAGTTGGTCTACTCAGGATTCTTTTTCTCAAGAAACCATCAACAATGGTGATCACTTGGATTGTTTTTCTACTTGCGGCTATGGTTCATACGAGAGACACCGTCAAGCCCAAGAGGGCTAAGAAGGCTAAGAAAGCGAAGAAGGCTAAAGATGATTCCGATACAGAATCTGAAACGGAATCAATTGATTGGGATGAACTGCAAGTTGAAGCAACGACTGTTCCGACTGCTTCAAAGGGAAGAGCACCTGCAGAAACATCGAAGGCTCCGCCTACTGCTGCTGAAAAAGGGAAAGCTCCAATGGAAGAAACTTCTGGGAAGACAAGAAGAAAAAGTGTTGCTCGCAAGAGAGGAAGTGCTCGAGGAATCACCATTGAGCAACCAGCTGCTGACCAAGCACCTGCACAAGACTTTGTCAGCTCGGCTAGAATAAAGGATTTTGAAAACAGAGAATGCATTGGAGAAAGGCATGTTGATGTAAAAGCCTTAACGCAACGTTCTCAGACGTTCAGGACTTTGTTTGACCAGAGAGATCTTGCTCCCATTTGCGATTTCCCGGAGACCACTGGGTATTGTCTTCACTCAGTGAGGATGTTTTATCAGAATGCCTGCTATCTAGTCGATCAGGAAAGCGGGCGTCGGGATTTTCAAACATTAGTCAAGAATGTCAGAATCAAAGTAACGCCTCAGCTAATTGGTGAAGTACTAGGGATGGACGCCCGAGCCGATTGTACTCATTACCTGAAGAATCAAGTCTTCAACACCTTCTCCTGGAGAGTGGTAGTTGATGGAATCTGTGTTCCAAATACTCGGTCGACGGGAAACTCCGTGTTCTCGAAAGAACTACGACCAGAGTACCGCATCTTAAATCTCATTGTTTGTTACAATATTATTCCAAACATGAACACAAAGGTTCTTCGGTGGGAAAGAATGATATTTCTTTATCTACTTGGAAACCCCGCAGCAGCAATGGGAGCTAACTTAAACATTCCCTACGTCATCTGGTCAAGGATGGCACGATATGTGGAGCAAGCTCATCCGTCAGAGAGACTACCTTTTCCAATGATCATCATGCGCATTCTTCGCAAATTTAAAGCTGACACAAATGCGAGTTCCTATCTGCACAGTTTAGGAACGATCAATGACACAACAATTGTAAAGTCTCTTTCGACGAAGCCAGATGAACCTTTCATACCTCTTCACCGGCAACGAGAACAACGACAACAAGCAACAACCTCTGCACCGGCAGCAGCTCCTTCAACTCAACCAGCACCTCCGGCACAAGAAGCACCACAATCAACTTCTGATGATGATGCTTCTGTTACCTCAATCTATAAAGAACAGCAAAGGCTCTCCAACGAGCAAGAACGTATATCAAATGAACTGATTGAGGTAAAGGAAGAAATAAAGAAAGTAAATAAAAATCAATCAGCAATGAACAAGCGAATAAAGAAGATTTTCCAAATCCTCGGCTGTATCAGTTCAGACGAGTCTGAATGATCCGTATCCTTCTAATTTCTGTTTATTATGCACATGTTTAAATCCTACAGTTGTGCAGGTTTTTAAGTTTTAATTTGAGTTATTAGTTCTCGAACTTAAACTGTTACCCATTCTCTCCACTTCTGTAATTTTTGGCTTTGTTTTGTGACAAAAAGGGGGAGAGAGTTGTTGAGAACTTTGAACAATGATGATGATGTGAATGAACATCAAGGTAAGGGAACTTGAACAATTGATTGAACAATTGATTGTGAAAATCTTGATGATGAAGATTTTGTATACATCAAGGTAAGTATGATCTCAACTTCAACTTTTGGTTTTTATCTTGTGATTTGTTGCATGTCTCGACTAACTATTTGCTAACTATTTGGGCATGTAATATAACTAACAAGTTGATGTTCACTAACAAGTTTGTGACACTTGGTTTTTGATTGCATAGAAGATATGTTGGTTCTTAACTCTGATCAATTACATATCTATATATATATTAGTTTGTCACAAACATGTTCATGACATTTGGTATTTACGTGCAAAGAAGATATGTTGGTATTTTTTTAACTATGATCAGTTTACATATCTGAATATAAATGTCATGGTAAGTATAAATGAGTTTAAACTTCATCTCTGTTTGTGGTTTTTGAATAATACAAAATTCTTGAGGTATCTAACGATTTCTTTTGTCAAGAATGATTTCTTTTTGCAGAGAGTACAGATGTCTAAGTCTAGAGTCTGTTTTAGGAGTTTAACTCATGTATTGTATTTTGGATCTCCATTGTAAATTTTTGTTGTATGGTGATAGCAACAAAAATATCTTTTTGAATTTTCTTTAGTGGATCTATGTTTTGTCACGAAACCGCCAAAGGGGGAGATTGTTACGGAATTTGAGTTGGCGTAGTTTCGTGAAAGTCTCAAGTCTTGAAGATTGAAGGTGAAGAAAGTTGGATCGTTTAACTCAATCTCAAGAAAGAAGAATTCAAAAGGATCAGGTATGTTTAACTAAAGAATTTGTGTGATCCGAATACTTCTTGTAGTGTAGAAACACTTGGAAGAATCTTTCATTGCATAAAAATCAAAAACTGGACTTGGGACATGTTCAGGATCCGGATCAGGCTGAACGATCCGGATCCCGAAGGTGGTTCGTTCATACATCGTCGCAATCCGGATCGTAGTCTCTTGATCCGGATCCCGAACGTTGAGTTTACCATCTACCTTGAACGATCCGGATCTTGCTTCGCAATCCGGATCCCGAACGTTGATGTTTGGTGAACTGTATGAACGATCCGGATCGTAGTTACATGATCCGGATCCCGAACCTTCGTTTTTCTGGAATTGGCTGTTTCGTTATGACGATCCGGATCTCAGTTATCTCGATCCGGATCGCCGTCCGTAAAATTCCAGAAATGGTTGGTTTTTGATTCTTATCTCCTTCCTAGGGTTTCTAACCTATAAATAGACCCTATGTCTTTCTTTCTAGGGTCAATCCACATAGCCGTCATTTTCATATATCATCATATACGGCTATAGATCCACATATAGAGAAGAAAGGAAATCATTAGAGAATACTCTATGTTTCTTCATCTATATTGATTAGTTTGATTCTAGGTTTTCATACTCACATCCTGAGTTGAATCAAACTAATGAATACTTAGATGGTATTTCCGATCTATCTTTGATCTAAGTATTCGGCGGATCATCACCACCCAAAAACAACGATTACCCCAAAATCGGCGCGTGGATTCGCGTGTCCTTGTGGATTCAAGGTTCATTCGCTCTCGTGGATTCGGAGCGAGGCACGTTCGTGGATTCGAAGGGTGCTATTGGGTGAAGACCGTGGATTCGGTCGGACGTCGTGGATTCGACGTTGGACGCCGTGGATTCGGCGTTGGGCGCAGATCGTGGATTCGAGAAGCGTCTGGAGCGAGCGGAGAA
This sequence comes from Tillandsia leiboldiana, assembly GCA_029204045.2. Classification (NCBI taxonomy): domain Eukaryota; kingdom Viridiplantae; phylum Streptophyta; class Magnoliopsida; order Poales; family Bromeliaceae; genus Tillandsia; species Tillandsia leiboldiana. Next base: position 47,283,410 of record CM055061.1, on the reverse strand, counting down.
GATCCTCTAGGAGCGTATGGAAAAGGTTGAGTCGTAAGTGTGTACGGTAAATCACCTTGTACGTGTTTTAATTCTAGTGGATTTCTGCCGTGTTATCGGTCCCGTGGTTTTTTACTCCGGTGATGGAATTTTCCACGTAAAAATCTTGCGAGTTATTTTCATTTCCGCATTGGGTTTTTATCGCAACGATTTTTGAGTGTTTATACGTTTACACCTATTCACCCCCCTCTAGGTGTTTCTTCCCCTATTTAGATCCGAATTATATACGACCCAACATGGTTCTCCCATCTTGGGCATTTAGATAGAGGCATGATAGCTGTTGAGAGTCTCCAACTTCCTTATTTCAGTCTTTACGGCTTTGGTTAGTTTTTGTCTCTTGAGGACTTAGTGGGCAGACCGTCGGGTCTGGCGGTGTTACCCACTGAGAACTCCCTTTTTGGTGTAGTTCTCACACCCTTTGGGGGTTTTCCCCATTCTTTTTCCTTCCTCTCCTTTGTTTTGCAGAGTCTTAGCGGGAGTTGCTGATTCTGCGGTTGTTGATCGAGGCGAGGGAGTCGCGAGCTAGATCCCTACCAATGTTTGGAGAGTACCGATACCCCTTCAGAGGAGAGCTTCAGTAGATTAGTTGTTTTATTTCCTCTTTTGAGAGACTGATGTAGTGAGGATATGATATGTATTGAGAGCCTGTACACTGATGTATTTATTGGAGGTATCTCTCGGTTTAGTCTCGACCTTTGTATATGAGGATATTGTATAATTATCATTTTGGGAGATGGACATTGTTGTATTATTTCCAGTTGTACAGTGGTTGATTTTAGTTATACAGCGGATTTTCATATATAGCTCTGATATCTGTTAGTTGTAGTACTTTTCTTGCAGGTAGGACGCTTCGCCTATGCGGGGTTTGGCATAGGTGGCGGATCTGTTGGCGAGCCCGCGTCGCAGTTTCGACCCCGGGACGTGACAGAGAGCAAGCCTTCTCCTAAACACACACGCGCGCACGAGCATGAGCCGGGCCGGGTCGCGTGCGATGTTGACTTGGTTCATTTTTATTTTGACTTTTCTTTTTGCATTAAAGCTGTAGAGTCCTGGCGTTCCAATGCCTTTGCATACCTTCTTTTTATGACAGGATTGTTAGGGAGACTCTTCACTGTGTTTTTTGCAATGGACTGTGAGTATTTTTCTACGATTGAGCTCGGAAAACGGAGGACGGCAAAGCGAACGGATTCGGGTTCCGATTTACGGATCTCCCGGAATGGGGGTCAAAGCGTTTGCCTTTGTGTGGTGCATCGGAATCCGTGCTAAGTGGCCGGCACGCTTTTCGAGGCGATCGAACAGGATCCTGCTGTGATCGGACTTTTCATCTTGTTATGTCAGTGGGTTATTTTATCTTTTGGGTGGTACCTCGACCTTTCGGTTTTTTCGTTTTGGGTCCGAATTTTACATTTTCGACGGTTAGGGAGGGGGGTCGAAATTCGAGAACTTTTGGGCTGATCGTCGGGGTTTGCGGGTATTTTTAGGTGGTAGAGCTCGCAAAACGGTGAACGGCGGCGCGATCGAATTTGAATTCCGACCCCGGAATCTCCTAAAATTTAATTTTGAAGTTTGGACCCCTTTTAGGCGCTCCGGGATCCGTGCGAGCGATTGACACGCTTTTTGAGATAATCTTAGCCGCGGGTTTTTGTTCCGGTTATTTTAGGGTTTCTTTAAAACCGGGGGCCGTAGGGTTTTTTCCTCCTGGGTTTTCCTCTTGACGGCTAGGGTTTAAGGCGGCGCTTTTAAGAAAGAAAAAAAGGGGAACCCCAATCCATATTTTCTCTCGTTTCAACCGTGGGCGTGAGGAACCGAGGCGACGAGACGGGGAGAAGGAAGGAAGACCGCACTGCGGAACCCGGCGAGAGAGAGCGGGACGATCCTCTTTCTTCCTCCGGCGAAAATAAGGTGAGCGGTTCGGGTCTTCCCGGTTTTTCGGTATGAGGTTTTTCTTTTGACGTTGTCATGGGCAATACGAGGTGTTGAACGGGAGGCCGCCGCCGCCGTCGTTAAACGGGAGGCCGCCGCCGCCGTTGTCGTGTCCACGGGGTCGCCGCCGCAGTCGCCGGGGTCGCGGGGTCGCAACCGGAGCCGCGGGGGGCGAAAGGGGGCTACTGTTCATCCCGGTACGGCCGAGGCCGCTGCGCGGTCCACGGGGCGCGGCGTGCACCCGGCGTACGACTCCCGGGCCCAGGGGGCGCGGACCCGGCGCACGAATGCGTGCGCCAGGCCGCGCGGTCCACAGGGCCCGGCGTGCACCCGGCGCACAGCTTCCGGACCCAGGGGCACGGACCCGGCGCACGAATGCGTGCGCCAGGTCGCGCGGTCCACCGGTCGGGCGTGCACCCGGTGTACGCCTTCACAGCCCCACCGCGTGGACCTGGTGCGCGCCTCAGCCTGTGCGCGGCCCGGCCCAAGCCGCAACGGCGCACCGCAGTGGCGTGCGCCCGGTCTGCGGCCGCAAGCACTGTAGCCGTGAGCCCGGTCCGCGACGCAGGCTGTGCTCCAGCGGCTCACCGTGCGGTGCACCCGGTCTGTGCCGCCGCCGCTTCCTGTCGTGGACCCGGTCCACGCCTGGACCCGTGCACCAGACTGCAGCCGGAGAGTCTGGAAGCTCCGTTTTTGTCCCGTTTCGTCCCGTTTTTGAGTGTTTTTGACCGCGACGATGTTTTTTTAACATTATTCCTTACTGTAGCTTTTTCGGGCACAGGGTGGGAGTGTTTTAACTGGAATTTTTCACACACCTTATTCGCGTTCCAGATGGGTACCCCTTAGAACCTCTTTGTGCATGTTTTCGTTATTGTTATATTCATCTTATAAGGGGTAGTGGAGGTGACGTGACCTCCGGATTAATGAACATCGCGATGGGAGACTGGACTGGCAATTCGCCCTCTCCGAACAACAGTAGGGTTGTTTGGAGCATGCTAGCGATGAGAACGGTGATCGGTGTGACCAGTCGGACGTCGAAAGGTGGGTTCCTCTCCCGACAGTTCAAGAGTCGGGAAACGAGGGTAATTGGTAAGAGCAAAGGTTTGACATGTTAAAATACTGCTAACCCCCGTACATGCTTATGTGTTCATTATCATCATGTTTATGGCGACTGAGGGTCGTGGTACTCGTTGATACATCATGTTCTGGGTGATTGCCGAGGCAGGTGCTCGGTTTAGTTTACCGAGGTGGGTGCTCGGTCTGGTTGGCCGAGGTTGGTGCTCGGTTGATGCTCGAGGTAGCTACACGCACACCAGCGGTTTGGCCACCGCGAGGGTGTGCTTTTCCGAAAAAGTGGTACGTTGACCCGTGTATCCCACGTGATGGTGACGTTAGGAATGGGGGCCCCCGTGGGTGGGGGGTGTGAGCGGTGATGCCGAGGTGGGTGCTCGGCGGCCGAGGCAGGTGCTCGGCAGGGGTTCCCTAGGCAGGTGCTCGGTGTGGTTGCCGGGGGAGGTGCCCGGGTTGGTATGCACAGGGTTCTTCATTGTTTGGTTTGCACAGGGTTCTTCATTGTTGATTGCTCCGGTTTTTACCATGATTTGCCTTACTTTAGCATTATTGCTTGTATTATTGTTTCTGGTCGCTGACTTCCTACTCTGTGACAGGTTCGTCTAGTCCGTCCAGGGGCGAGTGATAGGGTGTTGGTGAGGCCGCGTGAGCGATCTTCTGGCCCTTCGGGGCTACAGATACGGTTTACTTTACCTTCTCGGTTCATTTCATTACGCATTGTAGCTAGTTGTGGATCGCGATACCCCCGTGGGATCGATGTGGATGTTGGACTACTTTTATAACTCTTTTGGTTGGGTGTTTGTTCTTACTTCTTTACTTGGCCGCTTTCAAACTACAAACAAGAAACATGGAAAATATTGCGAAAACCATTTTAAAAATACGGGTGCCGTGTGAGCGCCGTTTTCAAATTCTGTGGATTTATGTGATTTCGAAATTAGTTTTAGTAAACCTGGTGTCGGGTGGGCACCGATTTCAAATTCTGTGGATTTATGTTGTTTCGAAAATAGTCTTATAAAACCTGATGTCGAGTGGGCATCGCATTCAAAACCCTGTGGCTTTATCCTTTCAAAAAATAGTCGGCCCCTTATTACTTGTGGAAATTGATTGAATGTTGTTGAAAATGATTATATGTGATTGGCAACCGGTCTAGTGTGGTTAAAGGCATGCTTATGTGAACCTTGTAATCAGGACGCCGTGCATATACAAAGGAGACTTTGCCCGTTTGCAGAGTGAATTTGTGTATGCGGCGGGTCTGGGCACGCGCCGCGGGGGGGGGGGGGGGGGGGGGATTGGTTTCAAAAAAAAATATATGTGAAATTTTGGGAGCATCGGTGGCTACCGCTCCGCGCGTAAAAACCCCCGGGGCGTGACAAAAGCCTACCTTGGGAACTTGTTTCTCGGGCTACCCAAAGGCCTTCCTTGGAAAGGGCCTTTGTGGGCTGCCCGAGAAAGCACCCGTTGGAGCTTGTCTCCTGATGGGTTTTGGGCTCTTTAAATGGAGAGCATGAGGGAGCTTGGTAATTACCTGAGCTACAGTATTTTTCCTCTCCTTAAAATTTACAGAAAATCTAAGCTTTACAATTTGATCTTTGAGTTTCTATTTTGCTGGATCTCTGAAAGATGTTGGGTTCGTTACGCACCATCCCGGAGTCATTGCCGACGGGGTGGACAGTGGTCGTTGTATCGCTAGGGGTGATTGCCGGAGCCTCACACGTGGAGGGGCAATCTCGCTTTTTGGACAGTGCTCACGAACGCCTCGACATTCACAGGCTTCATCTAAACTTTGTTTTATAATATTTTGAGTTTAAATTAAATTTAAATTATTTAAAAAAAATTAATTTGAAAAGATAAATTTTTCCATCACTGAACAGATGACATGGAGATAGCCCCAGATTTCTTTGACTATTTTGAGGCTACATCTACTCCACTTGATAATGATAAGTATAGCCCATTATTATCTACTCAATATGTATGAAAGATTGATACATTTTGATGGTCTTTCATTTTATTTTACGTTGACATTATCCTTCATTTCGTATTATTGAAGGACTATCTGTGACGCCCCACTTCCCAGGGGGTCACCCATCCTAGAACTACTCTAGCTCTAGCACGCTTAACTCTCATGTTCCCCTTGGATCTTGCTACCATCCAAAATGCTATAGCCGGGTTAGAGATTTTAGTCCTATTATATCATTTATATAGAGGACTAATCCAAATTCCGGGGGTGTCACATTCTTCCCCCGTTTAAGCCCTGACGTCCACGTCAGGCTCAAGCACATTCACAAGCACCAGGCGATGTGAGACTCGTCTCGCTAGCCTTAGCCGACCTTGTGAGGAGCTGCACTCCACTCACAACGGTCATTAGCCGGGGAGCCTCGCTCTACCCGCTATATAACCCTGGCTCAGCCGAGACTCATCTCACATTTCCGGCTGGTGAATGGCTCTGATACCAACTGTGACGCCCCACTTCCCAGGGGGTCACCCATCCTAGAACTACTCTAGCTCTAGCACGCTTAACTCTCAAGTTCCTCTTGGATTTTGCTACCATCCAAAATGCTATAGCCGGGTTAGAGATTTAGTCCTATTATATCATTTATATATAGGACTAATCCAAATTCCGGGGGTGTCACATTCTTCCCCCCTTTAAGCCCTGACATCCACGTCAGGCTCAAGCACACTCACAAGCACCAGGCGATGTGAGACTCGTCTCGCTAGCCTTAGCCGACCTTGTGAGGAGCTGCACTCCACTCACAACGGTCATTAGCCAGGAAGCCTCGCTCTACCCGCTAAATAACCCTGGCTCAGCCGAGACTCATCTCACATTTCCGGCTGGTGAATGGCTCTGATACCAACTGTGACGCCCCACTTCCCAGGGGGTCACCCATCCTAGAACTACTCTAGCTCTAGCACGCTTAACTCTCATGTTCCCCTTGGATCTTGCTACCATCCAAAATGCTATAGCCGGGTTAGAGATTTTAGTCCTATTATATCATTTATATAGAGGACTAATCCAAATTCCGGGGGTGTCACATTCTATTTAAATGGACTTACAACAACAGCTATCAGGCGAGCATTCAGATGGCTCCGTTTGAGGCGTTGTATGGACGCAAGTGTCGGTCACCCTTGTATTGGAGTGATGTGGGTGAGAGGAGGACTTTGGGACCAGATCTTCTTTTGGAGGCTGAGGAGAAAGTTAGAGTTGTTCGTCGACACCTTGAGGTAACCCAGAGTCGTCAGAGGAGTTATGCAGATACTCGACGGCGAGACCTGGAGTTTCAGATTGGTGACCATGTATTCCTAAAGGTCTCGCCTTCGAAAGGGGTCCGGAGATTTGGAGTGCGTGGGAAGCTTAGTCCCCGTTTTGTTGGACCCTTTGAGGTACTTGAGAGGGTAGGCCCTGTGGCTTATAGAGTTGCTCTTCCTCCACGTTTGGCCGGTGTACACGATGTTTTTCATGTCTCAGCCCTGAGGAGATATGTCTTTGATCCGTCGCATGTGGTTGACTTCACTCCCTTGGAGATCGGTGAGGACCTGATTTACGAGGAGCGGCCGTTGCGGATTCTTGCTCGTGAGGTGAGGGAATTGCGCAACCGGACCATTCCGTATGTGAAGATCTTATGGAGCAATCACGATAAGCGAGAGGCTACTTGGGAGCTAGAGACAGAGATGAGATCTGCATACCCTTTTCTGTTCGAGACCACTGGTTGAGGTACGCCTGTTCTACCTTACTTCGTTTCGAGGACGAAACTTCCTTTTAGTGGGGGAGGATGTAGTGGCCCTAATTCCCATGCAGCGTTCTTCCGATGAATCCACTGTTAGAGCACCTAGCGTTGGTGTATCTGGCCCATGGTGCGTCAATGGGATGCCACAGATGGACCCTGTGTGTTATTATTAGCTGTGTAGGCCATCGGCTGAGTTTGCCGAAATTTCGGAAAAGAATTAGGCCCAACAGAGGTCGGAAATGGATTCAGCACGGAAAAACGCTTGAAAACAGCTATTTGCTTGTTTGTTTCTGAGTTCGGATGCCCAAAAAGGGACTCCCGGAAGTTTTTAGTGGAAAATGGTGCATGGGAGGGGCCGTAGACCGCCGGGATGCCACGTGGCGGCCTGTCATTGGCCGGTTCAGGATGCGCGGTCCACAGAGCTGCGCGGCGGGGTGCACAGACCCGGCGCATGGACACGTGGCACCGCCTGATTGGCGGGCGCAAGGCGCGCGGTCTACCGGGTGAGCGCGGCGGTGCATGGACCAAGGCGGGGGCACGTGGCAGCCTCCGGTTGGTCGGTGCACGCGGCGCGGTCCACGGAATTCCGGAGTGGAATGCGTGGACCGGGTGTAGGGGACACGTGTCACCCTCTGGTTCGCGGGCGCACCGTGCGCGGTGCACGGAGTCGGGGCCGGTACCTCGGGGCGCGTGCCCATGACGGGGCCATGCCGCGCGCCCGGTGCGGCCGCCGACCGATCAGCGGGTCAACCGGGTGGACATGCGTCGCCCGCTGGTTGGCGGGTGCCCACCGCCTCACTGTGCGGGGGCGGGCCACGTGGCAGCTCGGGGGTGGCCCGAACAGCTGTTTGCTGTTCGGCGGGCCACGTGGCGGCACCTGGTGGATTCGGGCGTGAACAGTGTTGGGCCGGCCCAACACTGTAGCCGCCCGAAAGTACCGGGCGCCCGAAAGTTGGGCCCGAAAGCCCATTGACTTGTCTTTTTGGGCTGATTTCGGGTGAGGCCTATAAATAGGCCTCCTTAGCTTCCTTTTAGAGGCTTTTCCCGAGGCTTTTAGCTCTTGAGTCCTTAACCAAATTTCCTCCTCTCCCTCTTGTGCATCTTTTGGCAAAGGTTCAGAATTTTTGGAGGCCGCGACGACGGCGACTTCTACATCGGGGTGCGGAGCGACGATCTACTGTTGGAGGCCCATTTTCGTCGCAGTTTAGTCTGGGAGGTATACCGGGCTACCCCGACGTTATTTTGGGACGATTTCTGCGGTGACGGTTTCGTAAGAGGTAAATCTACATTTTCCGTGTTGGACACTTTTTCTGGATCCGAGCTTTTCTTGGGGTTCTGGGTACATTTTTAACCCCCTTTGCGATTGTTGGTTGATTTGGACAGCACCTACTTGTCGGATTTTTATCTCCTCATCCGGACATCGGAATTCGATGTTTCAGGACTCTATCGACATCTACTCTTCGCGAGGATCGCCGTCATATTTTTATTGGAATTTTTGGAGGAATTTTTTCAGGTGAAAATTTCGTGTGAATGGGACTGTTCACCACAGATTTTGGGATTTTGGAATTTGTGTGGTTTAAAGTGTAATTTTGGTGTATGTTTGTACCCAGGAGGTTGTGAGCACTTCTACCGTGTTGTTGGCTTGGTGGGATCTGTGATTTGACTGTTTTGGGCTTTCTCAGCTGTACGATTCTGGGCAGTTAGCACTTTCAGGTGGGTGACCTTGCTTCCAAGAACGCTGGACTGTGTACTAATTCTATGTGTGTAGGATCATGCATGTTAGAAATTGGAGTATTAGCATGTGTAAAACTGTATGTTGTATCTCATATATCAGTTGATGAATCTTTTGATCCCTACTTTATGTTAAGTAGTGAAATCTTGGAACTTGACCTAGCACCCCTGTCATATGTATCATGTTCAGCCAGTCTGTAGAAAACTCCAACTTGGGCTAGGTTTCTTATTGCTCTAGACATTCCACATCACGATACTTCATTTCACTATAGACTTAGCTTTTCCTCGCCCGTGTTGTGGGCCGAGAGGTCGGGTGGTTGTGGGATGCATTTGCACTCGTGTCTGGGGACCGAGTGGAGTTGATAGCAGTTTGTAGATTTGATTTCTTTGGGAGAGTGATAGTGATGGTAGATCTGGGTTCTTGGAAACTGTCAGAGAGACAGTGAGTTTCAGCTGTGTAGATTCCAGCCAGTGAGTGAGTCAGTGATTTGTTTGGTAGTCGATCTTATTGATCGAGGATTGGATCATAGCCTGCATGAGCCACATTTGAGCTTTACAGAGATACTTTACAGTGATACTTATGGGTTACTTTGACTCGAGCGGGTCGCTCCCCTCGAGTGCCACTCCGGAGTAGGCGAGACCGGGTTGTTGTACCGGCGTGAGTTTGAGATGTTCTTTAGCGACTTGTTGTTGCATTGGTCCCTCTGGCTGTGCTTTTGTTGGCAGCCACGGACGCCCTACGTAAGTCCGCTCCTCCGGGACGTAACGGCAGTAGGTTGGCGCAGGTTTGACTGGACCCGATGTGGCAGTCAGTTTTGATTGGGTGATCAGGGAGGAGAGTTAGTTGTGGCATTATGTTCTTTCTGTTCCACTGTTGAGCATCTAGATAGAGGCATAGTAGCTGTAGAGTTACTTTTCCCAGCTTTCCTTATAGCACTGCATATGTTACTTTTGCCTCTGGTAGACTTAGTGGGCAGACCGTCGGGCTTGTTGGCGGCACCCACTGAGAACTACTGTGGGATGTAGTTCTCACACCCGTCGTGGTGTCTTCTCCCCAGGGACTTCTGCTCCGGTTCCTGCTGCTCTTGTTGCTGATCCAGCTCCTTCTGACCGAGGTAAGGGCGTCGCGAGATAGATCCCCTCCTGTCATCTTCAGTGTGTGAGTAGATGTACCCCAGTACCATTTTGGTGTGTGTTATGTCGAGTGACTGTTGTAGTGAGGTTTTGAGTTGTACCTTTCTTTCCTGCTTTTCTGAGAGACTCTTGTATTCTGGTGAGATTGGTCTGTATATTTGTGAGTTGTAGTTTATTTTATGTATTTTATTCCAGCTTTTCTCTTTCAGCTCTGATATCTGCTAGTGTAGATGTTTCTTTGCAGGTTAGTCGCTACGCCTATACGGGGCTTCCCGTATGGGCGGCGGATCTGTTGGCGAGCCGGGGCGCAGTATCGCCCCGGGGCGTGACAGATTAGAGTGGTATCAGAGCCATTCACCAGCCGGAAATGTGAGATGAGTCTCGGCTGAGCCAGGGTTATTTAGCGGGTAGAGCGAGGCTTCCTGGCTAATGACCGTTGTGAGTGGAGTGCAGCTCATCACAAGGTCGGCTAAGGCTAGCGAGACGAGTCTCACATCGCCTGGTGCTTGTGAGTGTGCTTGAGCCTGACGTGGACGTCAGGGCTTAAAGGGGGGAAGAATGTGACACCCCCGGAATTTGGATTAGTCCTATATATAAATGATATAATAGGACTAAATCTCTAACCCGGCTATAGCATTTTGGATGGTAGCAAAATCCAAGAGAAATATGAGAGTTAAGCGTGATAGAGCTAAAGTAGTTCTAGGATGGGTGACCCCCTGGGAAGTGGGGCGTCACACTATCATGGCTGTATCTTCTTGGAACAACAATGGCCTAAGTGCAGTTTGTGCATGACCCTGGTTAGTATCATGAGAAACTTTATGCAATGTGCCACAATAAGAATGTGTTTTTATTAGCTAATTTTTCACCCAACAAAAAAAAAATACAAAAACGCTTTATCGCTAGGATTTCTTTTCTGGACTTGGATGGATGCTAACAAAATCTACATGGGAAGAGCTATCACCAAAGTGGCCATAAAAAATAGCATTAATTTTGTATGACCTTAGCCAACCAATATGCATAATAATCGTGCATAAAAGAAAAAAAAAAAAAAAAAAAAATTCTTTTTTTTTTTTTTTTTTTTTTTTTTTTTTTTTTTTTTTTTGTTGGATTGAATAGATAAATTTTTTGAGCCTCATATTTTTTTTATTTTTTTTCTTTTCCTTTTATAAACTGCAATATATACTACTTTCCAAAAATTGATATCTATATACTTTGGGTGTTGCGTGCTGCTTAGTTTTTGTTAATGATATGAATTATTGTGAGAAAATCTCTGCAGAAATCTTAAAGATTACTAGCTAATAGGAAATCCAGTCATCTCTTTCTCGAGATAAAGTCCAAACTGAGTTGTCAAGATAAGATTTTCAAACTACAGAAAGTTTTTCAAAATGATCCAATTTTCTTAATAATTTTTCTTCGCTATTCTACATATTATTTACTTAATTTATTATAAATTAAATTTTTTTATTTATTATTATTTTATTAACTAATTTTTAAATACAGCTTGAAAAGATTTTCTGACAAATCATGTGAGACTTCGGACGTCAAAAAAAAAAAAAACGTTCTAGGTATTATTTACTTCAAACTCTATTTTCATTTTTTTTAACTAAACTTTTTCTATATTTACAAAATATAAAAAAATTTATTTGATATTTATATATAAATTTATTAATATTAAATTATTTTATTTGTAGAGTTCAAAATCCAGATAAAGACATTGAATATATCAAATGAAAACTTCTTAATTTATAATTTTTAAAAAATTATATAGATAATTTTTAATTTCGAAAATACTATATATATATATATATATATATATATATATATATATATATATATATATATATATATATATATATATATATGCTAAATTACAGAAAAACTCCCTGTCATATCCCGCTTTTCCACTTTACCCCCTGTCATTTAAAAGTCGACAACCTGCCCCCTCGTAATTATCGAATTATCTTTAGGGGACAACGACGTTGACAGAAATGGTAAATTGACGAAAATGCCCTTCCTTTTTTTTTTGAAGTTTTTTTTCTTTTTTTTTTTTTTTTTAGGAAATATTTTCCAAAGGTATTTTGAGTATATGAAAATATATTTTCAAAAAACCTGACGGTCAATTGACGGCGGAGGGTTATTGCACAATTCGGTAATTACGAGGGAGCAGGTTGTCGACTTTTAAATGACAGGGGGTAAAGTGGAAAAGCGGGATATGACAGAAAGGTTTTTTGTAATTTAGCCATATATATATATATATATATATATATATATATATATATATATATATATATATATATATATATATAGAGTTGGGCTGGAATGCTATTGATAGCACCAACCCAACTTTGCCACCCATTTTTTAGCCTTTAGATCGCATTGAGATTTGTGCATGCTCTTTAATGAAAAAGAAAAGCTTTTTATTTTTTACTTTTTCTTTTTACTTTTTCTTTTTTCTCTTTTTCATTAAAGAGCATGCACAAATCTCAATGCGATCTAAAGGCTAAAAAATGGGTGGCAAAGTTGGGTTGGTGCTATCAATAGCATTCCAGCCCAACTCTATATATATATATATATATATATATATATATATAGAGTTGGGCTGGAATGCTATTGATAGCACCAACCCAATTTTGCCACCCATTTTTTAGCCTTTAGATCGCATTGAGATTTGTGCATGCTCTTTAATGAAAAAGAAAAGCTTTTTACTTTTTACTTTTTCTTTTTACTTTTTCTTTTTTCTTTTTTTCATTAAAGAGCCTGCACAAATCTCAATGCGATCTAAAGGCTAAAAAATGGGTGGCAAAGTTGGGTTGGTGCTATCAATAGCATTCCAGCCCAACTCTATATATATATATATATTTAACACACAACTGAATAATTTATATTAAAAAAAAATTATATCGAAGCCCATCGCTGGTTTAGGTAAAAAGTATAGTACTAATCACCGGGCAACAACGTACAGAATGTACCAGAGTTTTCCCAGTAACACATCAATCCACACATTTTAGACCAGAAATTAGAAACAAGTAAGCCATTTTCGGAAACGAAATTAAGGACGACGTACACTAGCAGCACAGAACTGAATAATAACGATGAAACGAAACATTAATTAATGGCGGCGGATGAAGTCGGTGATGGCGAGGATGAGCTCCTGGGTCCTGTCGGCGGTGAGGGGGTCGTTGTCGACGGCGAACTTATTGAGATAGAAGGAGTGGCTGACGCCGCCGCTGACGAGCACCTCCACGTCCTTCCCGGCGCGCTTCATGGCGTCACAGTACTCCAGGTTCGTGTCGACGACGAGGTCGTGCTCCGCCACCCCGACGAGGAACGGCGGGAGGGCCAGCGATGCCAACGGCGGCGCGGCGAGGTCCATGGGGCAGGTGAAGGGGTGGTCCTTGCTGGCCCCGGGGGGCAGGGCCAGGGCGAGGAATTTGTCGAGCATGTCCAGCGTGAAGAAGACGGAGCTGGAGCGCTGCTCGAGCTCGGACCGGCTGCGGGTCGATCGAACGAAGCCGGGGTGGAGGAGGATGCCGCCGGCCAGATCGACAGGGCTTCCGCCGGGTACGGCGGAGGCGAGGAGGTGGACGAGGTTGGCGCCGGAGCTGTCGCCGATGGGGAAGACGCGGGAGAGGTCAAGGTCGGGGGCGGAGGGGAGGAGGGGGAGGTGGCGGAGGGCCGCGGCGGCGGCGTCGAGGGCGGCGGGGAGGCGGCGCTCGGGGGCGAGGGGGAGGGCGGGGGAGACGACGGCGGCTGGGACGGAGCTGGCGAGGCGGGCGTAGAAGTGGTGGTACATTAGCCACGACGGGTGGCTGATGCAGAAGCCGCCGCCGTGCAAGTGGAGCAGCACCGGAAGGCCACGCCGATGCTCTTCGGAAAGAGTTCGGGCGGTCGGGAGGTAGATGCGGAGGTCGGGGACGTCGCCGCCGGGGGAGAGGTCGTGGACGGTAACGCCGTCTTGCGGGACGTCGTAGGGCGGGACCGGCTGCATAAGGAAGAGGGCCTCCGGCGGGCCCGTCCAGGTGCGGTCCACCGTGCCGTCGTCGTAGATGCGCAGCCAGCCCGACACCTCGTCGACAACCACCGCCCCCCGCTCCTGACTGGCCTTTGGCTGCTGCTGCTCTGATTCTTTCGCTGCTGCCGTCGCTACGGATTCCATGCCGACGGTGTTTAATTAACACGCGCGAATTGGTGGAAGATTGGAAGTGAAATTGGATGAGGGTGATCAGTGATGGTGGGGATGAGTACTAGCCAAAGGGAATTTATAGAGGGAGAAAAAGCGAAAGTATAAAACGTATGTGATGGTGGTGATGGTGATTTGTTATTGGAAGGACATTTCTTGAAAATTTCACCGCAAATTCCCATGAAGAGGGCGCTTTTATGTACTAGTATGCAGTCAAACGCCGCAAATATACGGGAAATTGCATACGGGAAATTGCTGCCCCCACGTGTTCTGTGGAAACATTGACTCATATTTTAAGAAAAAAAAAAAGAAAATTTGCCAAATCTGTTTTGCTGCTCCAATCTTTTAATTCTTACAATCAAATTATTATTATTATTTCCTTTAATTTAATTTTTGTTGTAAAATATGCAATTAGGAATATTTGTTTCTCTACATTTTGAAGCTATAATATAGATACAAAAATAAGTGGGACAAAATATTTATTTTGTATCAACTATTTTTAATGCAATTGCCAAAAGGTTTGTTAGTTGATATTCGAAATTTCGAATTCAAAAAGGCTTGCGTCACCCCGCGTACTCTTTCCGGATTATTTTCAAATTCCTTGCACGACTTTGGATCGCCGTACCCTTGCTCTGGACGGCCGCTGCAGGGTGACGCAAGCCTCACCCTCGCTGTGAAGGGTCTGCTGTTGCGCCTCTCCCCGTGTGTCCCTCGAGCCCCGCGATCCACCTCTCGGTGTGATGACCTGGATTTCTGCAGAGCTGTGGTGGAGTTATTGGTGGCTTCTGGGAGCCTGTTTTGTGTGTTGGAGGTGTGTGTGCACAAATTGGACATAAGTGTTGAACTTCGGGCTTAAATAGATCACGTGGGTGATCGGTGGACTCCGTCGGATCTTTAGAAGTGGTCTCGCGCAAAATGGATATTAAAATTGGGCTCAGCGCGAAGTTTGGACAAAAGAACGTTTTTCCGGGTGCATTCGGCAAATTTTAGAGGCGGAATTTGGCAAATCGGACATCAAATTTGGATTCAGCGCGCGAAAACGGTTAAAATGGACTACCTACTCGACATTTTGCGCAACCGGTTACTGTTCATGCCGGAACAGTGATTCCGGCCGCCGCCGGCGAGCGGCGGCGGCGGCGGGCAGCGGCGGATGGGCTCGGGCAGGCGGCGGAGCGGCCGCGGGCAGCGCGCGGGCGAGGGCAGCGCGCGGGCAGGCGCGCGGGTGCGCGGGCAGGTGCGCGGTCCACGGGCCGGTGTGCGCCGGAGGCGGGACACGTGGCATCGCGAGGTTGGGTCGGTTCAGTGGACGCGGTCACGGAGTGGTGCGGCCGGTGCATGGACCAGGGTGGCCACGTGGCGGCCTGGGATTGGATGGTCTTCGTGCACGCGGTGCACGCTGAGCCGCGGGTCTGCGACCGTACGCACGTGGGCGCGGGCGACCGACCGCCGTGTCGGGCGGGGCGGCGCACGTGCGCCACGTGGCGCCGCACCATTGGCGGGCGCCACCCACGCCGCCGGTGATTGCGGGGACGCGTGGGCGCGCGCGGTTGGTCGGCCTCGCTGTCCCCTGTTCGGTGGACACGCGTCGCACCGCGGGCCGGGTCGGACGGGCGGTGGCGTGCGGCCGGATCCGGTGCGCGAGCAGGCTTGGGCCGGGCCGCACTGTGCGCGCCCGGAAACGGCTGGGCCGGGCCGCACTGTGCGCGCCCGAATTGGGCCGGGCCGCACTGTTTGCGCCCGGAACCGGGGACATATTGGGAATTATCCCAATTGTTCTAATGGGCCTATATAAAGGCCTCCCCTCCCTTCTTCTTCTCTGTTTTCCGAGAGATAGAGAGAGAACCAGAGAGAGGCCATTGAAGAGAAGTTGTTCCTCACTAATTTTTATACCTCGTGGTGCGTTCCCAGATTTTCTGGAAGTTCGACAGCGGCGATCCGGATTTTACAGTGTGCCTCGGTTTTTCCCCATTTTCGGCCCGTTATCGTCGCATTTCAGTCCGAGGAGTCCCCTGCGCAGTACAAGAGTCCTTTTTCGACGATTTCTTCACCGGTGTGTTCCTGAGAGGTAGGGCTTCGTTTTCCGTGTTGATGGTTTCTTTGGATTCTGATTCCTTGGAACGATTCCCGAGGTGTTTTGACCCCTCTTTTGCTGTTTGGGTTTTTGGACAGCGGCAACTTCGATGAATTGTTTCTTGGCGTAGGAATATCAGATCGAGGCGATTCAAGAGTCGATTTTGGGCTACTTTTCGCGAGGAACGCAACCGTAATTTTTCTGGGATTTTTGAAGCTCAGGACTGAGGTGAAATTCCTCGTTTTGCGTGCTGATTATAAAAACAGCAAAATCTATTTTGAGACTTGTAGTTTTTACACCGTGTACACTTATGTGATGTTGTAGGATACTGTTTCAGCTGACGGTGTGCTTAGAGGACAGCGGGTATTTTCTTGGTTTGTGGTGCACGCTTTTCGAGGTGGGTGGTTGTTGCATACCTCTACTTTTGACTTGCTCACTAAGTTTATTAGAGAAGCCCTTTATTGGACATATTGGTTGATTACCATGCATGATTAAATGAGATAAACGTGAGCCTATCATTGTGACTAATATTGTAGACTTAGCATGTTGGGGATATTTTAAGAGTGATAATTAACATGCCATTTTAGCACATAGATTTTATGAAAGTGTGTTAAACGGATTAATTATTGGGATATGATGACATATCTATGTGCGGGTACCACTTTGGTGATTTATGACGGATCAGGGATTATATACATGTGTAGTTAGCTGATGTTTTTAGCATGATGGTTATATCTATGCGGATTGATTATTCGATACACATGTGGAACTGTTATTTGATTCACTTTCTTTCATCTTGTCTGAGGACATTTGCATGCTTGTATGGACATCTAGATAGTCCACTATTTATTGCTACACTATCATATTGGGATTTGACTTAGGAGAAACCATGATTGTTTCCTTTCTCCTTCTCTTTTAGACTTTTGAGCCTTGTTGCTCGGGTTCGAGCAGGGGTTCGGAATATTGTAGTTGAGGCCATTGAGTTTGGGACGGGTTAGACTCGATTATGGATTGGTGGGGGGATTGCGGCAACCGCGGACAGTAGGCGGTTGACCGGATATTGATTAATTACCAGATGGTGGATTGTGGGGCATTGTGGTAACCACGGAGATTAGGCGGTTGACCAGATATTGGTTATTTTATCATATTTGGACTTATGGGGTATTGCGGCGACCGCGGACATTGGACGGTCGACCGGATGTTTATCTTTGCATCAGATTGGGGGATCGGGGTTTATTAGTGGAGGGATTTGTTCCACTTGAGCATAGTCGTGATTCAGTCATACTTTTATTCTTATCTTACCGGCGCGGTTATTGCCCGGTGGTGCTTTACTCGTGTGGGTCGCTCCCCTCGAGTTCCCCTCTAGAGGCTGGGGTCAGACAGTTATGGACAGTTTTGCTATCACATCGGCGCGGCTATACCTTGCCCGATGATGAGAGCGGCAGTAGGCGGTACCAGTTTTTACTGATGGCTAGATTGGGTTTATTTGGACAGATTCTATTTCTGATGCATACACACAGTCATACCCTTGACATTACATTTAGAGGCATAGTAGTGGTTGTCTTCCTTCTTAGCAGTTTCATTACTTACCACTCTTCCTTCCCTTTTTGCCTCTAGTAGACCTAGTGGGTACGTCAGAGTTTGAGGCTTTACCCACTAGGGGGAGGCTACTGGTTTACTAGTAGTCTCACCCCCCCCATTCTTCTTTTTCTTTTCTTCTCCTTTGTTTTGCAGAGCCTTCTGCGGGTGCTGCTGGACGTATAGCGGCAGCTCGAGGAGAGAGGACGGTTGAGTAGCTAGACAGTGGGCCTGACAGTGAGTTAGCTAGACTTGTACCTTTTATGTATCTTATCTCAGACAGTTGTACTTTTACTTTTGGGGTCTGGCTTTAGCCAGCTGGTTGTATATTTGTGGTGAGCTGGGAGAGGGACTTGTACCTTATTTTACAGTCATTTTGTAGTTTTACTTCCAGTTCGGTCTGAGATGTAGTATTTTCAGTTCAGCTCTGTTTTTAGTGCTCTATTATTGTATTTCTTATATCTGAGCAGGTTACCAGCGCTTCGTGTACGCGGAAATTCCGTGTGCACGGCGGATCTGTAGACGGGCCCGGGTTCTGGTTGACACCCGGGGGCGTGACAGATTAGGTGGTATCAGAGCTTAGGGATAGGTCAGTTGGGACTTAGGAAACCCTAGGCTTTTGGCGAACCCTAGGATGATAGGGCGTGAGAGACGCGACATTTTGCGAAAGTCGGTGATTGAGTTATTTGACTCTTCCAGTGAGTGAAGAGGTATCGTACCTATCCTATTTCTGTGGGACAGTTATGTTGGCTGCCGACAACATAAAGTTACAGAAAATAGGGGGATGTCCTGGACTTTCGCTAGATTGGGTCGTGTGTGGTTGTGTGGCTGACTTGTGGTTTCTTGTGGTAACAGATGCCTCCCCGAAGTCGGATTCCTACCCGGAGTGCCCCTACACCCCCCCTGTTGAGCCAGGGCAGGCTGGACTTCAGAGATTGATGAGTTGAGGGCCTTGGTGGCCCAATTGGCTGAGAACAACCGCCGGTAGGAGCAGCGGATTAAGCAGACTACTGGCGCAGAGAGAGGCGCCGCCACCGACAGTTTTTGGAGACCCCGGCACCACCTGTGGTACCACTTGTGACGACGGCGCCATCATCGAGTACGGGGCTCGGGGAGGGCCCAGCCTTTGACCCCGGCTGAGGAGCAGGATATCGCCGACAAACTTGTCAAGTTTTGTCAGCGCGGACCGCCTAGGTTCTCGGGACGGGACATTGCAGCCGTGGGAGGTTGGGACGTGGTTATTAGCGATGGAGAAGATTTTCAGGGATTTTCTTCGTCGACCCGAGGTACAGAGTTCATATGGCGGTACATTGCCTTGATGGAGATGCACAATCTTTGGTGGCAACGGTGGAGCCACGGGAGTTTCAGATTTCTCGACAGTTACCCTGGTACGAGTTTCGGCGGATGGTATCGATACCTACTTTTCCACCAGCGTGAAGAGGAAACTGGAGGATGATTTGAAGAACCTCCAGCAGGGTGATCGGCTGGTTCAGGCTTACCACCAGGAGTTCATGCAGTTGCTTAACTGCGTGCCTTTTGTCGCCCGTGATGGCCTACATCAGGTCGAGTTATTCGAGGCAGGCCTCCGCAGTGAGATTTATACCCTAGTGCATGCACAGCGACTCCAGACCCTTGAGGAGGCCGTCGAGCATGCCCAATGGGTGGAGGAGAGCGACACGGTGGTGGCAAGGCGAGGGCGGGATGGTCGCACAGAGTTTCGTGAGGAAACGACCAGTACCCGAGGATGAGGTGGGACATACTAGTTCGTGGAGACCGCCGCAGCCTCAGTTATCTAGCCGTGGGCGTGCGGAGAGCGAGAGCCTAGTGGATCCCGAGGCCATCGCGACAGCAGCAGCATGGATCGCAGCAGCAGATACAGAGCCAGCCGTCGGCAGTACAGCCACGTCTTCGCGACAGAGACAGATGTAGATTCTGTGGAGGATCTCACTTGTCGCACACCTGGCGATCAGAGGTGGGGTCGTTGTTATAAATATGGACAGTCGGGTCACATTCGAGCTTCGTGCCCCCTTCGACTTCAGCGGCACCCTATCAGCATCGACTCCTTTTCCGCCTCAGCAGCAGCTGTCAGCTCAGCGGTCTTATGCTCCAGCGAGCGGATCACCTCTTTTTACCCTGCGGATCATCGGCCGCCGCTCAGAGCGGTCGGGTCTACGCTGCCAGGTGAGGATTTTAACAAGCAGCGCGACCTTGTTGGTAACAGCGTATTATTTATATTTATTGACCAGGCATTAGGTTTTGCATTGTATTGCACTTGAGGCATCCTAGTCATTTGTTAGTGGTGTATCACTTCCTTGCATGGGGTTAGGGGGTAGGACGGTTACCTAGTTTCGGGGAGGTTCATATTCTCGATCTTTGACACGTGGGGTTGTGTTGTTGGTCCTGCCCGGTGCAGTTGAGTCCTCGATAGTACCAGTAGACCTGATGGTCTTAACCTAGTTATGGGACTTGGGTTTTAGTACTTAGGACGGTTTGGCCGGCTCGGTTTTCTTCTTTTCGCGGCGGTTGATTGTGCCGCGAGGACGGTCCTCCTGGGGAGGGGTTAGGCCAGGTGTAGATGGTGTTGCCGTGGTTACTTGGGGGCTATCTTTGCCTCTTTTGTTTTCGACTTCGCGTGCGGGACGAGTGTTCCGCCGTGGGTGCGTAGCCTTTTTGGCTAGCGTGGTTGTGAAATACCCCGGGAGCGCGGTGATACTCGGATTGAACTTTTATGCCTTTGGACTTGGTGGTTAGATTACCGGTGGGCCTAGGTGGAGCGGATGTTTTGCCGGTACGACTACTTGGTAGCTCTAGCAATTAGCCCGCTGTACTCTTGTGGTGGTGGTGCGGTTTCCTAGAGTGCTCGTCTTTATTTTGTTCTAGTTAGAGATCCGAGGATTGCATCGCGTCTCGGGAGAAGGTATTTGTCAGCCTTGGGAGCTTGAGTGGTGGATGATTGGATATTTACCCCCTCTATTTGGTTGAGATTCCGTGTTGAGGAACGACTTTAGTTTCGAGGACGAAACTTTCTTTAGTGGGGGAGGATGTGATGACCTGGATTTCTGCCGAGCTGTGGTGGAGTTATTGGGTGGCTTCTGGGAGCCTGTTTTGTGTGTTGGAGGTGTGTGTGCACAAATTGGACATAAGTGTTGAACTTCGGGCTTAAATAGATCACGTGGGTGATCGGTGGATTCGTCGAATCTTTAGAAGTGGTCTCACGCGAAATGGATATTAAAATTGGGCTCAGCGCGAAGTTTGGACAAAAGAACGTTTTTCGGGTGCATTCGGCAAATTTTAGAGGAGGAATTTGGCAAATCGGACATCAAATTCGGATTCAGCGCGCGAAAACGGTTAAAATGGACTACCTACTCGACATTTTTGCGCAACCGGTTACTGTTCATGGCGGAACAGTGATTCCGGCCGCCGGCGGCGGGCAGCGGCGAGCGCGGCGGATGGGCTCGGGCAGGCGGCGGAGCGGCCGCGGGCAGCACGCGGGCGCGGGCAGGCGCGCGGTGCGCGGGCAGGTGCGCGGTCCACGGGCCGGTGTGCGCCGGAGGCGGGACACGTGGCATCGCGAGGTTGGGACGGTTCAGTGGACGCGGTTCACGGAGTGGTGCGGCCGGTGCATTGACCAGGGTGGCCACGTGGCGGCCTGGGATTGGATGGTCTTCGTGAACGCGGTGCACGCTGATCCGCGGGTCTGCGGCCGTACGCACGTGGGCGCGGGCGCGGCGGCGGCGGGGGCGGGCGACCGACCGCCGTGTCGGGCGGGGCGGCGCACGTGCGCCACGTGGCGCCGCACCATTGGCGGGCGCCACCCACGCCGCCGGTGATTGCGGGGACGCGTGGGCGCGCGCGGTTGGTCGGCCTCGCTGTCCCCTGTTCGGTGGACACGCGTCGCACCGCGGGCCGGGTCGGACGGGCGGTGGCGTGCGGCCGGATCCGGTGCGCGAGCAGGCTTGGGCCGGGCCGCACTGTGCGCGCCCGGAAACGGCTGGGCCGGGCCGCACTGTGCGCGCCCGAATTGGGCCGGGCCGCACTGTTTGCGCCCGGAACCGGGGACATATTGGGAATTATCCCAATTGTTCTAATGGGCCTATATAAAGGCCTCCCCTCCCTTCTTCTTCTCTGTTTTCCGAGAGATAGAGAGAGAACCAGAGAGAGGCCATTGAAGAGAAGTTGTTCCTCACTAATTTTTATACCTCGTGGTGCGTTCCCAGATTTTCTGGAAGTTCGACAGCGGCGATCCGGATTTTACAGTGTGCCTCGGTTTTTCCCCATTTTCGGCCCGTTATCGTCGCATTTCAGTCCGAGGAGTCCCCTGCGCAGTACAGGAGTCCTTTTTTGACGATTTCTTCACCGGTGTTTTCCTGAGAGGTAGGGCTTCGTTTTCCGTGTTGATGGTTTCTCTGGATCCGATTCCTTGGCACGATTCCCGAGGTGTTTTGACCCCCCTTTTGCTGTTTGGGTTTTTGGACAGCGGCAACTTCGATGAATTGTTTCTTGGCGTAGGAATATCAGATCGAGGCGATTCAAGAGTCGATTTTGGGCTACTTTTCGCGAGGAACGCAACCGTAATTTTTCTGGGATTTTTGAAGCTCAGGACAGAGGTGAAATTCCTCGTTTTGCGTGCTGATTATAAAAACAGCAAAATCTGTTTTGAGACTTGTAGTTTTTACACCGTGTACACTTATGTGATGTTGTAGGATACTGTTCAGCTGACGGGTGCTTAGAGGACAGCGGGTATTTTCTTGGTTGTGGTGCATGCTTTTCGAGGTGGTGTTGTTGCATACTCTCATTTTCCTCTTGGATCTTGCTCCTGCTAGCGGTTTAGTTTATTGCATATAGCTCCTTGTACTCTATTTGACTTGCTCACTAAGTTTATTAGAGAAGCCCTTTATTGGACATATTGGTTGATTACCATGCAGATTAAATGAGATAAACGTGAGCCTATCATTGTGACTAATATTGTAGACTTAGCATGTTGGGGATATTTTAAGAGTGATAATTACATGCCATGTTAGCACATAGATTTTATGAAAGTGGGTTAAACGGATTAATTATTGGGATATGATGACATATCTATGTGCGGGTACCACTTTGGTGATTTATGACGGATCAGGGATTATATACATGTGTAGTTAGCTGATGTTTTTAGCATGATGGTTATATCTATGCGGATTGATTATTCGATACACATGTGGAACTGTTATTTGATTCACTTTCTTTCATCTTGTCTGAGGACATTTGCATGCTTGTATGGACATCTAGATAGGCCACTATTTATTGCTACACTATCATATTGGGATTTGACTTAGGAGAAACCATGATTGTTTCCTTTCTCCTTCTCTTTTAGACTTTTGAGTCTTGTTGCTCGGTTCGAGCAGGGGTTCGGAATATTGTAGTTGAGGCCATTGAGTCTGGGACGGTTAGACTCGATTATGGATTGGTGGGGGATTGCGGCAACCGCGGACAGTAGGCGGTTGACCGGATATTGATTATTTACCAGATGGTGGATTGTGGGGCATTGTGGTAACCGCGGAGATTAGGCGGTTGACCAGATATGGTTATTTTATCAGATTTGGACTTATGGGGTATTGCGGCGACCGCGGACATTGGACGGTCGACCGGATGTTTTATCTTTGCATCAGATTGGGGGATCGGGGTTTATTAGTGGAGGGATTTGTTCCACTTGAGCATAGTCGTGATTCAGTCCTACTTTTTATTCTTATCTTACCGGCGCGGTTATTGCCCGGTGGTGCTTTACTCGTGTGGGTCGCTCCCCTCGAGTTCCCCTCTAGAGGCTGGGGTCAGACAGTTATGGACAGTTTTGCTATCACATCGGCGCGGCTATACTTGCCCGATGATGAGAGCGGCAGTAGGCGGTACCAGGTTTTACTGATGGCTAGATTGGGTTTATTTGGACAGATACTATTTCTGATGCATACACACAGTCATACCCTTTGACATTACATTTAGAGGCATAGTAGTGGTTGTCTTCCTTCTTAGCAGTTTCATTACTTACCACTCTTCCTTCCCTTTTTGCCTCTGGTAGACCTAGTGGGTACGTCAGAGTTTGAGGCTTTACCCACTAGGGGGAGGCTACTGGTTTACTAGTAGTTCTCACCCCCCATTCTTCTTTTTCTTTTTCTTCTCCTTTGTTTTGCAGAGCCTTCTGCGGGTGCTGCTGGACGTATAGCGGCAGCTCGAGGAGAGAGGACGGTTGAGTAGCTAGACAGTGGGCCTGACAGTGAGTTAGCTAGACTTGTACCTTTTATGTATCTTATCTCAGACAGTTGTACTTTTACTTTTGGGGTCTGGCTTTAGCCAGCTGGTTGTATATTTGTGGTGAGCTGGGAAAGGGACTTGTACCTTATTTTACAGTCATTTTGTATTTTTACTTCCAGTTCGGTCTGAGATGTAGTATTTCAGTTCAGCTCTGTTTTTAGTGCTCTATTATTGTATTTCTTATATCTGAGCAGGTTACCAGCGCTTCGTGTACGCGGAAATTCCGTGTGCACGGCGGATC
>CM055061.1:47206174-47259335 GCA_029204045.2 Tillandsia leiboldiana | reverse complement strand
GCGGAAAACGGTCAAGATGGGCTATTTACTTGTATTTTTTGGAGGCTGCTACAGTAATTTTACTGTTCATCGCCGGAACAGTGTTTCCGGCGATCGCCGGCGGCGGCGGGCAGCGGCGGAAGGCGGCGGAAGGCGCTCGGGCAGGCGGCTAGCGACCGGGGCAGGGCGCTGAAGGCGCGGGCAGGTGCGCGGTCCACCGCGGAGGCGTGCGCCGGGAGGCGGGCCAAGTGGCGCTTTCCTGTTGGCACGGCGCAGCAGGCGCGGGTCCACGGAATTTGGGCCCGGGTGCACGGTGAAACCGGGTGGACACGTGGCGACGGTTATTGGTGCGGCGTTGTGCGGCCGGGGTCCACGCAAGGAGTGGGAGCAGTTGCCGGGGCAGGTGGCCGTACCGCGGGCAACGTGGGCAGTGCCACGTGGCGCCCGCTGATCGCGGCGCCACCTACCGCGTTGAAGCGGGCAGGACACGTGGCGCTCTCAGCGGTGGCTTGCACAGCTGCAGCGTGTTCGGGGGACCGTGGCGGGCGCTGGGGCGGGTCGGACGAAGCCGGGATCCCGTCCGACGGAGCATTTTGGACTGGGCCGCACTGTGCGCGCCCGAAAGTTCTGGGCCGGGCCGCACTGTGTGCGCCCGAAAGATTTCGGGCCCCGAAAAATCGGACAAAATGGGAATTTTCCAATTGTTTTCTGCTGCCTATAATAGCACCCGAGCCTCTCTTTGGCTCTTTTCTCTCAACCCCGCATCATCTCCCGAGCACCTTGAAGGAGACTTGTTCCACTCTTACTTCTTGATCTTCCTGCCAAGTTCTACGATTTTAGGAGCACGCATCCTGAGGTTCTGGATTTTCGGCCCGGCGGACGTTGCTTCTCCTGTGTTCCCCTTCGTCGCAGCAGCAGTGTTTTGGCTCCCCTGGGCTACCTCGAGATCCTTTTTCAGTGATTCTTGCGCCGACAGACTCCTAAGAGGTAGGGCTTCATCTTTCGTATTGATCGCGCTTTCCCATTTCGAGTTTTTGGCACGGATCCCGAGGCAACACTGTGACCCATTTTCTGTTTGGCTTTGTGGGACAGCATCGAGGTGTTTTGGCCATATCTTTGCGCACGAGCGTCAGACGGAAACGAGCTTATACAACTTTTTCATCTTCAGATCGCAAGGAACGCGCTCGTATTTTTCTTGGATTTTTTGAGATTTCATCAGAGGTGAAAATCACTGTTTCTCTGTGTACAGTGCTACAGTCTTTTGTGCTGAAATCTTGTAAGTGTACCCCCTGTCGAATTTATATCTTGGCTTACCGAACTCAGATTTGGGCGTGCAAGCTACCGTTGCGAAGCTATCGACGCGAGGATCGCGGTGATATTTTCTGGGAATTTTCTGGCTCTTGCTGCAGGTGAAAATTAAGCATTTCTGGGACTGTTGTGGTATGTATGTGTGAGAGCTGATTTTGGAATGTATGTGTAATAGTGGACTTTGTATGTGCAGGAGAGTTACGGGTGTGCTGAACTTATTGGAGCAAGGGATTAGAGTTATCTGGTGTTTTCAGCTGTTGGGCTTTGGACAGTCAGCTTTTCAGGTTGGTGCTTTGTTCCGAGAACCGGTGGACGGTTCTATAACTCTATATGTTAGAATTGCATGCAGGTGTAGGGTACAATACCTGGGATTGATTGGTAAGCTTAAGAATGTTGATTTATAGGAATTGCAAGTTAATTATTCATATTATGACAATGGTATTAATCAGACATTTAGGTTGATGATTAGTGGAAGCTTACCTAAGGCAAGGTTACCCTATATGATTAATTATCATGCCATGTTAGCATACAACCCTTTTATGAGGCTGGTTTATACAATGGGATAGGATTATGTAGTTATGTGCAGGTTCTACTCCAAGGAGTGATTATGGATCGAAAATCATGCACAGGTATGGTCATTGCTAATTCTGGCATGAGGTTTATTTTCTTTATTCTTCTTGAGGACAAATGCATGCTTGTATGGACATATGTGTATGGACATATAGTTAGGCCATCTTTTACTACTGCACTACATATGGAACTTGACTTAGGAGAAACCATGTTATTCCTTTCTCCTTCTTGTTACTCAGGCGGTCTGTGTTGCTCGGGTGCGAGCAGGGGTCTGGGGTAGTGTAGCAGGGACATTGGTGACAGGGACGGGTTGTGCTGGATTGCGGCTGGCAGGGTTTTTGGCGGTGACCGCGGACTTTGGGCGGTTGACCGGAGGTCGGTTATAGTACTTTGGTTATGAACGGCAGGGTATTGCGGCAACCGCGGATATTGGGCGGTTGACCGGATATTTATTGATGTATCAGATTGGGTATTAGACTTTCCTCTAGTGGATAGAGTTTCCACTTATCATTTACTGTTGTATCCGTGTAGGGATCGGGTTTCCCTTTAGTGGACGAGTTTTTCCCACTTGATTGAGTCTCGATCCAGTCCTGCTATATCGGTTACTTGTGGTTACTTACTTTCCTCGTGTGGGTCGCTCCCCACGAGTGCCACTCCGGAGTGCGCGGCAGACAGATTTTGAGTCCTGGGGACTCCTTTTGCTTCGGTGTTATGCGTAGGCTGGCATACCCGTCGCGACAGAGCAGGCAGTACCAGTGATTACTGGTCTATCGATTGGGTTTATTCAGGCAGATACTTTTTGTTACACTCGTGCCTGGGGGACCGAGTGGAGTCTAGTAGCTGTGTTTAGACCAGTGCTAGTACTGTTG
This sequence comes from Tillandsia leiboldiana, assembly GCA_029204045.2. NCBI lineage: Eukaryota > Viridiplantae > Streptophyta > Magnoliopsida > Poales > Bromeliaceae > Tillandsia > Tillandsia leiboldiana. The sequence goes on along the minus strand of CM055061.1, from coordinate 47,256,609 downwards.
GGAACCGTTCGGGGTTTGACGGTGGTCCCGTGGTCGTTGTGGGTTCTTTGACCATTGTGTGAGAGGTTGAGCATCTTGAGTCTATCCGTTCTGAGAGAGAGAGCATGGATTATGACTATAGCCTGCATGAGCCACTACTCAATAGCGAGTTAGTCCGTTTGGACGCCCTACGTAATTCCTGCCCGTCAGCGGGAGGTGGTTGTAGGTGGGCGCAGGTTTGACTGGACCCGATGTGGCAGTCAGCTCGATTGGGTCGATTGAGCACCTCGTGTGCGAGTGTTGCATATATTTATCAGAGTTTCCCCATTTGAGCATTCAGATAGAGGCATGATAGCTGTAGAGTGTCTTCTACTTCTTCTTTAAGTTTTACTGCATTAGTTATCTTTTGCCTCTAGTGGTCTTGGTGGGCAGATCGTCGGGCCTAGTGGCGATACCCACTGAGAACTCCCTTTTTGCGTAGTTCTCACGCCCGTCGGGGGTTTTTCCCCCTTTTTGTCCTTTCTCTCCCTTGTTTTGCAGAGTCTTGGCGGGTGTTGCCGTTTCTGCGGTTGCTGTTCGCGGTGAGGGAGTAGCGAGCTAGATCCTGACCCATTGGAGAGTAGCGGTACCCCCCCCCCCCCCCCCCCGCCCTTTGAGGAGATCTTCAGTATAGTCGGTAGATTAGTATTATTTCCTCTTTTGAGAGACTGATGTAGTGAGGATATGATGTATTGAGAGCTGGTACCCTGATGTTTTATTTGAGATATCTCCCTGTTGAGCTATGAGTTTGTACTCGAGGTTATTGTATGATTATCATTTTTGGGAGATGGACCTTGTTGTTTTATCTTCAGTTGTACAGTGGTTGATTTTATTTCTATAGCAGTTTTATCTTTTAGCTCTGATATCTGTTAGCTGTAGCTCTTTTTGCAGGTAGGACGCTTCGCCTATGCGGGTTTGGCATAGGTGGCGGATCTGTTGGCGAGCCCGGGTCGCAGTTTCGACCCCGGGGCGTGACAGATTAGGTGGTATCAGAGCCTAGGTTGTAGGTCATGGTGGACTTAGAAACCCTAGGCTTGTGGTTGGACCCTAGGATGACTTTGTGAGAGTCGTGATTTGTAGCGAGAGTCCTGATTGAGTTTTACACCCCTCCCGAGGGACGGGATGAGTGATTGGCATGTTTATTCTCCTATGTAGTTATGTTGGCTGCAGACAACATAACGCTGTGGAATGGGTGACATGCTCTAGACTTTCGCTGGATTGGGTCGAGCGTTGTTGTGTGCTGATTTGTGGTTTCGTCGTGGCGAGCGGTGTCTCCCCGACGCTGGGTTTGGGACCCTTGTGCATCCTGTCATGGCAGTTGAGCTTGAGCGGTTGGTTTTGGGCCGGATACCCGGATTGAGGTCAGAGAACTCCGGACCCAGATGACAGGATTGTCAGAGGCATATCAGCGGCAGAGTGAGCAACTAGTTTGGTGACGCAGTTGTCAGAGCAGTGGGCAGCCCGATAGTACTTTTCTTCTAAGACCACCAGGATGTAGTATCCACAGCGGCAGGGATTTCTGTAGTGCCAATAGAGCGAGTGGCCCCCTCCGTGCCAATGTTTAGTGCCAAGGCACTGAGGTAGGGTGGATGGTTGACAGCAGAGGAGCTGTGGGGCATGTTTGATTAAGTGAGCCAGATTTGGCAGATGAACCACCCCGACTCGTAAGATTGAGCTTGGAGTCTTTAGAGACAGAGTCGTGGTTGGGGGTGATGGAGTGATCAATTGAGAGCCTCCCTGTGCTAGAGAGTTTATGCAGTTGTTGAATTGGCGCTCCAGGTTTCGAGGGACGAGGCACATAGGATAAGTGAGATTGGGAGTGGATTGCGCCAGGATACTCTTTAGTTTCTTTTCGGTCCCTCCTGTTCGGGTTTTGGACTCTGGATGCCTCGTCGGAGTAGGCATTGTGTTTGGAGCTGGACACTGCAGTTCCTTGGATGGGGATCTGCTGCTAGAGGTGAGTTCTGGAGGGAGGAGCTTGGCGCTAGGTGATGGAGGACAGATCGGCAGGCAGAGGCATTTTCGTTTTGCTTTCCTGGGTGGTGGATATCCTTGTGGATGGTTAATGTAAAGCTTACCCAAGAGAATTCTACCCTTTGTGATTTATAACTTGCATATTTTGAATGTATTAAATGGGATTGAGGGGTGAGCTTAGTAAGGATAAGTGTATAGGGAATTGCATGGATTAATGGTGTTTTGTCTTATGACGGTTGCAATGATGGATTTCTGAGATGTTGGGGATCGGGTGGACCCCGATGGCAGTATCAGTGTCTATATCAGAGTAGCGCAACGGTAGCGTGGTTTTGTTGTCTGCGGAGGATCGTATCTGTTGCCTCAGCGTGAGCAGAGACAGAGGTCGTGCTCCCTTGTGATTGATTGGATATTTTCTGGTGGACTAAGCGACAACCGCTTGCATCGTGTGGATGAGTTTGTGCCGCCTGGTTGGAGGGCGCCACGGCAGTGGATCGGGTTGTTGCAGGTGTGATTTCATCACAGCAGTCGGAGTTAGTGCACTTTGCTTTCCGGCATGGACTAAAGGCAGAGTTATTACCACGTGCACTAGAGGTACAGGATACCATCGGTGTTGTGCATGTGAAGGAGGCTTGTGGATAATGTTCAGTGTCGTTGAGACCATGAGTTATACCGGCAAACCTTTTGATATGGGTGGCAGTTCGATGTTTTGACCCAGCGCTTGGGATTGGTTGGCACGGCACCACTGGATGGTTAAGTGCAGAGAGGGTGCTGATTGTGACTTTTGCGAGGCAAACAAAGGAGGCTTGTTATGGGGAGATTGTTCGAGCACACAGGGTTTAGCGACTGTGTGAGAGGAGCTTATGGTGGCGCCGGGACCAAAGGATATTTCTATTGCTGCGAAATCCCGGGTGTGAGTCCACTCGAGTTGATGATTATGCCGCCTGTTAGGGAGATTGAGATTGCAGTTGACGTGGTTCTGGAAACCGCGCCAACCTCAATAGCACCACTTGGATTATCTGTAAGAGCTGGGAGAGTTGATCGCACCGGTGCAGGGATCTGTTGGATCGAGGGTCTGTTTGACCTAGTGCCACGTCGTTGATACGCGACGGTGAGAGCCCTTTGGGATTGGAGCCCAGGCAGGTCCAGATATTATTTAGAATCTTTTGATGGAGCTATGTACAGGCAGTTATTGTATGATGCCTGCACCAATATGGAATTTCAACTGAGGGCTTTGTCTAGATGGTGTTCAGGACACAGTAGGGGCATTACGAGTACAGTGAAGCCAATGGATTGACTAATGCCCTGTTGCCTCTAGATTGAGGAATTCTGTGTTTCAGTTGGCCTTGAACGGTTTGATAGCGGCATCCTCCAGGAATATTTTGGTTTTACCCCCTCCCTGAGTGATTTAGAGCTTGTGCAGCATTTGTATATGGTGTGACAAGGTCTGTGGGGAAGAAGCTTTTTGCCAAGTCGTTGTGGTACAAGTTTTAGCTTCGAGAGCATATCTTCCTGGATTACTTCTTCTAGCCGAAGGGGCGGCGGTGAAAATTCGGCCAAAGTGGATGCTATTTAAGACTGGCCGAGATCGACGGTCATTGTTGGGGTGAGGAGTTTTTGGACCGGATAGTGCCAGCAGAGCTTGATGACCGGGTGATGAGATTGGTACCAGCGCCGATTCTAACCTAGTCAGTGGTGGGAGATGGATTTGTGAGTTATAGTGATACCTCCCGTAGTGGCTGTAGAGCCACCATTGGATTTTGTGAGCATCCAGTATCACCCCGACAGAGCCACTGTGGTGGCGGATGCCTGGAGCAGAAGAGCTATTTGGGAGTCGAGTTTGACGGTTCCATAGCTGGCACTATGTGGGGCCATCCTTGTGTGCAGGGTTTGAGTTGAGTCCCTGAGGATCCCTTTTGATGAAAGGCTGCGGCTGAGCAATCCACTTGGGTTGAGTTTTGAGGGTGACTGAGTGTGAACCCCCGCTTGTTAGGGCCCCTTTTCTGTGCAGGTGTTTGTGTGGATGTGTTTCGGGTCGCTTGGGTTGAGTTGGCTCTTAGGAGTGATGTTAGAGCGTGTTGCTCGGGCTATTTGTTCCTTTCCCCCCGCCTTTTGTTGGAGTTTTTGAGGTTTTTCTGCGTCTCAGCTCAGGAGTGTTATGTTTTGGACCCCTCGCCCGTGTTTGACTCGTTCCTTTTGGGGTCTGTGAGAGTTTGGAGTACGATGGACGCCCGTTGCGAATTCCGGCTCGTGAGGTGAGGGAATTGCGCGATCGGGCTATGCCGTTCTGGTTGTTGCTGATGTTGTTGCCGAGTAATCACGGGGTGTGATTGGTGACTTGGGAGTTGGGGACGGCGGTGTTGGGTATCAACCTCTGGTTTCTGAGACTCCTTGGGAGTTGCTCTAGTTTCGAGGACGAAACTTTCTTTTAGTGGGGGAGGATGTGGTGATCCGGATCTTTGCAGGGCTTCTACAGTGTGACCAGCAGCTTCTGGAAGCCTACGTGGCATGTCGGCGGTGTTCGCGCGCCAATTTGGACACAAGAGATGGACTCGGGGCTTAAAATGGATCACGTGGGTAATCGGGGGACCCCGTCGGATGTTTAGAAGAGTTTACGCGCAGAGTGGATATCAAATTTAGGCTCGGCGCGAAATTCGGATTAAAAATACCTTTTCGGGAGCCTCCGGCAATTTATAGGATTGGAATTTGGCAAAATGGACGCCGGATTTGGAATCAGCGCGCGAAAACGGTCAAGATGGGCTATTTACTTGTATTTTTTGGAGCTTGCTACAGTAATTTTACTGTTCATCGCCGGAACAGTGTTTCCGGCGATCGCCGGCGGCGGGCAGCGGCGGAAGGCGGCGGAAGGCGCTCGGGCAGGCGGCTAGCGGCCGCGGGCAGGCGGCTAGCGGCCGCGGGCAGGCGCTGAAGCCGCGGGCAGGTGCGCGGTCCACCGCGGAGGGCGTGCGCCGGGAGCGGGCCACGTGGCGCTTTCCTGTTGGCCGCGCGGTCCACGGAATTTGGGCCCGGGTGCACGGTGAACCGGGTGGACACGTGGCAGACGGTTATTGGTGCGGCGTTGTGCGCGCGGTCCACGCAAGGAGTGGAGCAGTTGACCGGGGCAGGTGGCCGTACCGCGGGCAGGTGGCCGTACGCGGGGCAGGCGCGGGCGACGTGGGCAGTGCCACGTGGCGCCCGCTGATTCGCGGGCGCCACCTACCGCGTTGACGCGGGCAGGGACACGTGGTGCTCTTAGCGGTGGCTTGCATAGCTGCAGCGTGTTCGGGGGACACGTGGCGGGCGCTGGGGCGGGTCGGACGAAGCAGGGATCCCGTCCGACGGAGCATTTTGGACTGGGTCGCGCTGTGCGCGCCCGAAAGTTCTGGGCCGGGCCGCACTGTGTGCGCCCGAAAGATTTCGGGCGCCCGAAAAATCGGACAAAATGAGAATTTTCCCAATTGTTTTCTGCTGCCTATAAATAGCACCCTAGCCTTCTTCTTTGGCTCTTTTCTCTCAACCCACGCATCATCTGCCCGAGCACCTTGAAGGAGACTTGTTCCTCTCTTAATTCTTGATCTTCCTGCCAAGTTCTACGATTTTAGGAGCATGCATCCCGAGGTTCTGGATTTTTCGGCCCGGCGCGACGTTGCATTTCCTGTGTTCCCCTTCGTCGCAGCAGCAGTGTTTTGGCTCCCCTGGGCTACCCCGAGAACCTTTTTCTGTGATTCTTGCGCCGACAGACTCCTAAGAGGAAGGGCTTCATCTTTCGTATTGATCGCACTTTCCCATTTTGAGTTTTTGGCACGGATCCCGAGGCAACACTGTGACCCATTTGCTGTTTGGCTTTGTGGGACAGCATCGAGGTGTTTTGGCCATATCTTTGCGCACGAGCGTCAGACGGAAACGAGCTTATACAACTTTTTCATCTTCAGATCGCAAGGAACGCGATCGTATTTTTCTTTGATTTTTCCGAGATTTCATCAGAGGTGAAAATCACTGTTTCTCTGTGTACAGTGCTACAGTCTTTTTGTGCTGAAATCTTGTGAGTGTACCACCCTGTCGAATTTATATCTTGGCTTACCGAACTCAGATTTGGGCGTGCAAGCTACCGTTGCGAAGCTATCGACGCGAGGATCGCGGTGATATTTTTCTGGGAATTTTCTGGGCTCTTGCTGCAGGTGAAAATTAAGCATTTCTGGGACTGTTGTGGTATGTATGTGTGAGAGCAGATTTTGGAATGTATGTGTAATAGTGGACTTTGTATTGTGCCAGGAGAGTTACGGGTGTGCTGAACTTATTGGAGCAAGGGATTAGAGTTATCTGGTGTTTTCAGCTGTTGGGCTTTGGACAGTCAGCTTTTCAGGTGGGTGCATTGTTCCGAGAACCGGTGGACGGTTCTCTAACTCTATATGTTAGAATTGCATGCAGGTGTAGGGTACAATACCTGGGATTGATTGGTAAGCTTAACAATGTTGATTTATGGGAATTGCAAGTTAATTATTCATATTATGACAATGGTATTAATCAGACATTTAGGTTGATGATTAGTGGAAGCTTACCTAAGGCAAGGTTACCCTATATGATTAATTATCATGCCATGTTAGCATACAACCCTTTTATGAGGCTGGTTTATACAATGGGATAGGATTATGTAGTTAAGTGCAGGTTCTACTCCAAGGAGTGATTATGGATCGAAAATCATGGACAGGTATGGTCATTGCTAATTCTGGCATGAGGTTTATTTTCTTTATTCTTCTTGAGGACAAATGCATGCTTGTATGGACATATGTGTGTGGACATATAGTTAGGCCATCTTTTACTGCTGCAGTACATATTGGAACTGGACTTAGGAGAAACCATGTTATTCCTTTCTCCTTCTTGTTAGTCAGGCGGTCTGTGTTGCTCGGGTGCGAGCAGGGGTCTGGGGTAGTGTAGCAGGGACATTGGTGACAGGGACGGGTTGTGCTGGATTGCGGCTGGCAGGGTTTTGGCGGTGACCGCGGACTTTGGGCGGTTGACCGGAGGTCGGTTATAGTACTTTGGTTATGGACGGCAGGGTATTGCGGCAACCGCGGATATTGGGCGGTTGACCGGATATTTATTGATGTATCAGATTGGGTATTAGACTTTCCTCTAGTGGATGGAGTTTCCACTTATCATTTACTGTTGTATCCGTGTAGGGATCGGGTTTCCCTTTAGTGGACGAGTTTTTCCCACTTGATTGAGTCTCGATCCAGTCCTGCTATATCGGTTACTTGTGGTTACTTACTTTCCTCGTGTGGGTCGCTCCCCACGAGTGCCACTCCGGAGTGCGCGGCAAACAGATTTTGAGTCCTGGGGACTCCTTTTGCTTCGGTGTTATGCGTAGGCTGGCATACCCGTCGCGGCAGAGCAGGCAGTACCAGTGATTACTGGTCTATCGATTGGGTTTATTCAGGCAGATACTTTTTGTTACATTCGTGCCTGGGGGACCGAGTGGAGTCTAGTAGCTGTGTTTAGACCAGTGCTAGTATTGTTGGGAACCGTTCGGGGTTTGACGGTGGTCCCGTGGTCGTTGTGGGTTCTTTGCCCATTGTGTGAGAGGTTGAGCATCTTGAGTCTATCCGTTCTGAGAGAGAGAGCAAGGATTATGACTATAGCCTGCATGAGCCACTACTCAATAGCGAGTTAGTCCGTTTGGACGCCCTACGTAATTCCTGCCCGTCAGCGGGAGGTGGTTGTAGGTGGGCGCAGGTTTGACTGGACCCGATGTGGCAGTCAGCTCGATTGGGTCGATTGAGCACCTCGTGTGCGAGTGTTGCATATATTTATCAGAGTTTCCCCATTTGAGCATTCAGATAAAGGCATGGTAGCTGTAGAGTGTCTTCTACTTCTTCTTTAAGTTTTACTGCATTAGTTATCTTTTGCCTCTAGTGGTCTTGGTGGGCAGATCGTCGGGCCTAGTGGCGATACCCACTGAGAACTCCCTTTTTACAAAGTTCTCACGCCCGTCGGGGGTTTTTCCCCCTTTTTGTCCTTTCTCTCCCTTGTTTTGCAGAGTCTTGGCGGGTGTTGCAGTTTCTGCGGTTGCTGTTCGCGGTGAGGGAGTAGCGAGCTAGATCCTGACCCATTGGAGAGTAGCGGTACCCCCCCCCCCCCTTTGAGGAGATCTTCAGTATAGTCGGTAGATTAGTATTTATTTCCTCTTTTGAGAGACTGATGTAGTGAGGATATGATGTATTGAGAGCTGGTACCCTGATGTTTTATTTGAGATATCTCCCTGTTGAGCTATGAGTTTGTACTCAAGGTTATTGTATGATTATCATTTTTGGGAGATGGACCTTGTTGTTTTATCTTCAGTTGTACAGTGGTTGATTTTATTTCTATAGCAGTTTTATCTTTTAGCTCTGATATCTGTTAGCTGTAGCTCTTTTTGCAGGTAGGACGCTTCGCCTATGCGGGTTTGGCATAGGTGGCGGATCTGTTGGCGAGCCCGGGTCGCAGTTTCGACCCCGGGGCGTGACAGATTAGGTGGTATCAGAGCCTAGGTTGTAGGTCATGGTGGACTTAGAAACCCTAGGCTTGTGGTTGGACCCTAGGATGACTTCGTGAGAGTCGTGATTTGTAGCGAGAGTCCTGATTGAGTTTTACACCTCTCCCGAGGGATGGGATGAGTGATTGGCATGTTTATTCTCCTAAGTAGTTATGTTGGCTGCAGACAACATAACGCTGTGGAATGGGTGACATGCTCTAGACTTTCGCTGGATTGGGTCGAGCGTTGTTGTGTGCTGATTTGTGGTTTCGTCGTGGCGAGCGGTGTCTCCCCGACGCTGGGTTTGGGACCCTTGTGCATCCTGTCATGGCAGTTGAGCTTGAGCGGTTGGTTTTGGGCCGGATACCCGTGTAGGTTTTTATAGGATCCACAAGGATCTAAATAGGTACTATCAAACAACTAGAGGGGGGTGAATAGGTGTAATACTTAAAAACTCAATCTCAGTGCAAAATAAAAACCAATGCGGAAAATAAAAACAGCACACCGAGATTTACGTGGAAACTCCAATCCAGGAGAAAAACCACGGGACCAACACGCAATAACAATCCACTAAGAATAGAAGAATAACAAGGTGATTACCGACTCCACGGACTCAACCCCTCCTTCAGCTTCTTCGGACCTTGCGCTGACCGGTTGGATATCCACGCAATAACAATCCCTAAGAAAAGAAGAATAACAAGGTGATTACCGTCTCCACGGATTTAACCTCTCCTTCAATTTCTTGGACCTCGCGCTCCACCGTTTTGCCCGTCCACTGCTCACGTTCGAATCCACGAACGCACGCTTCGAATCCACGAAACGCCTTTAGCACACCGAATCCACGATGCCACGTCGAATCCACGACGCAAACTCAGTCGATAAGAATATTGACTTCGATGGTGATCCTTTGCTTAGATTATCAATGAAGAACCGTAGAAGAAATCTCTAAACAAATATTAGATCAATTCGACCAAAGATATGTTCTTGAAGGAACCATCGAATTGACCTAAAAGAGGCTATAAAGAAGAACGATAAAAACCTAGCCTCTAGGGTTGCTCTCAAGTGTTTTATAAATTAATCGGTAGAGAACACACGTTCTTGAGAAACCCTAAATGTCTATTTATAGTTTAGAAACCTTTGGAAAGAGATAAGCATCAAAAACTGCCTTAACAGAAATTTTCCCGCACGACGATCCGGATCAGATTTATGGCGATCCTGATCGTCGTCTTTTTTTCAGCAATTCCTGAAAAAACAAGGTTCGGGATCCGGATCGGAATTCTGATCCGGATCGGAATTCTGATCCTGATCGGAATTCTGATCCTGATCAGAATTCTGAACATCCAATTTGTCCAGTTTTTGATTTTTAAGCAATGAAAACTTATCCAAGTGTTTCTAAACTACTCAAATGTATTCGGATCACCAAAATTATTTAGTTAAACGTACCTAAGCAATCCGAATCCATTTTCCTTGAGATTGATCTATAAGATCCACAATTCTTCACCTTCAATCTTCAAGACTCAAAACACTAAGTGTCAACTTGAGCTCTTGTTGAATCTTCTCTAAGTCTTCGATTGCTGATTGACAATTTGATCACTTCAAGACTCCGACTCAACCCACTGACTTGACTCACGAAATATGCCAACACCAAAAATGCCGTAACAATCTCCCCCTTTGGCAATTTCGTGACAAAACCCAAAAATACATAAAAGCTCAAAACACTCATCTTAAACCAAAAAATCGAAACTCAATGTCATCACCAAAACATTGATTTTCTTTGCGTGAAAGATCCAATAAATACAAAATTACATTTGAACCAAACAGTCCTAGAACATACTCTATGACTTAGGACTTGGAGTCTTAAAGTGATGTAATTCCTGCAAAACCAAAACTCCAAACAAAATCAAACGTTAGTCGTTAGAAATTAGAATCCTACATTTGATCCGTCTTCCTTTTGGTTCTTTTGTTTTTTCTTTGTCTCCCCCTATCTTGAGCATCTCTAACATATTCTCCATGTTCTCCCCCTTTGTGATACGATCATCATTTTCCGTTCTCCCCCTATCTCGATGATCTCATCTCTGTCTCCCCCTATTTCTCTTCTCCCCCTTTTTGTCACAAATTGTCAAACAGTGAACATACTAGACAAAAGGAAATCACTAACAGCATTAGTTCATAGAGAAAGAGAGATAAAAGCTCAGTTCCGGTATATAACAAAAATGCAGATTGCGTACCTGTACCAGAAAGCAAAAATCAAATAATTTCTTGAAACAAATCCAGATTTTGGAATCTTTTCAAATACCGATTTGTATTCCATCAAGAAATCCATTTAAGTGCTTTGAAAAACAATGAATTCACATAGATGCCATTCAATCCAATTAATTTTACGAAATTAAAAAGATTTACTCCAAAATCATGAAAAATAAAGGTAAAACATTATAAACCGTTTTTCATGTTATATTCATCAAACACAAGTCATCAAAAATAATCTTGAGATCCAAACTCTATCAAGATGTAACGGATTTACAAAGATGACTTACGGAGATTTCCAAATGACATCAATTCTGAATTTTTACCCTTTCAAATTTGAGATAAGCACTAAAATACCTAAGGGTGGCTCTTTGAGCATCTTTCAACTATTCCACCTTATACCAACCAGGAGATTGTTCAAAATATAAGAGTTTTGCATATAAATCTCCAAATGCTTCAACTAAAGATTTTCTCATAAAATACTATCAAGCATCCATAACATGTGGTAGCTTCACACACAAACCGGACGACCGGGGTGGCAGCTCTTTCCAGCATGTGGTGGTAGCTTTCACACTCCTTTCGGATGTAACTCTTTCCACATCTTTCATAATTCAATTATTTACCCTTGTAAGAAGGCAATCTCTTACGTGAAAGAATTAAATCCCAAATTTTAGTCAATCGGTTGTCTCATGTTTATCACAAAGAACTCACACAACCGAGATAGATTAAGCATCTGAAGATCACACATGATTTCTAAAATTTGATGCTTATAATATCAAAAACTCCTATAATGAAGTATCTTCAAGATTATGATTATGAAGTAAAGTTGATAATCCATATAAAATTAATTTGGAGTGAATGAAAGTGAAAACCCTTTTTTTTTTTTTTTTTTTTTTTATTCAATGCACTTGTTCGTTAAAAACCTTTTGTTTAAAAACAAAACATAAAAACGAAGAGCATTGAAAACATGTAATGCAAAGATCAAAAACAATATGAAAGAAAAACCGATCAAAGCATTACATACAGTCATAAGCTAATTAGAACTTAAGACAAGGAAAGATATCACCTTTTCGAATCCAAAATCGCTGGATTTTGGGTTGTCTTGATTCGTTGTGGCCGGGGGTTGTCCGCTTTGACTGTTGATCCACCTTAGGTCTTTGCCTCGCAGTGATCCACTTGTATGATTGATGATGTGGCTCGGACCTTTGGTGGGTTGAGTGAACTCCTTTGACTTGATGTGTCTTTTGATTCCGTTGAGTTCGCTCCGTAGATGAAGTTGCTGAAGAATTTTTCTTTCTCTTTTTCGGGCAATCCTTCACCAAATGTCCTTCAAGTCCACATAGGTGACAAGTTCTTCCTTTCAATTTAGTTGTGGAACTTGAAGCCTTCACAGTTTGGTTCTTTTTGAATCCCAAACCAACCTTGCTTGTTTGACCTAATCCGGACATACATTCAAGTTTCTTGGAACCGGTTGAAATCCTTTGTATGTCGGATTTAAGTTGATGAACTTGCTTGGTCAATGCTTGATTGGTGACATGAATTTCCTCAAACTGCTTTTCAAGAAAATCAATCTTGTTAATATGGGAATTAACGACCGTTTCCGATTGATTTATCTTTTCTTGGAGGATTTTATTATTATCCAATAAAAGCTCTCGTTCCTCCTCGAGATCATGAAGTTTGATCTTTAAAGCATGATTCTCGTCTTGATTTTCAAGTCGTTGCTTCCTCAACTTCTTGATATGCTTGACCATCTTCTTAGATTCCGCAAGAAGTTGTTGGTATGCCTCAACGAGTTCTTCTTCGTCCGACTCCCCCTCACTTGATGACTCTCCGCCGGATGTTGATGTTTCATGCAAAATCAAAGGAATAGAGTCAGTGATTAAAGATGATAAGCAAATATTAGAAGAGGGAATATGAGAGGCATGTAAGGCAACAACTTTTTCCTCTTTACTTGAGGTCGATTCATTAGAAGTAGAATCGTCCCAAGTTTTTGCTTGCAAAGCCTTCTTTTTATATGATTTCGGAGAAGGACATTCCGTTGAAAAATGGCCGTAGCCTTTGCATCGATAGCATTGGATTTCCCCTTCGAAATCATCTTTTTCTTTTTCTTTAGAAGGTTTTGCAACGCCTTTGAGGTAAGAGGATTTAGAACCCGATGATCCTTTAGATGGTTTCGTGGATGAAGATCCATCGGTTCGATTCTTCCAAAATTTCCGACGAAATTTCTTTGTGATCCGCGCCAATTGTTCTTCAAAATCGGCAAAAGAGATTTCATCGTCGGAACTTGATTCGCTATCTTCTTCCTTTGTGGATTTGAATGCAATACCTGTAAGCTTAGAAGAAGACTTGGAAGAAACTTGATTAGTAGAAAAAGTCATTTCATAAGTTTGCAAAGCACCTACTAATTCCTCTACTCTCATCTCATCCGGATGACTAACGGTTTCAATGGCGGTAACCTTTGCCCAAAACCGTTCCGGAAGAGTCCGAAGTATCTTTCTTACAATTTTCGACTCCGGGATCTTTTCTCCTAAATTAGCACAAGTGTTGATTATATCTTGAAGTCTTGTGTAATAATCTGTAAACAATTCATGCTCTTCCATATGAATAGAGTCAAATTGACTTGTAAGCATCTGGAGCTTTTGAATTTTTACAAGATTAGTACCCTCATGTGTAATTTTGAGAATATCCCAAATTTCCTTCGCGGTTTCACACGCGGAAATTCGTGTGAACTCAGTCGAGGAAAGAGAATTAAATAAAGCGTTCATACCTTTCCCATTGTAAGAAGATCTTTCAAATTCCTCTTTGGACCATCTAGAGCGAGGTTTTGGGGTAGTAGAATTTCCTACTTCCTCAACAGGATGCACCCAACCGCATTCCACGGATTGCCATACCCACTCATCAATTGCGATGAGAAAAGCTCTCATCCGCACTTTCCAATAAGCATAATTAGTCCCATCAAAAAGAGGAGGTCTATAAATATTACCACTTTCACCCAACATGATAGATAAACCTAAAACCCGCTCTGATACCACTTGTAGGTTTTTATAGGATCCAGAAGGATCTAAATAGGTACTATCAAACAACTAGAGGGGGGTGAATAGGTGTAATACTTAAAAACTCAATCTCAGTGCAAAATAAAAACCAATGCGGAAAATAAAAACAGCACACCGAGATTTACGTGGAAACTCCAATCCAGGAGAAAAACCACGGGACCAACACGCAATAACAATCCACTAAGAATAGAAGAATAACAAGGTGATTACCGACTCCACGGACTCAACCCCTCCTTCAGCTTCTTCGGACCTTGCGCTGACCGGTTGGATATCCACGCAATAACAATCCCTAAGAAAAGAAGAATAACAAGGTGATTACCGTCTCCACGGATTTAACCCCTCCTTCAATTTCTTGGACCTCGCGCTCCACCGTTTTGCCCGTCCACTGCTCACGTTCGAATCCACGAACGCACGCTTCGAATCCACGAAACGCCTTTAGCACACCGAATCCACGATGCCACGTCGAATCCACGACGCAAACTCAGTCGATAAGAATATTGACTTCGATGGTGATCCTTTGCTTAGATTATCAATGAAGAACCGTAGAAGAAATCTCCTAGCAAAGATTAGATCAATTCGACCAAAGATATGTTCTTGAAGGAACCATCGAATTGACCTAAAAGAGGCTATAAAGAAGAACGATAAAAACCTAGCCTCTAGGGTTGCTCTCAAGTGTTTTATAAATTAATCGGTAGAGAACACACGTTCTTGAGAAACCCTAAATGTCTATTTATAGTTTAGAAACCTTTGGAAAGAGATAAGCATCAAAAACTGCCTTAACGGAAATTTTCCCGCACGACGATCCGGATCAGATTTATGGCGATCCTGATCGTCGTCTTTTTTTTAGCAATTCCTGAAAAAACAAGGTTCGGGATCCGGATCGGAATTCTGATCCGGATCGGAATTCTGATCCTGATCGGAATTCTGATCCTGATCAGAATTCTGAACATCCAATTTGTCCAGTTTTTGATTTTTAAGCAATGAAAACTTATCCAAGTGTTTCTAAACTACTCAAATGTATTCGGATCACCAAAATTATTTAGTTAAACGTACCTAAGCAATCCGAATCCATTTTCCTTGAGATTGATCTATAAGATCCACAATTCTTCACCTTCAATCTTCAAGACTCAAAACACTAAGTGTCAACTTGAGCTCTTGTTGAATCTTCTCTGAGTCTTCGATTGCTGATTGACAATTTGATCACTTCAAGACTCCGACTCAACCCACTGACTTGACTCACGAAATATGCCAACACCAAAAATGCCGTAACAACCCGGATTGAGGTCAGAGAACTCCGGACCCAGATGACAGGATTGTCAGAGGCATATCAGCGGCAGAGTGAGCAACTAGTTTGGTGACGCAGTTGTCAGAGCAGTGGGCAGCCTGACAGTACTTTTCTTCTAAGACCACCAGGATGTAGTATCCTCAGCGGCAGGGATTTCTGTAGTGCCAATAGAGCGAGTGGCCCCCTCCGTGCCAATGTTTAGTGCCAAGGCACTGAGGTAGGGTGGATGGTTGACAGCAGAGGAGCTGTGGGGCATGTTTGATTAAGTGAGCCAGATTTGGCAGATGAACCACCCCGACTCGTAAGATTGAGCTTGGAGTCTTTAGAGACAGAGTCGTGGTTGGGGGTGATGGAGTGATCAATTGAGAGCCTCCCTGTGCTAGAGAGTTTATGCAGTTGTTGAACTGGCGCTCCAGGTTTCGAGGGACGAGGCACATAGGATAAGTGAGATTGGGAGTGGATTGCGCCAGGATACTCTTTAGTTTCTTTTCGGTCCCTCCTGTTCGGGTTTTGGACTGTGGATGCCTCGTCGGAGTAGGCATTGTGTTTGGAGCTGGACACTGCAGTTCCTTGGATGGGGATCTGCTGCTAGAGGTGAGTTCTGGAGGGAGGAGCTTGGCGCTAGGTGATGGAGGACAGATCGGCAGGCAGAGGCATTTTCGTTTTGCTTTCCTGGGTGGTGGATATCCTTGTGGATGGTTAATGTAAAGCTTACCCAAGGGAATTCTACCCTTTGTGATTTATAACTTGCATATTTTGAATGTATTAAATGGGATTGAGGGGTGAGCTTAGTAAGGATAAGTGTATAGGGAATTGCATGGATTAATGGTGTTTTGTCTTATGACGGTTGCAATGATGGATTTCTGAGATGTTGGGGATCGGGTGGACCCCGATGGCAGTATCAGTGTCTATATCAGAGTAGCGCAACGGTAGCGTGGTTTTGTTGTCTGCGGAGGATCGTATCTGTTGCCTCAGCGTGAGCAGAGACAGAGGTCGTGCTCCCTTGTGATTGATTGGATATTTTCTGGTGGACTAAGCGACAACCGCTTGCATCGTGTGGATGAGTTTGTGCCGCCTGGTTGGAGGGCGCCACGGCAGTGGATCGGGTTGTTGCAGGTGTGATTTCATCACAGCAGTCGGAGTTAGTGCACTTTGCTTTCCGGCATGGACTAAAGGCAGAGTTATTACCACGTGCACTAGAGGTACAGGATACCATCGGTGTTGTGCATGTGAAGGAGGCTTGTGGATAATGTTCAGTGTCGTTGAGACCATGAGTTATACCGGCAAACCTTTTGATATGGGTGGCAGTTCGATGTTTTGACCCAGCGCTTGGGATTGGTTGGCACGGCACCACTGGATGGTTAAGTGCAGAGAGGGTGCTGATTGTGACTTTTGCGAGGCAAACAAAGGAGGCTTGTTATGGGGAGATTGTTCGAGCACACAGGGTTTAGCGACTGTGTGAGAGGAGCTTATGGTGGCGCCGGGACCAAAGGATATTTCTATTGCTGCGAAATCCCGGGTGTGAGTCCACTCGAGTTGATGATTATGCCGCCTGTTAGGGAGATTGAGATTGCGGTTGACGTGGTTCTGGAAACCGCGCCAACCTCAATAGCACCACTTGGATTATCTGTAAGAGCTGGGAGAGTTGATCGCACCGGTGCAGGGATCTGTTGGATCGAGGGTCTGTTTGACCTAGTGCCACGTCGTTGATACACGACGGTGAGAGCCCTTTGGGATTGGAGCCCAGGCAGGTCCAGATATTATTTAGAATCTTTTGATGGAGCTATGTACAGGCAGTTATTGTATGATGCCTGCACCAATATGAAATTTCAACTGAGGGCTTTGTCTAGATGGTGTTCAGGACACAGTAGGGGCATTACGAGTACAGTGAAGCCAATGGATTGACTAATGCCCTGTTGCCTCTAGATTGAGGAATTCTGTGTTTCAGTTGGCCTTGAACGGTTTGATAGCGGCATCTTCCAGGAATATTTTGGTTTTACCCCCCTCCCTGAGTGATTTAGAGCTTGTGCAGCATTTGTATATGGTGTGACAAGGTCTGTGGGGAAGAAGCTTTTTGCCAAGTCGTTGTGGTACAAGTTTTAGCTTCGAGAGCATATCTTCCTGGATTACTTCTTCTAGCCGAAGGGGCGGCGGTGAAAATTCGGCCAAAGTGGATGCTATTTAAGACTGGCCGAGATCGACGGTCATTGTTGGGGTGAGGAGTTTTTGGACCGGATAGTGCCAGCAGAGCTTGATGACCGGGTGATGAGATTGGTACCAGCGCCGATTCTAACCTAGTCAGTGGTGGGAGATGGATTTGTGAGTTATAGTGATACCTCCCGTAGTGGCTGTAGAGCCACCATTGGATTTTGTGAGCATCGAGTATCACCCCGACAGAGCCACTGTGGTGGCGGATGCCTGGAGCAGAAGAGCTATTTGGGAGTCGAGTTTGACGGTTCCATTGCTGGCACTATGTGGGGCCATCCTTGTGTGCAGGGTTTGAGTTGAGTCCCTGAGGATCCCTTTTGATGAAAGGCTGCGGCTGAGCAATCCACTTGGGTTGAGTTTTGAGGGTGACTGAGTGTGAACCCCCGCTTGTTAGGGCCCCTTTTCTGTGCAGGTGTTTGTGTGGATGTGTTTCGGGTCGCTTGGGTTGAGTTGGCTCTTAGGAGTGACGTTAGAGCGTGTTGCTCGGGCTATTTGTTCCTTCCCCCCCGCCTTTTGTTGGAGTTTTTGAGGTTTTTCTGCGTCTCAGCTCAGGAGTGTTATGTTTTGGACCCCTCGCCCGTGTTTGACTCGTTCCTTTTGGGGTCTGTGAGAGTTTGGAGTACGATGGACGCCCGTTGCGAATTCCGGCTCGTGAGGTGAGGGAATTGCGCGATCGGGCTATGCCGTTCTGGTTGTTGCTGATGTTGTTGCCGAGTAATCACGGGGTGTGATTGGTGACTTGGGAGCTGGGGACGGCGGTGTTGGGTATCAACCTCTGGTTTCTGAGACTCCTTGGGAGTTGCTCTAGTTTCGATGACGAAACTTTCTTTTAGTGGGGGAGGATGTGGTGATCCGGATCTTTGCAGGGCTTCTACAGTGTGACCAGCAGCTTCTGGAAGCCTACGTGGCATGTCGGCGGTGTTCGCGCGCCAATTTGGACACAAGAGATGGACTCGGGGCTTAAAATGGATCACGTGGGTAATCGGGGGACCCCGTCGGATGTTTAGAAGAGTTTACGCGCAGAGTGGATATCAAATTTAGGCTCGGCGCGAAATTCAGATTAAAAATACCTTTTCGGGAGCCTCCGGCAATTTATAGGATTGCAATTTGGCAAAATGGACGCCGGATTTGGAATCAGCGCGCGAAAACGGTCAAGATGGGCTATTTACTTGTATTTTTTGGAGCTTGCCACAGTAGTTTTACTGTTCATCGCCGGAACAGTGTTTCCGGCGATCGCCGGCGGCGGCCGCCGGCGGCGGGCAGCGGCGGAAGGCGGCGGAAGGCGCTCGGGCAGGCGGCTAGCGGCCGCGGGCAGGCGCTGAAGGCGCGGGCAGGTGCGCGGTCCACCGCGGAGGGCGTGCGCCGGGAGCGGGCCACGTGGCGCTTTCCTGTTGGCCGCGCGGTCCACGGAATTTGGGCCCGGGCGCACGGTGAACCGGGTGGACACGTGGCAGACGGTTATTGGTGCGGCGTTGTGCGCGCGGTCCACGCAAGGAGTGGAGCAGTTGACCGGGGCAGGTGGCCGTACCGCGGGCAGGTGGCCGTACGCGGGGCAGGCGCGGGCGACGTGGGCAGTGCCACGTGGCGCCCGCTAATTCGCGGGCGCCACCTACCGCGTTGACGCGGGCAGGGACACGTGGCGCTCTCAGCGGTGGCTTGCATAGCTGCAGCGTGTTCGGGGGACACGTGGCGGGCGCTGGGGCGGGTCGGACGAAGCCGGGATCCCGTCCGACGGAGCATTTTGGACTGGGCCGCACTGTGCGCGCCCGAAAGTTCTGGGCCGGGCCGCACTGTGTGCGCCCGAAAGATTTCGGGCGCCCGAAAAATCGGACAAAATGGGAATTTTCCCAATTGTTTTCTGCTGCCTATAAATAGCACCCGAGCCTTCTTCTTTGGCTCTTTTCTCTCAACCCACGCATCATCTGCCCGAGCACCTTGAAGGAGACTTGTTCCTCTCTTAATTCTTGATCTTCCTGCCAAGTTCTACGATTTTAGGAGCACGCATCCCGAGGTTCTGGATTTTTTGGCCCGGCGCGATGTTGCATCTCCTGTGTTCCCCTTCATCGCAGCAGCAGTGTTTTGGCTCCCCTGGGCTACCCCGAGATCCTTTTTCTGTGATTCTTGCGCCGACAGACTCCTAAGAGGTAGGGCTTCATCTTTTGTATTGATCGCACTTTCCCGTTTCGAGTTTTTGGCACGGATCCCGAGGCAACACTGTGACCCATTTGCTGTTTGGCTTTGTGGGACAGCATCGAGGTGTTTTGGCCATATCTTTGCGCACGAGCGTCAGACGGAAACGAGCTTATACAACTTTTTCATCTTCAGATCGCAAGGAACGTGTTCGTATTTTTCTTAGATTTTTCCAAGATTTCATCAGAGGTGAAAATCACTGTTTCTCTGTGTACAGTGCTACAGTCTTTTTGTGCTGAAATCTTGTGAGTGTACCACCCTGTCGAATTTATATCTTGGCTTACCGAACTCAGATTTCGGCGTGCAAGCTACCGTTGTGAAGCTATCGACGCGAGGATCGCGGTGATATTTTTCTGGGAATTTTCTGGGCTCTTGCTGCAGGTGAAAATTAAGCATTTCTGGGACTGTTGTGGTATGTATGTGTGAGAGCAGATTTTGGAATGTGTGTGTAATAGAGGACTTTGTATTGTGCCAGGAGAGTTACGGGTGTGCTGAACTTATTGGAGCAAGGGATTAGAGTTATCTGGTGTTTTCAGCTGTTGGGCTTTGGACAGTCAGCTTTTCAGGTGGGTGCTTTGTTTCGAGAACCGGTGGACGGTTCTCTAACTCTATATGTTAGAATTGCATGCAGGTGTAGGGTACAATACCTGGGATTGATTGGTAAGCTTAACAATGTTGATTTATGGGAATTGCAAGTTAATTATTCATATTATGACAATGGTATTAATCAGACATTTAGGTTGATGATTAGTGGAAGCTTACCTAAGGCAAGGTTACCCTATATGATTAATTATCATGCCATGTTAGCATATAACCCTTTTATGAGGCTGGTTTATACAATGGGATAGGATTATGTAGTTATGTGCAGGTTCTACTCCAAGGAGTGATTATGGATCGAAAATCATGGACAAGTATGGTCATTGCTAATTCTGGCATGAGGTTTATTTTCTTTATTCTTCTTGAGGACAAATGCATGCTTGTATGGACATATGTGTATGGACATATAGTTAGGCCATCTTTTACTGCTGCACTACATATTGGAACTTGACTTAGGAGAAACCATGTTATTCCTTTCTCCTTCTTGTTAGTCAGGCGGTCTGTGTTGCTCGGGTGCGAGCAGGGGTCTGGGGTAGTGTAGCAGGGACATTGGTGACAGGGACGGGTTGTGCTGGATTGCGGCTGGCAGGGTTTTGGCGGTGACCGCGGACTTTGGGCGGTTGACCGGAGGTCGGTTATAGTACTTTGGTTATGGACGGCAGGGTATTGCGGCAACCGCGGATATTGGGCGGTTGACCGGATATTTATTGATGTATCAGATTGGGTATTAGACTTTCCTCTAGTGGATGGAGTTTCCACTTATCATTTACTGTTGTATCCGTGTAGGATCGGGTTTCCCTTTAGTGGACGAGTTTTTCCCACTTGATTGAGTCTCGATCCAGTCCTGCTATATCGGTTACTTGTGGTTACTTACTTTCCTCGTGTGGGTCGCTCCCCACGAGTGCCACTCCGGAGTGCGCGGCAGACAGATTTTGAGTCCTGGGGACTCCTTTTGCTTCGGTGTTATGCGTAGGCTGGCATACCCGTCGCGGCAGAGCAGGCAGTACCAGTGATTACTGGTCTATCGATTGGGTTTATTCAGGCAGATACTTTTTGTTACACTCGTGCCTGGGGGACCGAGTGGAGTCTAGTAGCTGTGTTTAGACCAGTGCTAGTATTGTTGGGAACCGTTCGGGGTTTGACGGTGGTCCCGTGGTCGTTGTGGGTTCTTTGACCATTGTGTGAGAGGTTGAGCATCTTGAGTCTATCCGTTCTGAGAGAGAGAGCATGGATTATGACTATAGCCTGCATGAGCCACTACTCAATAGCGAGTTAGTCCGTTTGGACGCCCTACGTAATTCCTGCCCGTCAGCGGGAGGTGGTTGTAGGTGGGCGCAGGTTTGACTGGACCCGATGTGGCAGTCAGCTCGATTGGGTCGATTGAGCACCTCGTGTGCGAGTGTTGCATATATTTATCAAAGTTTCCCCATTTGAGCATTCAGATAGAGGCATGGTAGCTGTAGAGTGTCTTCTACTTCTTCTTTAAGTTTTACTGCATTAGTTATCTTTTGCCTCTAGTGGTCTTGGTGGGCAGATCGTCGGGCCTAGTGGCGATACCCACTGAGAACTCCCTTTTTGCGTAGTTCTCACGCCCGTCGGGGGTTTTCCCCCTTTTTGTCCTTTCTCTCCCTTGTTTTGCAGAGTCTTCGCGGGTGTTGCCGTTTCTGCGGTTGCTGTTCGCGGTGAGGGAGTAGCGAGCTAGATCCTGACCCATTGGAGAGTAGCGGTACCCCCCCACCCCCCCCCCCCCCCCCCCCCCCTTTGAGGAGATCTTCAGTATAGTCGGTAGATTAGTATTTATTTCCTCTTTTGAGAGACTGATGTAGTGAGGATATGATGTATTGAGAGCTGGTACCCTGATGTTTTATTTGAGATATCTCCCTGTTGAGCTATGAGTTTGTACTCGAGGTTATTGTATGATTATCATTTTTGGGAGATTGACCTTGTTGTTTTATCTTTAGTTGTACAGTGGTTGATTTTATTTCTATAGCAGTTTTATCTTTTAGCTCTGATATCTGTTAGCTGTAGCTCTTTTTGCAGGTAGGACGCTTCGCCTATGCGGGTTTGGCATAGGTGGCGGATCTGTTGGCGAGCCCGGGTCGCAGTTTCGACCCCGGGGCGTGACAGTAGAAATAAGTTCGGTCGGATCCTCAGGCTATCCCTCGAGGCAGGCGGCCTTACTCCTTCCTGCCCAGCGAGGGTGGGGCGAGTTCTTAGTCTCTAAGAACTAATGAGGTTTCCGTTAAGGGTTATCGGCGTAGCGCTTGGGGCCGACAGTCGCGGCAATCTTTAAGCGGTAGTTGACTGCTTGAAGTTCCAAGCGTGTCTCCAGGAACCGGACTTACCGGAACTTGTAAACTTAGCTTGTAGGAGTGCCTTTCGCTCGCTTTTCTTTGTTGCGGGCAAGAAGCTTGGTAGAAGGCAGTCGAGTAGCATTCGCAAGTACCGTATGGATCTTGACACGAGAAGAACAAATACCCCTCTGCCTCGGATAGATGACCTATTCGATCAACTACAAGGAGCAACGGAGTTCCCAAAGATTGATCTGCAGTCCGGCTACCACCAGCCAAGAGTCCGTGGTGACGACATACCGGAAAACAGCCCTGCGAGCTCGGAATAGTCAACACGAGTTTACGGTTATACCGTTTAGACTCGTTAACGCACCAGCGGTGTTCACGGGCATGATGAATAGGGTACTCAAGCCCTTCTTAGACCAGTCGGTGATAGTCCTATAGTCGACGTTCAGGTCTACTCTCGCACAGACAAGGGGTATGGGGAGCACTTGCGAGTAATCCCCTAGACCCTCCGGGACCAGAAACTGTATGCCAAACTCATAAAGTGTGAGTTCTGGCTCCGCGAGGTGGACTTTTTGGGGCATATCGTTTCGGCGTCTGGAATTGCAGTAGATCCGAGGAGGAGTGAATCAGTGACCAACTCGGCTCGGCCAACAACGGTGACGGAAATCCGAAGCTCCTTAGGACGGGCAGGCTACTACAGACACTTCGTGGGAGACCACTTCCCTAAATCGACTAACCCAAAGAGAGTAGAGATTCGTCTGGACGGCCCAGTGCCAAAGGAGTTTCAAGGAACTTAAAGACAGACGCACACAAGCGCCAGTGCTCATACAGCCGAAGCCCGGAAAGGACTATAAGATCTAGTCTGACGAATCTCCAAGGGGATCTTGGGAGACCAAACAACGGACACGCGACTACAACTGGTGCGAGACAGAATATCCTCGGAGCAAGGTGGAGTTTTCATGATTGACTCAGGTGATGTAATAAGAATTCGGGGGACGAATTTGTGTACTCGATAGGCTAGAAACGAGGGAAGAAAATCTAGTAAAGGCATATAATACCTCCTATACCGTGCATCCCGGAGGTACAAAGAGGTGCAAGGATCTGTGGCAGACCTTATGGTGGCCCAAATTAGAGAGCGATGTGACACAATTGGTAGCGCAATATTAGGGGTGCCAACCGGTGAAAGCGAAACATCAGCGATCGGCGGGGAAATAGACGCTTCGGCTTACAAGGGGAGTGGTAGCAGGAAAGACCTCTTACGAAGAGTAATTTTGGTCTCGACCCCAGGAGAACCCTTAGAAGTAAATACCTCGTATCTTCCTGCCCAATAAGGAGGTGAACACTTAGTTGCCTTATGTGTTGGCTTTTTGTTTAAGGGTTAAGTAGGTTCAAATTCCTGCCTCGTGACAATAGGCACAGGGGACTCACAAGTTGAGTTGGATGAGCCTAGTAAGTCGAGTGGGGCTGCGGTCCACGATAGACCTAACGGCAAGAGGCCCAACAATGGACCCAACGTCCAGGTGGGTTGAGTCAGGCCAAGACCCGAGGCGTTGTAACAGCACACCTTAGACGTCCGGGTGGGTTGAGTCAGGCCAAGACCCGAGGCGTTGTAACAGTACGCCTTAGACGTCCAGGTGGGTTGAGTCAGGCCAAGACCCGGGGCGTTGTAACAGTACGCCTTAGATAAATGGGTTGCGTATTCCTAATAGTTCGAGCTTTTGGGATTAATGGTTGGCATCATTCGGGATTTTGGGGTGCGTAGGCCAGTGGTATACCGGTTGGCGTTACTGCTAAACCTCGATGCGGAAGCTGGCAGGGGGTGGGGGGGTAAAGAAAGTTCGCAACCGGACAATCCGTTACGTAAAGGTGTAGTGGAGTAACCATAAGGAGCGCAAGGCGACTTGGGGACTTAAGACGAAAATGAAAGATTGGTTCCCGGGATAGTTTAGCGAGGGTTGAGTTTAAGTTTCGAGGACGAAACTTCTTATAAAGTGTGAGTGGTGTAATGACACGACTTTTCTAGTAATTTTTACCCTCCTGCTAATAGAGTATAAGTTAGAAGAAATTAAATTATCGAGTGCTCCTGAATTGACTAACGCACGGTACGGGTATTTTTCGGTGATAGAGCTCGAAAAATGATGAACGGCGGTGCAATCGGATCTAAAATCCGACTTACGGATCTCCTGGAATGGGTCTTTTGTGTTAACGGGTAGGATGGGATAAGTCAAACCCGTTTAGACCATGGTGCACCGAAATCCGTGCTGGACATTTTAGATACGTTGCTTAGGTGGCACTCCTATCAAGAAGTTGGTTCGAGAATCCCTCTTAGCGGAATTTTGGGTTTCGTACGTGGGATTTAAAAGATCTTCGAAATACCGGATAAGGGATTATCTCTAAGGATTATCTCTAAGGGATTATCTTTATGGAATAATAATAAAAATTAAAGATTTAATACCCGATGTGGATTTCTACGGTATGTACCAAGAAAATGGGTTGTTAGGATCGCGGTAACCGTAATGTGCATCGGAATCCGTGCTAAAGATCTGACACGCTTTTCGAGGAATCTTGAAATTATCTTGTGGGAATAGATATTTATTGTTAAATAATAAATATCTGAATGTATGAGTTTTTTCATATTTACGTACGTATGAAAAAGGATAAAATAAAATAAAATAAAATAGATTAATAATAAAAGAATAATTAAACCCCGGTTACCGAAAGGAAAACGCTAGTTTTAAAGGATCGTCTCCTCAAACCCTTCCCTCTCGTGCATACCGAAGACCAAAAATAAAACCCTAGTTCGGAGAAGAGAAAAGAAAAGAGAACCCTAACCGGAGGAGAAAGGAAGGAAAGAAAAAAGAGAAAGCGGAGGGACCCGATCGCCCCGATTGACGTGCTGGAGACCGGAGAAAGAGACGCTATCATCCACGGGGAGCGGATTTTGATCCCCAACGCTGTGAAGGAACAAGATCGATTCTTTAATCCCGATAGATCGAGGTTAGCGACCGTTATCTCTTTTTGTCGAATTAATCGGGGGTTTTTCGTGTTCTTTTAAGATCAACTTATTCGGTACATTGATCACGGGTTTTCGATTTTGGTTTTGATCAATGTTTTGTTCTTGTTCTTGATCGGGTTAATCGGTGGTTTTCAATCGGTCTTGTGATCGGGTATCCGATCGATGTTTTGGTTGTTCGCCGATCAAGGGTTTAGTCGTTAGATTTACCGCGGGTTGTTCGGGGGCTTTTGTGGGTGTTTCGTCGGAACATGGGGAGGTTAACGGGAGGCCGCCGCCGCCGTTGTTAAACGAAAGGCCGCCGCCGCCATTGCCATGTTCGCGGGGTAGTCGCCGGAGTCGCACGGGAGCGAAAACGGAGAAGAAACCGCGAAACGGGAAGCTACTGTTCATCCCGTACGGACTCCACCCACCGCGGTCCACGGCCGAAGCGTGCACCCGGCGCACGCCCCCGGAGTGTGGAGGCGCAGACCCGGTGCACGCATCCGTGCGCCGGCCTGCATTCCTGGTGCGCGGAGCACGCTCTAGGTGTGCACCCGGCGCACATCTCCGCACCCGGAAGGCATGGACCCGGCGCGCGCTAGCACCGTGCGCGGCCCGGCCCATCCCGCCTAGGTGCACGCCTCCTGTGTCACGCCCCGGGGTCGAAACTGCGACCCGGGCCCGCCAACAGATCCGCCACCTATGCCAAATCCGCATAGGCGAAGCGTCCAACCTGCAAGAAAAGTACTATAGCTAAACAGATATCAGAGCTATAAATAAAAATCTGCTGTATAACCAAAATCAATCACTGTACAGCTGGAAATAAAACAACACTGTCCGCCTCCCAAAAATAATAATAAAACAATATCCTCAAATACAAGCTCTGAACCCAACCGGGAGGTAACTCCAATAAATACAACAGTGTACAGTCTCTCAATACATAAAATATCCTCACTACAACAGTCTCTCAAAAGAGGGAAACAAAACAACTAAACTACTGAAGATCTCCTCTGAAGGGAATACCGCTACTCTCCAACGACGGGTAGGGATCTAGCTCGCGACTCCCTCGCCTCGATCAACAACCGCAGAATCAGCATCACCCGCTAAGACTCTGCAAAACAAAGGAGAGGAAGGAAAAAGGGGGGAAAGACCCCCAAAGGGTGTGAGAACTACACCAAAAAGGGAGTTCTCAGTGGGTACCACCGCCAGACCTGACGGTCTGCCCACCAAGTCCTCAGGAGACATAAACTAACCCAAGTCATAAGACTGAAATCAGTAAGCTGGAGACTCTCAACAGCTACCAAGCCCCTATCTAAAGGCTAAAAGGGGAGAACCAAACAGTGGTATGCAACCACTAGCACATGAAGTGCACAATCGACCCAATCGAGCTGACTGCCACATCTGGTCCAGTCAAACCTGCGCCCACCTACAACCACCTCCCGCTGACGGGCAGGAATTACGTAGGGCGTCCAAACGGACTAACTCGCTATCGAGTAGTGGCTCATGCAGGCTATGGTCAAAATCCACGCTCTCTCTCAGAACGGATAGAATCAAGATGCTCAACCTCTCACACAGCGGTCAAAGTACTCTCAACGACACGGGACCACCGTCAACCAAACGGCTCTCAATAATACTAGCACTGATCTAAACTCAACTACCAGTCTGCACTCGGCCCCCAGGCACGAGTGTAACAATAAAAGTATTTGACCGAAATAAACCCAATCGAATGAACCGGTATAAAACCCGGTACTGCCTGCTCTGTCACCAATCTCCCGAGCTCAGTATCTCCACTGTCCAAATGACCGAAACCCAACACGGTCTGACCGGAACCCAACACGGTCTAAAGCCTACTCCGGAGCGGCACTCGAGGGGAGCGACCCACACGAGTAAAGTATCTCTGTCATCAGTATCACAAGTATCTCTATATAGCAGGACTTTGATCATCAATCTGATCAAAGTGGGAAAACTCAACCACCAAGGAAAGACCCGACCTCAATCGGATGCCACTGAACGATAAGTGGGAAACTCCATCCACTAAAGAAAACTAATACCCAATCAGGTGCATAGAGAAACATCCGGTCAACCGCCCAATATCCGCGGTTGCCGCAAAGCCCCACAACTATTCCAACCTGTCCCAGACACGAAGTCCCGACTACACTATCCAGACCCCTGCTCGAACCCGAGCAACACTGACCACCTGACTAACAAGAAGGAGAAAGGAAAAGCATGGTTTCTCCTAAGTCAAGTTCCAATAAGTAGTGTAGCAATAAAAAGGGGGCCTAACTATATGTCCATACAAGCATGCATTTGTCCTCAAGAAAGATACAACAAAGTAATCCACATGCCTACACCTGACCATAATCCTCGATCATAATAACTCCTCAGAGTACAATCCGCATATAGCTACGAAATCCTGTCCCAAAGCATAAACCCACCACATGAAAGGCTATGTGCTAACATGGCATGTTACATAATCTTATAGGGTAACATTATCCTAGGTAAGCTTACCCTAATCATTACATAGATGTCCAAGTCATGCAAGTCCTCAGTATACCTCATAAATACTATTCTTGCAATCATTTATACAAATATCATTATCAAGCTTACCTACCTTACGAACATAAACCATGTACCCTAAACATGCATGCATCAGTCATAGAGGGGTGACATCTCCACAAGTGCACTTATATTCGCCATAACATAATCATTGCCTTATACAGTTACTGATATTAAGCTTACCCACCTGAAGCGCTTAAACCAAGGCAAACCTGAAGTCGGTGAAGTGGGTAGACGCCCACGGTCCAAAATCTGCCAAAATTACACCCTCGGTACATGTCGCGCAAGACTTGGCTCCAAACAACTGAAAACACCCCTGAGTACAACAATTAAAGTCCAACATTACACTTTTATTCCAAAATAATCCACATATACAACATCAGAAAACAGTCCCGAAGACATGCCGTTTTCACCTGCAGAAAGTGCCCAGAAAAATCCAATAAAAATATCACAGCAATCCCCGCGTCGATACCTTCGAAACGAGTACCTGCACGTCCAATTCCGAGCCCCGTAGGCCGAGTTACAAATTCCACAGTACAGGTGCGCAAAACCACACAGCAACATAACTGTAATTCCATTTACAGATAAGGGGAAGAACATATACCTTCGGGAAAAACTCATAAAAATCCAAGAAAAATACTGTGATATTCCTTGCGTCGAGTAGATGAAAAAAGTGTACAAGTATGTCGCCAAACGATGCCCGGTTGCGGAGATAACGCCGAAAGACCATGCCGCTGTCCAAAACTCCTTCACAGAAATGGGGTCATAGTAAGCTCAAACAAACACCTCGAAAAGCGCAAAATAAGGGAAAGCTGAAAATACCAAGATCGTAGATCTGTCCGTCGCGGATCCAGCGGCGAAGAAATCACTCGAAAAGGTGGTCAGAGTAGGCCGGGGAAGCTCGCGCACCGAAACGCGACGAAGGGGAACCCAAAAGGACGAGCGTCGTGCCGCGCCGTAAAAATGGAAACCTCGATAAGCGTGCCACCAAAAATCTCAAAACTTTGCAGAAGGATGCAGCCAAGCTCGGGGATCATTTTTCCTGAAGGCACCCTGGCGAGAGGAGGCTCGGAAATGGCGGAAAAAGGTGGAAGTAGGAAGCTCGGATCGCTTTTATAGGCTGCAGAAACAAATCGAAAAATACCGAATAGGTCCCAATTTCCGGGCGCAGGGAACTTTCGGGCGCGCACTGTAGCAGCCCGAAAGATCACTGTAGCAGCCCGAAACCGCCCTGGGCCTCCACGTCGCCCTCCAAACAGGCGACAGCAACTCCGGACCGTCCACTGCACGACACGTGGCTCACTGCACAGCCGACACGTGGCACGCACCCAGTCAACGCGTCGCTGCCACGCCCATGTGCGCGCTGTCAGCGCCGCCTGCGCCCCCCTGCCAGGCACGCGCCCCGAGGCCACCCACACACACACCGTGGACCCGGTCCACAGCACCGTCAAATCATAAGCCGCCACGTGTCACCCTCCGGTCCACCGTGCACCGCGCCTTTTCCCGTGGACCGCGCCCCCGCGGCGGCCCAACCGGGATCCGCCACGTGGCCCGCGACCGGTGCACGCTCCCCCCGGTGGACCGCGCACCTGCCCGCGCCTGCCCGCGCCGCGCTCCGCCGCTGCCGCCGCTGCCCGCCGCCGCCACCGTCGCTGGAAACACTGTTCCGGCCATGAACAGTAATTTTACTGTAGCAACCTCCGAAAAATGCATGTAAATAGCCCATTTTGACCGCTTTCGCGCGCTGAGTCCAAATCCGGAGTCCGATTTGCCAAATTCCAACTCTAAAAATTGCCGAAGGCATCCGGAAGGGTGTTCCTTGGTCCAAACTTCGCGCTGAGTCCAATTTTAATATCCATGGCGCGCGGAACCACTTCTAAACTTCCGACGGGGTCATCAGACTACTCTCGTGATCCATTTAACACACATAGTCCATCCCTAATGTCCAATTGGTGCACAAATCCCACCAACACGCCACATAGGCCTCCGGAAGCTGTAGATAAAACAGTGCTCCATAAGTGGGAGTTTCGGGTCTTCACATCCTCCCCCACTAAAGAAAGTTTCGTCCTCGAAACTAGCTCAAATCCACCAAGAGTCACAAATACCACGGGTAGGTATCCATCAATAACGCCTCCAGCTCCTGAAACACCACTCTCCCCGTGATTACTCCCCACCAACAACAACAACAAGTACGGCACGGCCCGATGTGCAATTCTCTCATCACTCGAGCCAGAAATCGCAACGGGCATCCCTCGTACTCCAACAATCACAGATCTCTAAAGGGGCAAGTCAATCACGGGCGAGGGATCCAAAAGCAAAACACTCCTGAGCTGAGACGTGAAACAACATAGAGGCTCCATCAAGAGCTGGGGGAAACAGAATAACCATCCGTGCAACACGCACCAAACCACCTCCTGGTGTCAATCTCAACAAGGCGACCCGAAGCATACCCACACATTCATCCAATGAAGAAAAGAATCCAATAAACCGGGGTCTTCACTCGGTTACTTCCCGATCCAAAATCACCCGAGTGGCCTACTCAACCACGGGCTATCCTCAAAAGGGATCCTCAAGAGACACAATCTCATGCCACAATTGGTCACTCAACATGCCAACATAACCCCAACAGACCCACGGGTGGAAGCCAATCTCTCAACTAATAAGGACACCCTGACGGGGACCAAACCGTCAGTGAACGGGACTGAAAACTGACTCAAAAGGCGATCATAATGCTGATGCCCAAACTCGCGGTCAAAAATCTGAACCAGTAACGACAATCCGCGCAAATCCCACACAAAATGCTGAAAGCTTTAGGCTCCACTGGTGCCGCATGGTAGAAACCGTAAACTGAAGCTGAAATCTTAATCTATCATATGGTATAGAACGGAAATGCTGAGTAATCAACACCGATAGCTAAGCAGGCATGGCCTACGCCCAGGTATATCAATCAAAGCTGGGAATAAAAGGCGTACTGAAAGGCTCAACTGTGGGATCCAAGCTGCCTGCAAAACAGCGGTTCGTCCTGCCAAAACACTCATAAGGTTGGACTAATGAAGTGTGGACCGAAAATCAACCCACGGTAACTCTACAGCCACAATGGGAGGCATCACTAAAACACACAAATCCATCTCCCAACACTGGAAACACTAGCATTGGCGCTGGCATCAGTCTCATTATCCATTGGCCATGCTCTTCCGGCACTGCTAAGTCTAAGAAACTCCTCACCTCAAGGATAAATGTCGGTTTCAGCCAGACTTGGATAACATCCATTTGGGCGGATTCCACCGCCGCTCCAAAGGCTAGAATAAGGTGACTCAAGAAGGCATGCACTTGGAGCAAAACTTGTACCTCAATAACTTGGCACACCGCTTCATCCACACGGGCATGCTAGCACTTCCACAAAGTGCTCCTCGTGCTCCAAGTCGCTCTGGGAGTAAAGCAAAATATCCTCGGGAAACACCACTCCCAGTCCGTCCAAGTACAACTGGGACATACGATTCCTCAGATCTTGAAGTCAACAGGGCATTCGTCATTCCATTGGGCCTCGCTATAAACCCATAATGCCCCCACCGTGTCCTGAACGCCATCTAGGCGAAGTCCTCGGCTGTCTAATTCCAAGTGGGTACTCGCATCATACACTAACTGCCGGAGTATAATTCCATCAGAAGGTCCTAGATACCACCCAGACCTGTCTACACTCGAACCATAAAAGGACCCTCACATTCGTGTATCAACGACGTGGCATCACCACTGTATACCAACGGCGTGGCACTAGGTCAAACAGACCCCTCGATCCATCAGACCCTGCAACTGTGCCATCAGCTCTCTAAGCTCTACAGGCGATATCCCATGAGGTGCTGTCGAGGGTGGCGCGGTTCCTCGAACCACGTCAACCGCAATCTCTATCTCCCTAACCGGCGGCATTACCAACAACTAAGGTGAAATCACACCCGGAATCTCGTGGGCAACAGAGATATCCCTGAGTCCCGGTGCCGCCGTAAGCACCTCTCACCCTGTCGCTAAAACCTGAGTGCTCTAACAATCTCAACAAGCAAGCCTCCTATTGTCCGCCTCGCCGAAGATCAAAGTCCTCTCTTTCCGCAGTCGAACATCCTGTGGCATTGTGCCCATCAATCTCAAGCATAGGGTCAAAACACCGATTTGCTACAATTTCCAATGATTCTGCCAGTAACTCGCGGTCTCGGCCGCACTGGACATGATCCAAAAGCCTCCTCCACGTGCACAACAACAACAGGAACCTGTACCTCTAGTGCACGTGGTAACAAATCTGCCTCTAGCCCATGCAAGAGTGGAACATGCTCTAACTCCGACTACTGTGATGAAATCACACCTGCGACAACTAGATCCACCACCGTGGCGCCCTCCAATCGGGCGGCACAGATTCATCCCCTCGATGCAAGTGGTTGTCGCTCAATCTGCCTGAAAATCAGGACTATCCACAAGGGAGCACGACCTCTGTCTCTGATCACATTGAGGCGACGAATAAGGTCCTCCGCAGATAACGAATCCACGCTACCGCTGCGCCACTCTGATATGAATACTGATGCTGCCATCGGGGTCCACCCGACCTCTGACATCTCGGGAACTCGTTATCAAGGAAAAAGAAATCAGACATGCCCCTGCCGGCCGATCTGTCCTCCATCACCCGGCGCCAAGCGCCAAAATCCAGAACTCACCTCTGGCGGCAGATCCCTATCCAAAGGAACTGCAATGCCACGCTCCATACATAATGCCTACTTCAACGAGGCGTCCAAATCTACAATGGAGGGACTGAATAACAGAAAGGTGTCCTGGCGCAATCCACTCCCAGTCTCATATATCCTATGCGCCTCGTCCCTCGAATCGGGAGCGCGCAGTTCAACAACTGCATACACTCTCTAGCACAGGGAGGCTCTCAATTAATCACTCCATCACCACCAACCACGACTCTGCCTCCAAAGGCTCCAAACTCAATCTTACGAGTCGGGGTGGTTCATCTGCCAAATCTGGCTCAATAGATCGATCATGTCCCACAGCTCCTCTGCCGTCAACTATCCACCCTGCCTCGGTGCCTCGGCACTAAACATTGGCACGGAGGGGGTTACTCAGTGCTCCGACAACTGTGTCACCAAGACCAGCTGCTTACTCTGTCGCTGATAAGCCTCTGACAATCCTGTCATCTGGGTCCGGAGTTCTCTGACCTCAATCCGGGTATCCGGCCCAAAACTAACTGCTCAAGCTCAACTGCTATGACAGGATGCACACGGGTCAAAACCCAGCGTCGGGGAGACACCGCCCGCCACGACGAAACCACAAAACAACACAAAACAGCGCTCGACCCAATCCAGCGAAAGTCTAAAGCACGTCACCCGTTCCACAGCATTATGTTGTCTGCAGCCAACATAATCACTTAGGAGAATAAACATGCCAATCACCCCTCCCGTCCCTTGGGAGAGGTATAAAACTCAATCAGGACTCTCGCTAAAAATCACGACTCTCACGAAGTCAACCAAGGGTCAAACCATAAGCCTAGGGTTTCTAAGTCCACCATGACCTACAACCTAGGCTCTGATACGACTCTAATCTGTCACGCCCCGGGGTCGAAACTGCGACCCGGGCCCGCCAACAGATCCGCCACCTATGCCAAATCCGCATAGGCGAAGCGTCCAACCTGCAAGAAAAGTACTATAGCTAAACAGATATCAGAGCTATAAATAAAAATCTGCTGTATAACCAAAATCAATCACTGTACAGCTGGAAATAAAACAACACTGTCCGCCTCCCAAAAATAATAATAAAACAATATCCTCAAATACAAGCTCTGAACCCAACCGGGAGGTAACTCCAATAAATACAACAGTGTACAGTCTCTCAATACATAAAATATCCTCACTACAACAGTCTCTCAAAAGAGGGAAACAAAACAACTAAACTACTGAAGATCTCCTCTGAAGGGAATACCGCTACTCTCCAACGACGGGTAGGGATCTAGCTCGCGACTCCCTCGCCTCGATCAACAACCGCAGAATCAGCATCACCCGCTAAGACTCTGCAAAACAAAGGAGAGGAAGGAAAAAGGGGGGAAAGACCCCCAAAGGGTGTGAGAACTACACCAAAAAGGGAGTTCTCAGTGGGTACCACCGCCAGACCTGACGGTCTGCCCACCAAGTCCTCAGGAGACATAAACTAACACAAGTCATAAGACTGAAATCAGTAAGCTAGAGACTCTCAACAGCTACCAAGCCCCTATGTAAAGGCTAAAAGGGGAGAACCAAACAGTGGTATGCAACCACTAGCACATGAAGTGCACAATCGACCCAATCGAGCTGACTGCCACATCTGGTCCAGTCAAACCTGCGCCCACCTACAACCACCTCCCGCTGACGGGCAGGAATTACGTAGGGCGTCCAAACGGACTAACTCGCTATCGAGTAGTGGCTCATGCAGGCTATGGTCAAAATCCACGCTCTCTCTCAGAACGGATAGAATCAAGATGCTCAACCTCTCACACAGCGGTCAAAGTACTCTCAACGACACGGGACCACCGTCAACCAAACGGCTCTCAATAATACTAGCACTGATCTAAACTCAACTACCAGTCTGCACTCGGCCCCCAGGCACGAGTGTAACAATAAAAGTATTTGACCGAAATAAACCCAATCGAATGAACCGGTATAAAACCCGGTACTGCCTGCTCTGTCACCAATCTCCCGAACTCAGTATCTCCACTGTCCAAATGACCGGAACCCAACACGGTCTGACCGGAACCCAACACGGTCTAAAGCCTACTCCGGAGCGGCACTCGAGGGGAGCGACCCACACGAGTAAAGTATCTCTGTCATCAGTATCACAAGTATCTCTATATAGCAGGACTTTGATCATCAATCTGATCAAAGTGGGAAAACTCAACCACCAAGGAAAGACCCGACCTCAATCGGATGCCACTGAACGATAAGTGGGAAACTCCATCCACTAAAGAAAACTGATACCCAATCAGGTGCATAGAGAAATATCCGGTCAACCGCCCAATATCCGCGGTTGCCGCAAAGCCCCACAACTAATCCAACCTGTCCCAGACACGAAGTCCCGACTACACTATCCAGACCCCTGCTCGAACCCGAGCAACACTGACCACCTGACTAACAAGAAGTAGAAAGGAAAAGCATGGTTTCTCCTAAGTCAAGTTCCAATAAGTAGTGTAGCAATAAAAAGGGGGCCTAACTATATGTCCATACAAGCATGCATTTGTCCTCAAGAAAGATACAACAAAGTAATCCACATGCCTACACCTGACCATAATCCTCGATCATAATAACTCCTCAGAGTACAATCCGCACATAGCTACGAAATCCTGTCCCAAAGCATAAACCCACCACATGAAAGGCTATGTGCTAACATGGCATGTTACATAATCTTATAGGGTAACATTATCCTAGGTAAGCTTACCCTAATCATTACATAGATGTCCAAGTCATGCAAGTCCTCAGTATACCTCATAAATACTATTCTTGCAATCATTTATACAAATATCATTATCAAGCTTACCTACCTTACGAACATAAACCATGTACCCTAAACATGCATGCATCAGTCATAGAGGGGTGACATCCCCACAAGTGCACTTATATTCGCCATAACATAATCATTGCCTTATACAGTTACTGATATTAAGCTTACCCACTTGAAGCGCTTAAACCAAGGCAAACCTGAAGTAGGTGAAGTGGGTAGACGCCCACGGTCCAAAATCTGCCAAAATTACACCCTCGGTACATGTCGCGCAAGCCTTGGCTCCAAACAACTGAAAACACCCCTGAGTACAACAATTAAGGTCCAACATTACACTTTTATTCCAAAATAATCCACATATACAACATCAGAAAATAGTCCCGAAGACGTGCAGTTTTCACCTGCAGAAAGTGCCCAGAAAAATCCAATAAAAATATCACAGCAATTCCCGCGTCGATACCTTCGAAACGAGTACCTGCACGTCCAATTCTGAGCCCCGTAGGCCGAGTTAGAAATTCCACAGTACAGGTGCGCAAAACCACACAGCAACATAACTGTAATTCCATTTACAGATAAGGGGAAGAACATATACCTTCGGAAAAAACTCAGAAAAATCCAAGAAAAAAACTGTGATATTCCTTGCGTCGAGTAGATGAAAAAAGTGTATAAGCACGTCGCCAAACGATGCCCGGTTGCGGAGATAACGCCGAAGGACCATGCCGCTGTCCAAAACTCCTTCACAGAAATGGGGTCACAGTAAGCTCGAACAAACACCTCGAAAAGTGCGAAATGAGGGAAAGCTGAAAATACCAAGATCGTAGATCTGTCCGTCGCGGATCCAGCGGCGAAGAAATCACTCGAAAAGGTGGTCGGAGTAGGCCGGGGGAGCTCGCGCACCGAAACGCGACGAACGGGAACCCAAAAGGACGAGCGTCGCGCCGCGCCGTAAAAATGGAAACCTCGATAAGCGTGCCACCAAAAATCTCAAAACTTTGCAGAAGGATGCAGCCATGCTCGGGGATCATTTTTGCTGAAGGCACCCTGGCGAGAGGAGGCTCGGAAATGGCGGAAAAAGGTGGAAAAAGGAAGCTCGGATCGCTTTTATAGGCTGCAGAAACAAATCGAAAAATACCGAATAGGTCCCAATTTTCGGGCGCAGGGAACTTTCGGGCGCGCATTGTAGCAGCCCGAAAGATCACTGTAGCAGCCCGAAACCGCCCTGGGCCTCCACGTCGCCCGCCAAACAGGCGACAACAACTCCGGACCGTCCACTGCACGACACGTGGCTCACTGCACAGCCGACACGTGGCACGCACCTAGTCAACGCGTCGCTGCCACGCCCACGTGCGCGCTGTCAGCGCCGCCTGCGCCCCCCTGCCAGGCACGCGCCCCGAGGCCATCCACACACACCGTGGACCCGGTCCACAGCACCGTCAAATCATAAGCCGCCACGTGTCACCCTCCGGTCCACCGTGCACCGCGCCTTTTCCCGTGGACCGCGCCCCCTCGCCGGCCCAACCGGGATCCGCCACGTCGCCCGCGACCGGTGCACACTCCCCCCGGTGGACCGCGCACCTGCCCGCGCCTGCCCGCGCCGCGCTCCGCCGCTGCCGCCGCTGCCCGCCGCCGCCGCCGTCGCTGGAAACACTGTTCCGGCCATGAACAGTAATTTTACTGTAGCAACCTCCGAAAAATGCATGTAAATAGCCCATTTTGACCGCTTTCGCGCGCTGAGTCCAAATCCGGAGTCCGATTTGCCAAATTCCAACTCTAAAAATTGCCGAAGGCATCCGGAAGGGTGTTCCTTGGTCCAAACTTCGCGCTGAGTCCAATTTTAATATCCATGGCGCGCGGAACCACTTCTAAACTTCCGACGGGGTCATCAGACTACTCTCGTGATCCATTTAACACACATAGTCCATCCCTAATGTCCAATTGGTGCACAAATCCCACCAACACGCCACATAGGCCTCCGGAAGCTGTAGATGAAACAGTGCTCCATAAGTGGGAGTTTCGGGTCTTCACATCCTGTGTGAGCCCGGCGGACGCCGCGCGGCCGCCCGACGCCGCAGACCCGGCCCACGCTTGCTCCGTGCACCACCCGTCAGCCGGAAGTTCGGTAGCTCCGTTTTGGCCCGTTTTTCCACCGTTTTGAGCGCCGTTTTCGCCGTTGGGATCACGATTTCCGCGGTTTTCCTGGCATGGCTACTTGGGATCTTTTTGGTCACCGTTTCGCCCTGTCAGGTCTTTTCCTTATCATTTTCGCTGTCGAGGTCTTCTTGGTTTAACCATTGACGTCCCGAGTCGGCTACCGGTTGAGAATTGGGTTTGGTCGATTTTCTGTTAGCGGTTTTGGGTTCCGATGGAGTCGCGATGAAATAGTCGCGGTCCGGTTGTTGTTAGCCATGGATTTTACCGGTTTGATCTGAATTTTCGGTTTTACTTGACGATTTTGACTTGTTGGGTTTTTGATTGACGACGCGGTCCTCTAGGCACAGTGGTTTCGGTTTTTGTGGGTTTAATGTTACAGTGGTTGGGACCACTGATTTTACCTGATTAGAGTAAGGTGTTAATTTGTGCTCTTGGATATTTTAGTAGGCCGCGAGGAGTTCTGATTTGCTTAGGAGGGTCGCGGGCGCGGTCAGTTATCTTCATTCCAGGTGGGTTCTTATGCAACAAGTGCTGTAAGTGCATTGTGTGCAGTGTATCGTCTAAAAGCTCGTACTAATATGTTTAATAAAGTAGATGAGGTGTTTTCTAGTGAATTAACCTTTCGCATTATTATGTGCCGTTCTCTTGTTGATATTTGTGGCGACCAAGTGTCGCGGTGCTTAATTTACGCCGACTTCGGCAAACCAGTTTTGGATGCTGCACGTACACAGGCGGATTGGCCTCCGCATGGGTGTACTTTTCCGGAGGAGTGGTCTGAATGACCCGTGTGCCCCACATGTGTAGGGTGGGGACCTCTTCACGATAGCTAAACAAGTCGCTCATGCATCGTGAGGGGGTAAAAAGCATCATAAGTGTCACGTGGGGAGTTCGTCGACTACCCTGACGTGATGGTGTCATTAAATCAGATAAAGTGGACTCATGATGAGGGAGAGCGAAAGGTTCCGGTGCAGAGTATTTATTTTAAAGTTATTGTTTATTGTTGATACATCTACTTTATTTGTCACTGACTTTACCCACTCCGTGACAGGTTTGACTAGGTGTAGTAGTCGGGACGACGGTGAGGCAGCGATTAAAGAACATTAGTTGTATGAGGTTTATTCCAATTTCTCTTGCTTGGGTTATCTCATCTCTTGTTATCTAAGTTTAAGTTCTCAATTGCTTGATTGTGGATTGTTGTGGATGTTGGATTAAGAGACTGTTTCTGTGATGTGATCTTTATAATGATTCTCAACGACTTATATGCGGCGTGTTTTATACTGAACAAAAAGGGGTTTCGAAAATGTTTTCCAAAACCAAGTGTCGTGTGGGCACTGCTTTGTAAACCTATGGATTTATCCTTTCAAAATGATGTAGCCGCCTTACGGTGAATGTGTAGACGTTTTAAAGGAATGGGAGTCGAGTGGACTCCGTTTGCAAACTTGTAGGTTCCCCTTAATGTGATTGAATGTTTTTACACTCTCGTACTGGTATCTGTGACTGTGTGGTTAAAGATTTTATGAAGAATGATGTTATTATCGTTGTTGTAATCGTGACGCCGTGCATATACAAAGGAGACTCTGTCCGATTGAAGAGTGAATTTGTATATGTGGCGGGTCTGACACGCACTGGGGGAGGTCGATACTTATTCATAAAGAAAAAAAAATATGTACGTTTTTTCTGCTTATCTTTACCTAAAAACCCCTGGGGCGTGACAGTTGCACCTCCAACAATGTCACTTGAATTTAAAATGTAAAATTGAGCATATAATTACCTTCGGTTGGAGGGAATGATGTAGTCGGCACTCCTCGACTAGAAGAAGGCGGTGGTGCAGGCGACACTCCATATAATTCAACAATTATCTTTAATTGTTCATTAAATTCAGTTTGTAGTTGTGCCTTAATGCGTCCTTCAATTTCTTCAATTTCCTTTTTGAACCTCTCATCTCTTTCAATTTTCTCCCTTTGTACTCTCTTCAATTTCCACTCGAGATTGCTTCAATTCTTCTTTCAAGACATCAATTTGCCTCTCAATATACTCTTCTGATGCTTTGATTGTCAAATTCTTAGCACTTAGTGGCTTAGGTCCACATCCTAAACCACGAAGATATCCAGAACGTGCACCAAAAGACTGTGTTAAATGCTCTTCTATTGATAATGGAGGACCACCTAACTCTTCTTGTGACTGTGATACATGCTCAAATTGATCCTGCATTCAATAAAATACATTTGTAATAAGAAACATTTATATATTTGCATGAAATATGTTCTTTTTCACTAGTCTAAGCATATAAAACCAAAGGTCGAACTAGAGATGTGTTATGAAATAAGTTTGTTGTACCAGAGCATTTTGAGCTTTAGCAAAACACCATGTCCCATTAGTTCTTCTTTGATGTGTAGCCTTCCAATATTCGGCCAAATCAGGATCATCCTCAGTTCTTGGATCTCTCTGCAATTAAAAATTAGAAATATTATGTCATAAAATGGATATAGTATAAAAATATATCCATAAATTAACTTAATTAACAAAATCACCATATCATGTAGAACAGAAGCAAATGATTTTCTGCCACAGATTGAACTGTTTGATTGTTTGGCTCGATTTGCTTTATTTCGCTCCGACATGCTCTACAAGAAATTAAATATGGTTATATTTGAATATAAGAATAATCCTTCTAAACTAATAGATATATGTATAAAAAAATTTAACAACCTTAAATGGTTCAGAGCCAAAGTATTCCACTAAAGATGCCCAATCAGATTCTGAAATATCATCTGGACAATTTTGAAGCCTTTCCTCATCTGTTTCAAATTGTTTATAATGGAGATGCTTGTGATGCCTCCAATCTCTATACAGATGATTTAAATTGGACATGACTTCCTTTCTAAAGCTATCAAGGCCGTTGTATTTTTCCTAAAAAGTAGTAAGATAAAAATTGAACAAAAAACCAAAGTATTAAGATAAAAAATGGTAACAAGAAGCATAATGCTATGATAAAGGAAAACTAAAGGAAAAGATCATACCATTAAATGATCCAACATCTGATCTTTATAATGTGTCGGCACTTGAGCCCATTTCTGAACATTAAGTGGTGCATATTGTCGCAACACCACTCCCATTTCTGTACGAATTCCGTTAACGCTTGACCGCCCACAGCTCGACCCAAGCGCTTTGATATGTGCACTTCGCCTTTAGAACCTCCTTTCTCTTATTCACATTTGGATTTGTAGTTGTTACGGAATTTGAGTTGGCGTATTTCGTGAAATTGTTTAAGTCTTGAAGATTGAAGTTTAGAAGCTTGGATCATATACCTCAATCTCAAGAAAGAAGAATTCAAATGGATCAGGTACGTTTTACTAAAGAATTTTGATGATTCAAATACTTAGTATAGTGTAGAAACACTTGGATGAATTTTTGATGGCATAAAAATCAAAAACTGGGCATTTTACATGTTCAGAGTCCGGACCGTGGATCTCAGTCCGGACCCCGAACGTAGGTTTGTTCATGCGCAATTCCAGTCCGGACCGTGGATCTCAGTCCGGACCCCGAACGTGTAATTTGTAGGAATTGCATGAACAGTCCGGACCGTGGATTGCAGTCCGGACCCCGAATGTCGTCTTTTTTGGAAATAGTCTGTTTCGCTGAGACAGTCCGGACCGTCAATTCCAGTCCGGACTGTCGTCCTGAAAAATTCCAGAAATGGTTAGTTTTTGATGCTTATCTTCTTCCAATGGTTTCTAACCTATAAATAGACCCTATGATTCATCTTTTAGGGTATGCGAAAAATACGACCGAAATAGAAAAATCCACATATAGAGAAGAAAGGAAATACTAGATTTAATTCTATGTTTCTTCATCTATATTATTAATTTGATTCTAGGTTTTCCAAACTCAGATTTTGAGTAGAATCAAATTAATGAATACTTAGATGGTATTTCCGATCTATTTCTAATCTATGTATTCGGCGGATCATCACCACCTAAAAACAACGATTTTTCCAAAATCGGCGCGTGGACTCGCGTGGCCTTGTGGACTCAAGGTGCTTCCGCTCTCGTGGATTCGGAGCGAGGTACGTTCGTGGATTCGAAGCGTGCTACTGGGTGAAAACCGTGGATTCGGTCGGACGTCGTGGACTCGACGTTGGACGCCGTGGATTCGGCGTTGGGCGCTGATCGTGGATTCGAGAAGCGTTGCGGAGCGAGCGGAGAAGATCTACTAGGAGCGTATTGAAAAGGTTGAGTCGTCTGTGAGTACGGTATATCACCTTGTACGTGTTTAATTCTAGTGGATTTCGTCGTGTGATCGGTCCCGTGGTTTTTTACTCCGGTTTGGAGTTTTTCCACGTAAAAATCTTGCGTGTTTATTTTTATTTCCGCATTGGGTTTTATTGCGCAATGATTTTTTGAGTGTTTAACGTTTACACCTATTCACCCCCCTCTAGGTGTTTTTTTCCCCTATTTAGATCCAATTATATATAACCCAACAAGTGGTAT
This sequence comes from Tillandsia leiboldiana, assembly GCA_029204045.2. Classification (NCBI taxonomy): domain Eukaryota; kingdom Viridiplantae; phylum Streptophyta; class Magnoliopsida; order Poales; family Bromeliaceae; genus Tillandsia; species Tillandsia leiboldiana. Next base: position 47,214,537 of record CM055061.1, on the reverse strand, counting down.
CAGAGCGGGAATAGGGTTGTAAACAATGGTTGAAGGTGGAAACATCAACAGACCCCCGTTATTCGATGGAACAAATTATGCCTACTCGAAAGTACAGATGAAAGCCTTTTAATTTCCATCGATGAACGGGTGTGGCAATCAATTGAATTAGGATGGTCTAATCCAAATGAAATTATTGGTGATGTTCGCACCATCAAACCTAGGTCGAAATGGACCAAGGAAGAGATTGATTTATCTTCTTACAATGGCAAAGGAATTAACGATTTATTTAATGCCTTGTCACAAACAGAGTTCTCTCGCGTCTCGGCATGTGAGACTGCGAAAGAAATCTGGGATGTTCTTCAAGTTACACATGAGGGAACTAACCTTGTGAAGATTCAAAAACTGCAAATGCTTACGAGCAAGTTTGACTCCATTTTCATAGCAGAAAATGAATCTTTCACAGATTACTATACACGATTGCAAGACATCGTGAACACATGTGCTAACTTGGGAGAGAAAATTCCAGAATTTAAAATTGTAAGAAAGATTTTAAGGACTCTTCCTGAAAGATTTCGATCCAAGGTTACAGCCATTGAAACTATTAAACACCCGGACGAAATCCGTGTAGAAGAATTAGTTGGTTTTTTACAAACATATGAAATGACATTTCCTACTAACTATTCTTCGGGAAAGGCATCCTCTTCTAAGTCTTCAGGTTATGCGTTGAAAACAACAAAAGAAGAAGATGCGGATTCATCCTCCTCAGACGATGACGAGAACCTATCTATGGAGGACTTTGAGAAGCAGCTCGCTCTCTTGACAAGGAAGTTTCGCCGAAACTTTCGAAGGGGTAATTCAAGCAAAACTCCATCCTTTGGGAAATCGAAGAAAGGCAAGGGTTCTTCAAGTTACAAGTCAAGAAAGCAAGAGAATTTTCAAAGGATAAGAAAAGTTCAGAGGGACAAGTACATGCTTCAAATGTCGGGCTACGGCCACATTGCAACGGAGTGTCCCAATAAGAATCCGGGAAAGAAGAAGGCGATGCAAGCCGTCACTTGGGATGACACCTCATCGTCAAATGAGTCGTCTTCAAGTGATGAAGAAAGAGCGCAACGGCATTCCACGCGTCCACCACATCTTCACCCTTCATGTGCTTAATGGCAAGTACTTCAGATTCATTGTCCAACTCCTCCCGGGTTGAAAAAACTGCAACGGATGATGAATCGAGTAACTCTGAAGGTGAAGATTTTGCTCTTGCCTACCATAAGCTTTTGAGGGATTCAAAGAAACTGGCAAAGCAAAACAAGAGTTTGAGAGGGAGATTGCAGGATCTCGAAGAAGAAGCAAAAAGGGCAACTTCTCTCTCAAACGCTCTTGAAACGGAAAGGGAAAATCTGATTAAAGTAAATGTTTCCCTTCAAGAGTCCAATGAGCTTTTCGAGAAGAATTATGTAGATATGGTGAACAAAGCGAATTACTTCTTGAAGCTCTACGGCGAGGCTCGACAGGAAAAATTGGAAATGACGGAGACCATTTTCCAACTCAAGGATGATCTAAAGCAATTTTCTTCTGGAAGGAGTAAGTTGGATAAGATTCTTGGTCTTGGTCAAACAAACAAATTCGGCCTCGGATACAATCGAACTGAAGACAATTTTAGTTCGGTTGGGATAGTTTTTGTGCCTCAGTCGGTATCTCCTCCTCCGACACCGGAATTGACGACAAGCAACGACAACAGACCTACTTCCTCCTCTTCGGGATCGTCTAGAACAAAGGTATGTTTTCGTTGTGGTTATGCAGGGCACATAAGAAGAAATTGCAAGAATGGAGCGAAAAGATCAAATCAAGCACATCTTGCAACTACTACCAATGAGTTCATTTCCCGCAAATCAAAGAAAAATCTTTCAAAAGGAAAGAACATTGGTAGTACATCAAACAAGACGACAACGTCAAGGAAAAGCGATGGATCAATCAAGACTCTTTCACCAAAGGTATCAACTTCACAATCATTTCCGACGTACTCCAAAACTCGAAAGGTTTTGGTGCGCAAAGGTGAAATTTTCCCTTGTCTAGTTACTAATATTTCCTTGCATGCATATGATAATTCGTCTTGGTATCTGGATAGCGGTTGTTCCCGTCACATGACCGGTGACAAAAACTGCTTTCAAAATTTTGAGAAAATCTCCGGAGGACTTGTAGTTTACGGAGACGGTCGGTCTTCCAAAATTGTTGGAAAAGAAACTGTAGCTATTCCAGATGGCCCGGTACTGAATAATATGTTATTTGTTGAAGGCCTTAAGACTAACCTCATAAGTATCAGTCAACTTTGTGACAATGGTTTTTCAGTTAATTTTTCATCTGTTGAATGTGTTGTAACTGATAACGACCATGTTTTCTTTTTAAAGGGGGTTAGATATGAAAACAATTGTTATGTTGTTCCCAATAAAATTTCTAAAAACTGTAACTTAGTCTCTTTGAATAATGAAACACTTTGGCATGAAAGGCTAGGTCACATAAATTTTAAGGAACTTGCTAGAATTTCAAACAAGACGTCGTCAAGGGGGTTCCAAAACTTTCACTTAAACAAAACATTGTGTGTGGTGGTTGCCAAAAGGGAAAACAATCCAGGACTGCACACAAGAACTTGAACCATGTTGGTACTAAACGGTCTTTGGAACTGTTGCACATGGATTTAATGGGGCCAACTCGTCAACCATCCTTGGGAGGTAAATGGTATATTTTCTTATTGGTTGATGATTTTTCTAGATACTCATGGGTAGCATTTTTGAAAGAGAAAGCTGATACTTTTGATTCTTTTCACGAGATTTACCATCGTATTATGATTGAAAAGAATGAAAAGATCATTCGTGTTAGTAGTGATAGAGGTGGAGAATTCATAAATTCTAAATTCATTAATTTTTGCACTTCCAACGGCATTAAACATGAATTCTCAGCACCCTATACACCTCAACAGAATGGTGTAGTCGAGCGCAAAAACAGGGTTGTACAAGAGATGGCACGTGTTATGCTTCATAGCCGGAATTTTACCGTTATATTTTTGGGCTGAAGCCGTGAACATTCAGTTTATGTTATTAATCGAGTTTATTTGCGCCCGGGAACTTTAAATACACCATATGAACTATGGTTTTGTAGAAAACCGAATATCAAATATCTTCGTATCTTTGGGAGTCATTGTTACATCTTATGTGACAGCGAAAATCTTGGAAAATTTGACTCTCGAAGTGACGAAGGGATTTTCATGGGTTATTCTACGACATTAGAGCATATCGGGTTTTTAACTTGGAATCTAAAACGATAGTAGAATCTATAAATGTTAAGGTAGATAAAGCTTTCCATTTTGCATCTGATAAATCTACCCCTGATATCTCTCTTGATGATGATACTCCTGCAAATGCATCTTCTCATAACAATTCTTCCGATAATGATGATGCATCTAATGGTTCTTCAAGTTTATCTGATGTGCAGGAATCATCTCATGTACCTCCGAGTACTCCGTACCTCAAACGTTACGCATCTCCAAGGATCATCCCGAATCTAATATTATTGGAGACCCACAAGAAGGAGTCAAGACTCGGAGACAGTTGGTTTGTGGATTCGCTTGTTACGTTTCCTTAATCGAACCAAAGAACGTTGATGAAGCTCTTCAGGATGACTACTGGATTGAAGCAATGCAGGAAGAGGCTCCATCAGTTTGAACGGAACAAGTCTGGGAATTAACGACGCCTCCGAAGCAACACAATGTGAGTGGTACTAAATAGATTTTCAAGAACAAGAAAAATGAGGATGGTACCATCATCAGAAACAAAGCACGTTTAGTTGCTCAAGGCTACTCTCAAATAGAAGTATAGACTTTGATGAAACTTTCGCCCCTGTAGCTAGACTCGAGTCCATTCGTATCCTATTTGCAATTGCTTGTCATTTTAAAATAAAACTTGTTCAAATGGATGTTAAGAGCGCGTTTTTAAATGGGTTTTTAAATGAGGAAGTTTATTTGGCTCAACCGAAAGGTTTTGTAGACTATAAACAACCTAACCATATTTTTCGTTTGAAAAAGGCTATTTACCGGTCTAAACAAGCACCGCGAGCATGGTACGAAAGGTTGACGAAGCACCTTTTGGAAAAGGGCTATACTCGAGGGGGAGCAGATAGGACTCTCTTTGTGAAGCATTATCAGGATAACTTCATTGTAGCACAAATCTATGTCGATGACATTGTTTTTGGTGCAACAAGAGATAATGATGCTTCTAAATTCGCTGAAACCATGGAAAGCGAATTTGAGATGTCCATGATGGGCGAACTGGCATACTTCTTGGATTGCAAGTAAAACAGAGTGAGGAAGGCATCCATTTGTGTCAATCCAAGTATGCAATGGAGTTGGTTAAAAAGTTTGGTTTAGAAAACTCTAAAGATTTTTCGACTCCAAATGGGAACTAGCAATAAGGGATTAGGAGTGAATCTCTTAGTAAGAATGTAGACGAGAAACTTTATCGCAGCATGATTGGAAGTCTACTTTACCTCACGGCTAGTCGCCCGGGACATATCCTTTAGTGTTGGAATTTGCGCGAGATATCAATCAGCACCAAAGGAGGTTCACCTGAAAGCGGTGAAACGGATCATCCGGTACATTAAAGGAACCATAAAGTTCGGAATTTGGTATCCTATGGAACAAGTCTAGATATTGTTGGATATTCAGATGCCGATTGGGCAGGATCTGTGGATGATCAGAAAAGTACGAGTGGTGTATAGTTTTTATCTTGGCCATTGCCTTGTTGCGTTGCATAGTAAAAAGCAAAACTGCATTGCACTCTCGACTGCCGAAGCGGAATATATCTCAGCTGGTAGTTGTTCAACCCAACTCATTTGGATGAAAAGTGTGTGAGCGACTTCCGAATTTCAGCAACTTCGGTAACGATTCTCTGTGACAACACCAGTGCTATAAACATTTCCAAAACCCAGTGTTGCACTCAAGAACAAAACACATTGAACTTAGATATCATTTTCTTAGAGAGCTAGTTGAATCAAATATTCTTCAAATTTCATATATTTCAATTGAAGATCAATTAAGCTGACATTTTAACAAAACCTTTGGATCAAAAATGATTTATTCATTTGCGTAAAGCAATTGGAATGCTTTTCTTGAAATAATCTCCTTTTTGAAACCAATGCTTAGGTTAGGTTTCTGTTTTTGTGTTTTTGTTTATTATCTATGCTTAGACATAGAACATTAATTGAGCATGTGGATTATATTGACTTTAACTGCATCCTTTCACGCATTTAGAAATTTATTATGCTTTTGATAGTCATAATATTTCAGTTGATGCAATGAGCATTTATATCAATTAAGTCATCTTTTAAGTGATCAAAGTCAATTTCTCTCTCAATGATCTCTTGGTATAGTTATTATCTTATTGACTATTTAGTCGAGTATGAATGCGAGATCAATTTTTGGTTGAATACCTTATATCTTAAATAATTGATAGCCAATTGAGGGGGAAGTCAAAGAAATGGAATATGCTTAAAAAGATGTGGAAAGAGTTACATACCCAATGAGATGTGAAAACTACCACCACATGGAGAAAAGAGCTACCACCTCGGTCGTCCGAGTACTGTTGCAGCTACCACATGTATACCAAGCATGGTTTTTAATTTTGATTAAATAAAATGCATGTTGAAATACTTGACTCTGTCAAATTTCAAGGTTGGTATAAGGTGGGATTTTTAATGAAAGATGCTCAAAGAGCCACTCTCTTCAAAGATTGACTAGATATATTATCTAACATATTTGGGATTTCAAACATCTATTGATCTTGGTATTTCATTTTCTTTACCAAATTGATGATTTGATAAAGGCATTACTCATAAGATCATGTTAGATGTGATTGAAGTTGTTCAACTTTAAGGGATTTAATTTTTATAAATTTTCGTTTCATTATTTGAATATTTTTGATAGATTTGGCATAATCTATTTCTTGTTGTATGAAACGATGATTTTTATTTAAAGTTGATACACAAAAGTGCTTACAATCTTTTTCTGGATTTTCTGGAATTTTTCTGAATTTTTCTGAAGAAAAAGTTGGAGCCGATCCGGTGGACAAGCCGATCCGGATCCCGAACGCAGGAATTCCTGCGGGTAGCCGATCCGGACTGGATTCTTCGGGCAGTCCGGACCGCGGCTAGGGTTTATATGAAACAAGAGGATTTTGTTTTTATTTCATCACAATCTTTCGTTTCTAAGCTTCCAGAGCTTTCTCTCTCTAAAAATCAAGGATCTTGGAGCCTCTAAACTCATTCTCTTCATTCAAAGTAAGTTTCTTGATCAAAATCTCGGTTTTTCACGGTTTTTCATATTTTGCTCAAAACGTGATGAAGATTTCATATCTTTTCGTTTGTGGATGGTTTTTGATCAAACTTCTTTTGAAATAAGAACTCTGGGTAGATTAGTTTTGATTATATGCTAGGTTTCTCAGGATAAACGGATTTTTGGCCTTCGATTTCTAAAAATTCGGTTTTAGGGCATATTTTCAGAATTTTTGAAAATCATGGAATTGATCTATTTTTAAAATTTCTTTTGCAAAACTAATTTGATCCCTAGTCTCTCTACACGATAATGATTGTTTGGGTACAATTTTTCAAATTTTTAAAAATAACAATTTTTTCGTGTTCTTGAGTTGGTCTTCACAGGACACCTCATTCTTTAAGCACAAAGAGCAATTGGTTTTGCATGGATCATCTTTCTGCTAGTCACAATGGTGCACACTCGAGCAACAAACAAACTGAAAAGAGCTAAGAAATACTCAGATAAAGGTCACTCCACAATTGATTGGAGAAGTTTTAGGGATGAAGGCTAGGGCTGAAGGCCGACATTACTTAAAAGGTCATGTCTACTCCACTGACTCTTGGAGAGTGGTTGTGAATGGGATTTGTATGCCCGATACGCAGTCAACAGGGAACTCGGTTTTCTCAAAAGAGCTTAGACCGGAATATCGATATCTAAACTTTATTGTTTGCTACAATATTCTTCCGAATATGCAAACTAAAGTTCTTCGATGGGACCGGATGCTTTTTCTCTATCTTATTGGACACCCGGCAACTGCTATGGGGTCTAACTTCAACATTCCATTCCTTATTGGTCTAGAATGGCTCGGTATGTCGAACATGCGCATGCCACCGAGAGGCTTCCCTATCCAATGATAATTATGCGTATTTTGAAAAAATTCAAAGTCGACACTTCTTCACGACCTATATGCATAGTTTGGGAACGATCAACGAGACAACCATCATAAAGTCTCTCTCCACCAAACAAGATGAGCCTCCATCTCCTCCGGCTGAAGAAGAGCACAACCGGCAGCAACAACTTCAGTCCCACCAGCACCTGCAGCACAACGAGCACCTCCTTCCACCTCAGATGATGATGCCTCGGTGACTTCTATTTATAAAGAACAGCAACGTCTCTCCAACGAGCAAGAGCGAATGTCAAATGAATTCATTGAAATGAAAGGAGAAATTCAGGTAGTGAAAAAGGAACTTGAACTGATTACTGTATCTCAGATCGCTTTGACTAAAACATCTCTTCAATGAAAAAGCTGATAAAGAGAATGTTTTCAAAAATAGGATGTAGTGCCTCTGATGAATCAGACTCAGATGACTAATTTGTGCACTCTAATTTTTCTTTTCTAGTGCAGAGTTTTAATCTTTTGTGCAGGTTTTAATTCTAGTTTTTAGTTTAGTTCTCAGGTTTTTTCTTATCACTTGAACTTTTTTAACTCTCTTTACATTTTGTAATTTTGGCTTAGTTTTTGTGACAAAAAGGGGGAGAGAGTTTAGAGAAACTTTGAACAGTGATTGAACAATGCACAATGCTCTTTGATTGACCATGACTATACTTGTGTGAGAACAATGCTGAAACTAAGGTAAGTATAACTTTCAACTTTGGTTTTATCTTGTGATTGGATGCATGCCTCAACTAACTATTCGACTAACTATTTGGCATGTAATATAACTAACAAGTCGCTTGTTGACTAACCTTTCTATGACATTTGGATTTCTATTGCGTTAGAAGATATGTCGATTTTTTATTGTGATTTCATACATATCTGATTTTGCAAATGTCATAATAAGTAAAAACTCTATCTCTGTGTTTGGTTTTGATTTTTGAAAATTCTTGAGGTATCTAACGATCTCTTTTGTCAAGAATGATTTCTTTTTGCAGAGAGTACAGATGTCTAAGTCTAGAGTCTGTTTTAGGAGTTTATCTCATGTTTGTATGTGGATCTCCATTGTAAATTTTTGTTTGTATGGTGTATCAACAAAAATATCTTTTTGAATTTTCTTGATGGAGTTGTGTTTTGTCACGAAACCGGGGG